>CM055110.1:8744826-9195973 GCA_029204225.1 Diphasiastrum complanatum
AATGCACAATTGTCCATTCTCTATGTCAATATGGTAGAAATATATTGATGGTAATGCTATCTAGGAGCAATGTATTAAAGTTTCACACTATGTATGCTTTAATATCCAAGGAAGAATGAAGGTTCCATAGTGTTGGATGGACAAGACTTTCTTGTAAAGAAAGTATTTCATACAATAAATAACAAAACATTGTGCAAAATAGGACAATAAATTCATACAAGGTATCTACGTCTTTGGTGCTATAGATAGAAGAATTATTTGAGTAAATCAAAATGGAACTAAACCATTAAACAATTCACTATCTAAAACATGTTTCTTTGTTCATTTACTTGAGAACTAAATCTCAAAGATATATGCTTGCAACTTTTGTTAGTTATTTTCAACAAAGTGTGTAAAAGCTTGAAGAAAGGAGACATGGTCATTGTAGGAGAAGAGGAAGAGAAGAGGGCACAAACGCGTTCTAGTTTGTTGTTTTTGTTGTTTTCAATAGGTGTAGTTTCAATTCCATTCCCTTGTTCTTACTTAGATTAGTGTAGCAATAATATGGCAATCTGTAAGAACTCAAGAAACATTTTAAAATAGACTATAGAACGTAGGAATCCAAATTTTGATAGATCCCAGATCGAAGTTGAGCATCCATTATTAGTAGGATCAAGATCAGGTCGTAGATGTACTAATTGATAGGTGGGTACATCACCATTGCATTACCATTATACTGCAAATCATAGAAGTTAGAAGCAAGTAGACCCTGTCGGTTGATAGTTGGCTGGAATCTGTTAATCAGAGAATAAGCACTAGTAGTCAGTAGAAAGAGAAATTTTAGCAAACATTGGCCACTGGTCATGATAATCTTCTTTCACTTGCTTAGAAATTTGTTTCAACCAGTTTATTTTTCAATTCTTGAAACTTCTGTTTGCCTGCATGCATTTTGCATTCATTTTTTCTTCCACCAGCATGCATTGCATCTGGAAACATCATTTCATCCACACTCTACCACAAACAGTTCAATAAACCCACCACTCCACCGCTCTTGAAATTTTTTAGGGGATGAAAAACTTTTGCTTGAACCGCCGCTTTAAAAAAATTCCTATCCAATGTGCATCCGACGACTAGTTAAAAATTGTGTCCGACGATTGCATCTGACGACCAATTAAAACAATTCCATCTAATGATTGCATCCGCCATCCTTGCATCCACCAGCTTTGCATCCGCTAGCTTTTGCATCCGCCAACTTTTGCATCCACCAGTGTTGCATCTAACGTTGCATCCGCCGATGTTGCATCCGACAGTGCATCAGAATTAATTTCCATTCGACGTGCACCTGACAATCATGAAAACTTTCAATGTTGCATCCGACGACTTGATAAATTATTATTCTATTTGAGTTGTATTCGACAAACTTTTTGTTCGACGATTGCATCCGACGACACCGACGTGCATCCGATGATCAATTTCTAGTTTTCAACTGACGTTGCACCAATGTTGCATTCGATGACTTGATAAATTATTATTCTATTTGAGTCGTATTCAATGAACTTTTTGTCCAACGACTTTCTGTCCATCCGACGTGCATCCGACGACCAATTCCTAGTTTTCATCCGACGTTGCATCTGATGATTTTATGTCTGCCAACATGCACCTGACGATTTGCAGTCAATAATGTTACATCTGACAATCTATCTGAACTTCCTTAAGTCCGACGTCGTGCACTCGATGATTTGCAACCGATACAGTTCCATCTGACAATGTAGCTTAACTTACTTTCCATCCGACGTAGCATCCACACTCTGTCTCTACAGTTCCATCCGACAGTCTCTAAAGTTGTCTCTAACACTTTTCTATTCAAAGTGCATCCGACATTTTGTCACATTTTTCTACTTGGGAAATTTGTGTCGCATTTTTTGCATAAATTTTGTAGCATTTTTTGTCGCAAATTTTTTGTAGCACTTGCTGTCGCAAAAATGTTTGTAGCACTCACTTTTGTCGCAAATTTCTGTTGCATTTTTTGCAAATTTTTTATAGTAGTTTTCGCCGCAAAATTTGTGTCGCATTTTTGGCAAATTTTTTATAGCATTTTTTGCCGCAAAATTTTTCTTGCAGTTTTTGCCGCAAATTTTTTGTCACAAAAATTCTGTCGCAAAATTTTTGTCGCATTTTTTCGCAAATATTTTGTCACTTTTTTTCGCAAAATTTATGTCTCAATTTTGTTTGTAGCATTTTTCACCTTCGGAATTTTTGACGCATTGTTTACTTTGAATTTTAAAGTTTCTTGTAATGTTTTTCCAATTTTTGAATTTTTTGACATTTCAAAAAAGGAGAAAGAGTTGAATTCGATCAGTTCTCATGGCCAACTTACCTGAAGGAGTTAGGGATGAGTTTACACCGACTAATCCTCCAAATGATGAGAACAAGCCCTATGGTCTTAGATCTCAGATAAATTAAGATCCTGGACCATCCAGATGGACACCTAATCCTGACGATCACACTGTTCACCATTGCTCACCATGTCGCAAGGTCTGACAAACGAACACCCCGACTGAAATTAACAAAGTTTGACGGTAATGTGGACCCTCATAGATTTTTACAAGTCTTTGAGAATGCATGCGAAGTATATGGAGAATATACTGACAATGCAAAAGTCCAACTTTTTTCAATGACCATGGTAGATAAAGCATGAGAGTGGTTTTTTAACCTCGACCGTGATGATCGACAAAATTGGTCAGAACTGATAAAGTATTTTCTTAAACGCTTCCAACTTTTTAGACTCACAAAAAAGGCCCTTTGTACGCCTCATTAATATTAAAATAAAAAAAGATGAACACGTACATGACTACATCAAGCGCCTCAAGATTCTCTAAAGTCAACGCTATTCATAGACGAGAAGATACTTGCTGTCCACAATGTCGTGGACCACATATAGGTAATGAGTGCCCATCACATCGTCCTTACGAAACACAACACTGTATACTGTATGATACGACCACTCATACCACCTCAAGCTATAGGTACAACCCACGCAACATGCAATATTCTTGCCCACAGCCATATGCACCGTGAAGACAACCACAAGTGCCATATAACCCCCGTTATATGACCCCAGTCCAAGTCCCAGGAGTTGCCAAGACAACAACCACCTGCACAACAACAACGCTTAGCACTTCCAGGTCCAAGAGGATCTGCTCCACCCAACAGGCCAAACCAACAAAACCGACCTCACGTACATGCCAATGTAGTGTAGAACACCTCCTTTTGTTGGATTTATTCCCTCTACTCTCCTAAATCCCATTTTAATCTGCCTCCATTCATGCTGCATATTTACTAACGTTGTCACGCAGTCTGCATATTTGCACGCAAATTTGCACAGACGAAGAAAAGGCAAAAGAATCCTGACACTGTGTTTTTACACACGCTATGGTGACAGGTGAAAAGTGGACACTATCTTACAGAACGCCAAAGGTGCCCTTAAAGCAAAGGCACCCTGTAAATCTAATCCTAAGGCTATTTGTAAAAGTGACGCACTTTTTGCATCATCACCAACGTTCACTTCAGTACAGACTGACGTCACACCCTTTTCACGCTCACCTCATGCAGTTGCACTAGCAGATTGGACAACGATTGCGGCCACCCACGATCTCCTACATACGACAGATCCACTCTGTACTTTCACGTTTACACACCTATAATATTATGTACATATATACAGGACACCATTTTGTGTAAAGTATAGATGAAGAGAACAGAAGAAGACGACATAAACAAAGTAGATGCCCTGAGCATTAATTCTTCATTTTGTCAGAATTAAAGTTTTTTTTTTTTTTTTTACAGATTGAAATAAGCTTCGTAGGGCACGCGGTTTCGTCCGCTATTGTCTTGTGCTCTACCACATTATTGACATGTATACATGATATACTTAATCTGATATAGCTCTTTGTTCTGCATTCAGATCCGTGTTAATAATGCTATGCTTATTCTTCATTCTGTTTGATCTTTCTAGTTGTTCTTTTTGGTAATAGATGACTAACACTTAGTCTTGTCTTTCGCGAATCATTCGCGACTAATTATCAGTCAAGCACAGTATAGCTCTTTGCGAATCATTCACGACATATAATTTGTCTTGCTATTCATGACAAATTATTTTTCTGGCGCTTCATCTGTTAATGTTTGGCTGCGTAATCTAGAATGACCATGATTTCCATCACTAAAGTTCTGTTCATTCTGATAGGCAAAGTCATGCTTACGGAGAGAGTTGTATAGTTCATTCCGCTGCGCATGAACATTTTCTATTCGAGTTCGTTCCTCGTTCGTCTTTTGTTAGAGTTCGTTTCTCATTCGTGTTCGTCATTTAGGATGCCAAATATTTTATAACCTTTATTGACGAATTTTCCAGAAGGACGGTAGTGTATTTAATAAAGAAGAAATCAGAAGCCTTCAAATGCTTCATAATCTTCAAGGAGTGTGCATCACTCTCCTTACAGTCCTCAGTCTAATAACTTAGCTGAGAGAAAGAACCGTACTCTGGTCGAATCTGCTAAGTGTATGTTGTCGCATGCATCGTTTTCCAAGAGATTCTGGGCTGAAGTTGTCTCTAGAACGAGTGTTCGACCAAGGCCCTCTCAAACAAGACACCCCATGAGGTGTGGACATGCTCTAGGCCTTCTTTGAAGAACCTAAGAGTGTTTGGGTGCATTGCCTACGTGCAGATCCCAAAGGACACAAGGAAGAAATTGGACTTCCAAGGTCTCAAGACCATCCTGATCGGATATACTTCGTCTGATAATACTTACAAGCTGTACGATCCTGATACCCAGCAAATCTTGTATAGTCGGGATACAGTCTTTATCGAGGATCAATTTGTAGACCTCAAAGTCAAGGATATTGCTCAAGAAGAACCTTCATCACCTGCCATTGACACGACAATCCGAGCTTCTGGCTCACGCGTGTCTATTGTCAACCCACTTTGAGACAACGAATCAAACGAAGATGTTGCTGCTACCCAGCAACAAGTCCCAGGAGCGGTTCATCAGTCGAATCCTCCCATAAGGTCAAGCCGAGTGCGCACACAGCCCACAAGGTATACTCCCAACTTTGCCTATCTCTTAATGTAAGAACTGACGACGGTCAAAGAGGCACTTAGCCAACCAGACTCTGATCTTTGGAGAGAAGCTATGGATAGAGAATATTCCTCTCTGATCAAGAATCAGACATGGTCATTAGTCGAAGCTCCTATTGGCTACAATATTATTGATTGCAAATGGATCTTTGAGATCAAATATAATGCCAACGGAGCAATTGATCGAAGGAAGGCTAGTCTAGTAGCACGAAGATTCACCCAGATCCCGAATGTCGACTACAGTGAGACTTGTAGTCCAGTCATGAAACATTCGTCGATCCGAATGCTCTTGTCTTATGCTTCAGCTGCCGACCTCGAAGTACATCAACTTGATGTACAAACAACCTATCTGAATGGAGTTATACAAGAAGATATCTACATGATCCAGCCCGATAGATACGTTCTGGAAGGCATGAAGAATCATGTCTGTAAACCACAAAGCCCTGTATGGCTTGAAACAATATGCCAGAGCTTGGTTTTAGAGGATCAATACATTCCTCATTGAACAAGGATTTAGACCAAGCACTGTTGATTGCAATGTTTATTCGAAGTTAGTGTAGCAATCCTTCATTATTATCACCTTGTATGTGGATGATACGTTGCTCTTCAGCAACATTACCAATATGCTTAAGGATTCAAAACAGATGTTGTTCTCAGACTTCGACATGACTGATCTGGGCAAAGCTCACTTCTGTCTGGGAATTCAAATCCACAGAGACAGAAGCAAATCGACTGATCTACATCACTCAACAAAGGTATCTTCATAATGTTCTTAACAAATACAATTTAATGAATTGTAACTTAGGTCACTCACCAATGGATCCAGGCCTGCATTTGTCGAAGTACCAATGTCCCCAGACCAAGCAGGAAAAGGAGCAGATGGGAGAATATCCGTATCGATCGATACTTGGATCTCTCATGTACGCAATGGTCTGTACAAGACCAGATATCTCTTTTCCTGTTAGATCACTCAGCCAATACATGGCTAATCTTGGAATTACCCATTGGAAGGCTCTTATTTGAGTCATGAGATATATTTGAGCTACCATGGACCAGTGCATCTGGTAGGGAGATGTCAACAACGACAATCTTCATCAGCTCAGTGGTTATTCTGATGCAAGATGGGGAGGAGATGCAGACAATCATAAGTCCACATCTAGATTTACATTCTTCTTTAACGGCTGTCCTATTTCGTGGAACAGTCGTAAGCAAACCTCTATTGCACTTTCTTCTACTAAAGCAGAATACATTGCTGCTTCTCAATCTATTAAGGAAGCATTTTGGTTGAGAAATTTGCTGTCAGACATCAATCTATCAGTACAACCCTACAATTTCATTTTGTGATAACCAGAGTGCTATTGCCTTATCGGCCAATTCTAGATTTCATTCTAGGAGTAAGCACATTGAGATCAGATATCACTACATCAGGGACAAGGTTCTCGACAGAGAGGTAAGCTTAACATACTGTAGAACGCAGGACATGGTTGCAGACATTTTCACAAAAGCACTTAGTGTTAATGCACACAACAATTTTGTGCATTGCTCAGTCTGAAGATCAAGGCGTTCACGGATCCAGATTAAGGGGGGGGTGTTGGATTTATTCCCTCTACTCTCCTAAATCCCATTTTAATCTGCCTCCATTCATGCTGCATTTACTAACGTTGTCACGCAGTCTGCATATTTACATGCAAATTCGCACAGACGAAAGAATCACGACATTGTGTTTTTACACACGCTATGGTGACAGGCGAAAAGTGGACACTATCTTACAGAACGCCAAAGATGCCCTAAAAGCAAAGGCACCCTGTAAATCTAATCCTAAGGCTGTTCGTAAGAGTGACGCACTTTTTGCATCATCACCAACGTTCACTTCAGTACTGACTGACGTCGCACCCTTTTCACGCTCACCCCATGCAGTTGCACTAACAGATTGGACAACGATTGCAGCCACCCATGATCTCCTACAAACAGCACATCCACTTTGTACTTTCACATCTACACACCTATAATATTATGTACATATATACTGGACACCATTTTGTGTAAAGTATAGATGAAGAGAATAGAAGAAGATGACATAAACGAAGTAGATGCCGTGAGTATTGATTCTTCATTTGTCAAAATTAAGGTTTTATTTCTTTTCTTTTACAGATTGAAATAAGCTTCGTAGGGCACGCGGTTTTGTCCGCTATTGTCTTGTGCTCTACCGCATTATTGACATGTATACATAATATACTTAATCTGATATAGCTCTTTGTTCTGCATTCAGATTCGTGTTAATATTGCTATGCTTATTCTTCATTCTGTCTGATATTTCTAGTTGTTCTTTCTGGTAATAGACGACTAACATTTAGTCTCGTCTTTTGTGAATCATTCGCAACTAATTATCAGTCGAGCACAATCTATTTTCCAAACCCCTACGGGATGCTATACTGCAAAGCTCCCAACAGCCTAATGTATCCAATGAGATGAGACATCTGAAAAACGTTAAAGTGGTTCATAATGTTGACATGAGCTTACTTCATATAGGTGTTGCTAAAGGTAACAACATCACTTTACCCGTGCATTACAAATCTTACGCCATTCTCGATAGTGGATAGTGATGATGACATTTTTACTGTGGGAGAACATGAGTTATCTGACGATCAGCTTATTTATTTGCTGGATCCCGAGTGTTTAGGAGAGCGTTGTATACCGAAAGAGATTAAGCTTCCATCACCATTGGCCATCCACAACCAGTAAACACTTGTGTCAATGGGACGTACACAATGATGAAGTTTTGAACACCATTGACAAAGACTTAGTCCGAGAAAAACCACCAAAACATCCATGCACATCCACAAGTGTTAAGTATAGTTGTTAAGCATCATACATAGAACTTTTTATGTAACAACAAATTGCATGAGCATACAACACGTGTAGTGTTCTTTGGCCCTAGTAGTTAATGTTTTATGAAATGACTTCATTTCTTTGGCCGATTCTCCTCTTGGGCCAAGGTGGCTTTAACCAAATTACTTTGGGTAGACCCTTTCCACTTGGCTGTCCAAATTACCCCATTAATGGAGTTTGCAAGTGTTAATTTCACACGTGTGGGATGTCCTACACCTGTAATTTTGATCTCCTAAGCCCATTAATACCATAAAGATCAAACTAGCACTGATTGACTATAGGAAAGCTGATCATACAAGAAATATTACTGTGTTACAAGCAAGATCTATCAACAAAATATGAAACTAAGTACAATAAATGCCTCAACTCGGCTAGAGAGAGAATATGAATGTACAAACTCGAGTAGAGAGAGAGGGCACAAAGAGTTTAGTCTCCAAATTTGTATTACACACAAAAATCATCATCTTCTCAATGAGAGTGCATCACATATATATAGATCCATGGATTCTCCTCCTACTTTGAGTTGAATTGGAGTTATGAATCCACCTCTCAAGCTATCTAGACTTATTCAAGCCACCTCAATATGTCTAATTGTGCCGCCTAGTATTTTCATGCATTAAATGTGGCATGAAAAGTACAAATGGCAATTCCTATGGTAGCTCGAGTTCCTACTTCTACCTACCTTCAATATTTTATTCTAAGATGAGTCTTTACTAAGCCAAAAGAGCTCAATTCATCTTTGGCATTTTTAGCACCCCTACTCACAACATTAGATAGATTTTTCCAATATTTCAACACTCCTCCTAAAAATGTATCTAATGTGGATCAAGCATCCATCTTGAGATAAGATCAAGATTAGATCTATGCTTTGAGAAGACACTTTTGCAAAGTGGCTTTGTGAGAAGATCAGCAATACATGAAGATGTGTTGACATGTTCCAAGTTGATTTCACCTCCAATGAGCTTTTCCCTTACAAAATGGTGTGCCACTTCTTTATGCTTGCTTTTTGCATGAAAAATAGGATTGTTTGCAAGAGCTTGGACTGATTCGTTGTCACACTTGATCAAGGGAAGATCATCCGCTTTGATGCACTTTAGCTCCATGATTAACCTTTTGATCCAAAGCACCTCTTTAGTTGTTGTAGTGAGTGCTTTGTACTCGGCCTCACAAGAAGATAGGGATATGGTATCTTGCTTCTTTGAAAGCCAAGACACAAGATTGCCTCCAAGAAAGATAGTATATGCATTAATGGACTTTCGATCCATTTTATCACTTGCAAAATCGGAATCCGAATAGCCAACAATGGTTAGATCTTCATTCTTGTATAATAAACCATAATCTTGAGTAGAAGATACATATCTTAGAACTCTCTTGGCCACCTTCCAATGTTGGATCTTAGGATCTTGCATAGATTGACTCAATTTGTGCACAAAATAGCTCAAATCGGGTCTAGTGATAGTAAGCCAAATTAAGGAGCCTATAAGACTCCTATAAAGTATGATGTCCTCGAAGGATCTTTCATCACCTTTAATAGGGTCTTTTACATGTTGCTCCATGGGAGTATCTATGCCTTTTCAATTTTGCATATTGAATTCTCTCAACATAGAAAAGACATATCTAGATTGACAGATAAAAGCATACTCTTCATTCATGAAAATCTATCTCAAGGCCTAAAATGTAATGGATCTCTCCTATTGCATTTTAAATTCTCCTCCTAATGCATCCTTAGTTTCTTGAACTAGCATCAAACAACTTCCACTAAGAATAATGTCATCTACATAGATTAGAAGAATGACAATATTACTACCATCAAACTTTAAGTACATAGAAGGATCATAGTCACTAAGCACAAATCCTAATGAAAGTAGAAAGTTGTTGAGTCTTGAATACCATGATCTAGGTGCTTGCTGCAGGCCATAAAGACTTCTAAATAGCAAACACATCTTAGATTTATCCTTGATGAATCCTTGAGGTTGTTCCATGTATATCTCCTCCTCAAGATAGCCATTCAAAAAAGCATTGGAGACATCAGGTTGATACAATTTCCACTTAAAAAATATGGCAAGAGAGATTATGATTCTTATTGTCACCATATTTGCTGCAGGAGCAAAGGTTTCTTCATAGTCAAGGCCATATATTTGTGCAAAGCCTTTAGCACATAATCTTGCCTTGTACTTGTTGATGGAGCCATCATGATTGTACTTGATCTTGAATGCCCACTTGCATCCAATGATGTGCATGTTAGGTGGTGGATCCACAAGCTCCCATGTGTGGTTGGTGATCAAGGCATCATATTCAATCTTCATGGTCTCATACCACTCCTGGGTATTGAGGGCTTCTTAGACATCTTTGGACTCCTCATGAGAAACAAAATAAGCACAAGTGGAATCAAGATCCACTTGTTTTCCTTTGTCATTATAAGTGAGCCTCTTAGGCTTGGATCTCTCCCTCAATGATCTTCTAGGAGTGAAAATCCGAGGACTTCCATCTTCAAATATTGACCCCTCCATATGTTTATTGTCTTCGATAACAAAAGGTGATAGATTTTGAGGTTGCTTGATCTCGGCCCCTCCTAGATTGAACTTTTCTTCTTCATGAAAAACTACATCTCTACTTTCAATTACTTTAGAAGTAGAGAGCATGTAGATTCGATAGGCTTTCTTGTTGGATGAATATCCAACCATTACTCCTTTGCTTGCACAAGGATCATCCTTCTTTCTCATTTCCAAGGGAATATGGACAAAGCATATGCATCCAAATACTCTAAGGTGATCAACCTTAGGTTTCTTCAAATAAAGTGCTTCATATGGTGACTTTCCTCCAAGTGCAACATGAGGGAGTGGATTGCAAAGATAGTTTGAACAATTGATGGCCTCACCCCAAAAGTCTTTTGGCAAGGATGCCTAAATTCTAATGGTTTTGGCACATTCACACAAGGTTCTATTCTTTCTTTCAGCCACCCCATTTTGAGATGGTGTATATGCACAAGAAAACTCCCTTTTAATGCCTTCAAGCTCACAATAATCATGAAATTTATTGGAAGTGTACTCACCACCTCCATCACTTCTAAGAATCTTGATTTTGTATTAAAATTGCTTTTCAACTAGAGCTTTGAACTTTAATAGTCAAACACCATAGACTTTGAAGCTAGAAGATATAACCAAGTAAATCTTGTGAAATCATCAATGAAAGTTACAAAGCAAGTAGCACCACCCTTGCTCTTTGAAGATGAGAAGTGCACATCCGAGTGTATGAGCTCCAATGATGTGTAGTCTTAATAGATGACTTTGAAAAAGGCTTCTTATGAGATCTAGATATGGCACAAGCCTCACATGGCTTGAATTTCATGGAGATAAGATTAGGCAAGCCAATAGGTCTGGCTTTCTTGACCATGGACACCATAGAAATATAGTTAGGATGCCCCAACCTTCTATGCCATAGTTCCTCCAAAGAAATATGGGAAGCAAAAGCACCATCACAAGAGTTAGCATACTCTTTGGGATCAAGCTTGTAGATTCCACCATATCTAGACCCAAATGCAAGGATCTCATCATGCTTCTTGATTGTACATGTATCAACATTGAAATTCACATCTAGTCCACTATCAAGCAATTGCCCAACACTAATAAGATTTTTTGTTAACTTAGGAACAAAAAGTACTTTAGACAGAGAACGAACTTTTGATGATGAAAGCTTTAAGGGAATGGTCCCTATGCCTTCAATAACACACTCATAATCATTTGCTATGTAGATGGACTTGTTGGCTCCTTCATAAGGTGTCATGGATGAAAAAGAATGCTTGGAGCTACACATATGTGAGGAAGCTCCACTGTCGATGTACCACAAACCATCCTTCTTGAAAGGTGATGAAGAAAAACTCAAGATCATAAGAGATCCCTCTCCATCACTTGCATGAGCATCTTCCTTCTCTTCATTGGAAATGTTGGCTTGCTTGAATTGACTCTTGTTCTTGAAGCAATTGGTGGCATAATGCCCCTTCTTGCCACAAAAAAAACACTTGATGTTTTTCTTCTTCTTCTTGGATGTGAAAGCTTGAGAGGACTCATCCTCTTCTCCTTTCTCCTTGGAAATAAGATTGTTCTTGCTTGAAGAGGGTTGGTGTTGATTCTTAGTTGTTGACTTGTGCTTGACTTTGGTAAAGAGGGCTTTACCATCAATGTCGAGAGACAGTCTTTCCATTTTCAAGTGTTTATACTCTTGTCTTGATTCTTCAAAAATGAGCACACTTTGGAGTGCTTCCAAACTTGGTAGCTCCTCCTTAATGGCATAACTCTGAACAAGGTTGTCATATTCCTCCTTTAACCATTAAGTATGACTTGAACAAGTTCATTTTGGTTGATGGAGTCTCCTATGCATGACAATTGTCTATGGAGGCCTTTAACTCTCAATACATAAGCTGAAGCACTTTCATCACTTCTCTGTACACTTTGAAAAATCTGGTTTCTTAGTGTTAGAAGTCTAGAAGTATTCTTTGCCTCATAGATGGACTTGAGAGTATCCCAAGCATCTTTGGCATTAGTACAAGCACCAATTTCTCTTAAGATGTCATTTGAGACATTCATTTCAATATAATGTAGAGCCATCCTAGCTCTCTTTTTGTACTTTGGAATTTCTTGAGGAATTTGTGGTTCTTCTTCAATACCAAGTACAATATCCATCACATCTTGTAGAATTAAAACAGATTCCATCCTAACCTTCCAAATTGAGTAATTGGAGGTTGACAATCTTTCACTTGCTTCTAATAGAAAGGCACCCATTGAAGCCATAAAGCATGTTGGAAATAAAAAAAGATGGATGAAAAAATTGCTTATCTTCTCACTATAGGAACCAATCAAGGGCATAAAACCAAATCCTATGTAAGACTAAGCAAAAAACTGTGAGATAGGTCTCACTAGTTTTGACAATCTCTCTAAAACAAGATTTGAATCATCAAAAAAGATGAAGTATGGCAAAAGTTATGGTTCTCTGGATTTCACACGTGTGAAATAATCCAAAAATGTCAAATTGACTCAAATGCAATCTATTTGTATGAAACAATTTGCCTAGATCCTCTAAATTTTGCCTAAATCACATATAGATGAGATTGGTCAACTTCTGGGTGATTTTTGTGATCATTCAAGCAATAAATGACATGTACTTAAAGATTTGCCACAGGTCTAGGTGCCCTACCTACACCTATTCAAAAGCTTATAACTTTTGATTGGCTTATCCAACTGTCATGATTCAAATTGCATCAAATTCTACACATTTCTAGCTTTCTAGTGGGCCAAATTGCATGAAATTTGGATCTAAGGTGAGAGAGAACCACCAAACTGAAAATGGGCGGATTTCACATGTGCCTGCACCTGAAAATCCATATAGTACCTGATCTGGACCGATCAAAGTGGTTTGAGGCTAAAAATCACCAGAAAACTGCAAACTAGCTAGAAAGTAGAATCTAGACAATTCCTAGCTTGAAATCTGATCAAATTTGCAAACTTTTTGATTAGATTTGCTTGTAAATCTTAGGTAGACTCTGATACCATGTTAAATTCACACGTACTTTTGATCTCCTAAGCCCAATAATACCGTAAAGATCAAACTAGTATTAATTGACAATAGGAAAGTTGATCATACAAGAAATATTATTGTGTTACAAGCAAGATCTATCAACAAAATATGAAACTAAGTACAATAAATGCCTCAACTCGGCTAGAGAGAGAATATGAATGTACAAACTCGAGTAGAGAGAGAGGGCACAAAGAGCTTAGTCTCCAAATTTGCATTACACACAAAAATCATCATCTTCTCAATGAGAGTACATCACATATATATAGATCCATGGACTCTCCTCCTACTTTGAGTTGAATTGGAGTTATGAATCCACCTCTCAAGCTATCTAGACTTATTCAAGCCACCTCAATATGTCTAATTGTGCCACCTAGTATTTTCATGCATTAATGTGGCATGCAAAGTACAAATGGCAATTCCTATGGTAGCTCGAGTTTCTACTTCTACCTACCTTGAATATTTTATTCTAAGAAGAGTCTTTACTAAGCCAAAAGAGCTCACTTCATCTTTGGCATTTTTAGGACCCCTAGTTACAACATTAGATAGATTTTTCCAATATTTCAATAGCAAGAGTTTGGTGACTAGAGAGAAGCATTTTGACACTGATTATTTGAATCATAGTCTAAAACTTACATAACGAATATATAGACTTATGTTTGGTGAAATATTTGTCACTTAGTGCACTGAATAAAAAGGGGTTTGTTAGGTTACATTGCAAACATATACATGTTGTTAACTTGAGTTTGTCGGTGTGTGTGTGTGACTCAAAGATTGTGGATCTAACACCTCTTGATTTTGTGGATTATTTTGGAACTAGAATCAATGAAAGCTTGTGCTAATGATCATTCATGATTGTGATAGCATGATTAACAAAAAAGAAAACAAGCTTCATCATCCACATAATAGAATCACATACAATCAAGAGAGGAGGGCAAACATGCAAATGATAGGAAGGGGAGAACTCTCTCTCTCTCTCTCTCTCTCTCTCTCTCTCTCTCTCTCTCTCTCTCTCTCTCTCTCTCTCTCTCTCTCTCTCTCTCTCTCTCTCTCTCTCTCTCTCTTCAAATGAAAAAGGTAACTACAAAAATGGTGTCACATGTCCTTATATAGATATTCCTAGAGTTAGGATTTTTGGTTCACCTAAAATCATGTGCCATAGCAACTTGACTTTGAAATCATCAGAATCAGTTGGATTGATCTCATAGACAAACATAATAGAATAAACATTGTAGTATCAAATATTACAATATCAAAATATTTGACAGTTCAAACAAATCTATAAGAGAAACATAATCAGATTACAAATAGAACAAAGAAGCATTCAATCATTTAGACATAAGTATAATCAATTCAGTAAATAGCATGTACAAATCAAAAGAATTGTGAGCACAAAGCAATTGCAGATGCAACCACATACTCAAAACTATTTTTGAGTGTGTGATTGTCTCTGTCTGGCACTTCCAATAATAAGCAGTAAGCGTTTCTAGCAATGTGTTATATTAATCTCCAAAATCAATATGCAAATTAATTGAAGCAACCAAAGAATTTAGCCTAGAAGTGATCAACTATTTATACTAGTGATGAATGTCGTTTAGGTCAATCTAAATGACAGTTGAGAATAGTTGTTTGGTCGCACATCGCAATTGGAGCTTAGCCATATTGTGTTGTTACTTATCTAGTTAGACTTTTTGAAAACTACTTGCAAAAATCATTAGGGCAAGTCATAAAAAGTTCTGTTAATATTCGATAGTTGAAAGTAGTAGCATGCAACAGAGATAAGGACTCTTATTGTGACCATCTTGGCCATGGGTGCAAAAGTGTCTTCATAGTCAAGACGGTTGGCCCAACATATCTTGATTAGCATGTTTGATTCTTAAAAATAAAAGTGCGAGCACTTTCACCTTCCTTCTAATAACTTTCAAAGATTTATCTTCTAAGAATCAACACCCTTGAATTAGACTTAGACTCATATACCTTTTGAAGAGTCTCCCAAGCCTCACTTGTAGATGTGCACCTTCCAACTCCTTTAGAAGTTCATTGACGACATTCATCGGTATGACATGAAGGGATTTCTTGTCAATCTTATTTGATCTTGTAATTTTTTTGGTCTGTCCTCCAAACCTACAACAATATCTATAAGATCATTCATTTGTAGTGTAAGGAATCATTTGTTGAGATCACTTCCTTCCAACATGATTTCTCCATGAGTAGCCATGATGAAATATGGTTGATCTCTGATCTTGGACCTATTCTAATGCTCTTACCACTCAAATGACTCTCAAAAAATGAAATAACAATGAAATCACAAAGGTTTAGAACTTTTTGATACTATCTCTCGATGAAACTAGTTGACTAGCATGCAACTTTTTGTAAAATTTTGATCAACACATGATCTTCTCCAAAAATTGAAATTAAATTTGAAAAAGCAATGAACATACTCTTGAAAGGATTGAACCTTTCCAAAAAGAGATCCAATCAAAACTTTGAAGATATAAATGCATTCAATCTATTGAATCAACAAAAAACTATATGAAAAAAATGTTGACAATCTTGCTCATCCACAAATGGGAGCTCTTTCACTCACAAAGAAGAGTGTTCAATTAAAGGAGTACCAATGCTCAACCACAAGAAGATTTTTCATCCATAAGGGGAGCAATGCTCAGCCATAAGAAAATTTGTTAGGACCTCGCTATGCCCTCAGGTGATGGACCATCTTCACCACTCCCTCCTCCTGAGCTAGACTCCGCCCAACTTGTATAGGCTCCAAACCCCCTTTCAGATCCAAATCTTGGAAATGCAGTCTAGGCATGTTGCGGTCGAGAGTGGTGTTCTTTGACCCACTTGTGGTCCACTTTCCTGTATCCCATGTTCAACCAAAATGTTTTTTTGGGGATTGCAAATTTGGGCAATGGCAATTCATTTATGGGTCGTCCCCGTCGATTGCCAAAACAAGTGCAAGCATAATTTGTTACACACATTGGAAGATGCTATCCGAGTGCTTATTGCCTATGATAGTATGATGGTGAG
This sequence comes from Diphasiastrum complanatum, assembly GCA_029204225.1. Classification (NCBI taxonomy): domain Eukaryota; kingdom Viridiplantae; phylum Streptophyta; class Lycopodiopsida; order Lycopodiales; family Lycopodiaceae; genus Diphasiastrum; species Diphasiastrum complanatum. The sequence continues at coordinate 8,761,424 of CM055110.1, forward strand.
GATACTCATTGGCACTACAAAGCGGCGTTTGAAGATGTCAACAAAGAGGGTTAAGGAAATAAACATTTTTTTTCTTCTGTTAACTGAATTTCATTAAAATTTTAATAGGCCATGGCCCAAGACTTCTCATTAACCCTTTTCTTTTGTAAGGGATATTGTGTTTAATTATAATATCTATTCAGAGGATAAATATCTACTAGAGAATTGATGTTACAAAGTTGCAACAAACTAGATAAAACTTTGGACATCTACTCCACAACATTGTGGATGTTTTTTGGCGATGGCGGAGACTTCGATTGCTGCTGAGGCGTTGGCTCGGACAATGAATTGTGCTGTGGGCTTGGTGCTTTGAGCTTGAGTTGTTTGTAGGGTTTTCCTTTGTTGCCTCCTTCAGCCTGTGTTTTTCAACACTCTTCTGCCCTTTGCAACGGTTCTGGCTTCCTTAGTTGTGTTTCTTAATACTTATGGTAGCATTGTTTCGTTTTCTTCTTGCTCAGTAGCGTTGTCTTCTTCCTTGTAGTGTTTTTTAACACTTATGGCAGCATTGTCGGATTTTTTTCTACCTTAGCAGCATCTTTGACACTTCTTGCTGCTTGTCTCGATTCTTGTGCCTGGTCTTTGCTTCGTTTTCCGTTCACTACCATGCTTGTGCTTTTGGTGCCTTCTGTTCTGAGTTTTTTTGACTCTATTTGTCCTTGGGCACTTGCTTCTAGTTTCTATGGCCTCCAAAGAGCCTTCTCATGCTCTTCTTCACTCTTCTCCAAGACAGCTCCTTTTTCTCATTGTAATATATTCAAGCACTCTTTCCTTCCTCCTTGTGGTCATGAACCTATCCCTCATTTTGTAAGTGCTCCAAATAGCATGCCTGTCAACTCCAAAGGTCTCCTTCCTCTCCTTACAGTTGTCATACCCCCTCCTCTTAGATTTGCGTATGCCCTCAAAGACTAGTCTGTTTATTCAGCTTCCCTTCCCACTATGGATAAATGGTCTTCTCTTAAAAGAATTAATGTCTCCAAAGATCCCAACAAGTTTTTAGACGACTCTTCCTCCCTCTTCTTTCTTCCAAACCTTAAAGCCCTCTCTATTTCTCAAGCTTCTCTCTTTGACACTTCAACTCCTGGTCCAAACGGAGTCACCCCTGACTTTTTCCTTGCTCATTGGAATATGGTTGGTCCTTCTCTCCTTCTTTCTATCAATAATGCCCTTTCTTCTGGTTCCTTCCCTTCTTCCTTCGCTTATTTAACTCATTCCCAAGATTGAGTCTCCAGCAAGGATTTCCGACTATCGACCTCTTACCATGCTCAACACCTCATTTAAGATTGTAGCAAAAGCTCTTGCCAAAAGGATTGCTCTTCTCCCTTCTTCCCACCTTCTCAAAAGCCAGGCTGGCTTCGTCAAAGACAATCCTTGTTTGATAATATTCTGAACGTTTGGTTCGCCATTGATTCCTCCCTTTGGTTCAACTACCCGACCCTAATGTTAAAGATTGATTTTGATAAGGCCTTCGATCGTATTAGCTGGAATTATTTTTTGGCTTGTTGTTCTTCATTTGGTCTTCCTATCTATATTATTAAGCTAATTAGATCCCTTTTTGTTTCTACCTCATCTGCTATCCTTTTCCAAGGTGTTCTCTCTTCTTCTTTCCCGGTCTCCTGTGGTATCAGATAGGGGTGCCCTCTTTCCCTCTTTTTCTTTGTAATTGCTACTGAACCTCTCATTTTTCATCTTCACAAGCTTAATTCCTCCCCCTCCTTTCGACCCTTCGTTTGCCATTATGTCCCTCTTGGCCCTCAACTTTTTGCTGATAATTTGGCTTGTATCATTGAGCTTCATCACCTATCTACCTCCCTTCTCATTTATGAGCTTATGCTCTTTTGTGATCTCTCTGACTCTCTGATTAACTATCATAAATATGACATCATTGTTCTCTCCCATGATGCTCCTCCTGAATGGTGCCAAACTTTAGGCTTCAACGTCCTTCCCCATGACACCATCCTCAAGTACCTTGGTTTCTTCCTCCCCTTGCCTCGTCTACCAACAACAATCCTCCTTCCTACTTTCTTGACTTCGCTCGTTTGTCTTTTCCCTCCCTCCCTCCTCCCTCAATTTCCCTCCCTCCTCTATTCAAATCCATACATAGAGTTCTCCTCGCCATGCGCGAGTTTGCCTTCTGGACAGGGGATAACTCCATTTCTCCTTTGGAATCCTTGTGGTTCTCTAAAGCCATTACCATCAACTCTAAACTTTTAGCCTTGATTGAGAGTAGACTCTGTCGCAATTTAACCCGCAAAGTTCTCGTCACTTGGGAACACATCATGAACTCTATTTACTCTACCTGTCTCTTTCGTCTTCAGGTAGAACTTGGTCTCTCTCCTCGTGAAACCAATTTCCTTTCTTATGCCTTTTCTCATGGTGATGTTGGTCTTCTTTCCATTTCCTCTCTTTTGATTGCAATAATAAGTCGCTTTTTAAAGCCCTTGACAAGTCGGGTAAGATTTCTTACTCTACTGTTTTTTCTACTTCCAAAAAACCCCTTTTCACCTTCGCTTGGTATAACTCAAAATGGAATATTTCTGACCCTCCTCACCTCTGGAAGGCTAGATTTCGTTGAAATCTCAAAATCAGAACTGACAAGCTCAGAATATTCTCTTGTAGACTCTTTCAATGTAAAAAATTTGGGATCGATTCAGATCCAAATCATCTAAATATCTTTGGTTACAAAAACAAGCAATTCACCAATCTTGCCAATGTAGAAAAATCAGCATCTACACACAAAATAGAATGCTAACTCTAATAAAACTTGATCAAACATGAATCAAAACATAAATAAAAGCCACTATCTATAACAGTATCCTACTATATTTCACACGTGTGGATCTGAAAATAGCAATAACAAATCATTCTACATAAAAATTGCAAGATATCACAAGTAGAGTGCACCAATGGATAGTAGAACCCAAGAGAACCATGATAAGCATGAATGAGGTAAGAAAGGTAGAAGATCAGCCTTCTCTCACGTGTGTACAGTATATATAGTATATCCATGAATATTCAAAAGTTTGGTTTCCCTCCAAAATGATAAAACCCTAACATGGAGTGACTAGGTTCCATGAACCTTATTCAAATTTGAATCTTCTAGTAACTCGACTTTCTAGCTTTCTCTCCAACTCTAAAACGAGTAATTTCAAATGCATTTAGACTAATATGACTATAAAAAGTAAATGTCTAAGTCTAATATGAAATTGGCCTCAATTGCCAAATAAACAAATGTAGCATTTGACTCAATATTGATCAAACTAGTTGAAATTTCTCACACTCCCTCTTCAACTAGTTTTGGCATAGACTTTGATAACACTCCAAGAGATGTCCTATGCTTCATAAATGGCTCCTTTCCTAATGCTTTGGTGAAGATATCAACTACACATTCCCTTGAAGAAACATGTTGAAGCTCCACCTCCTTTAGCATGACTTGTTCCCTCACAAAGTCGAATGCCACCTCAATGTGCTTGCTCCTAGCATGAAAGATAGGGTTGGAAGCCTATATTCTTCATTGATCAAGATCTCTTGAAGACCCATCAAACTTGGCAAAGTTCTTTGAATAGAAAGACTTTGAACAATGTTAGCATGATCATCCAACAAACCATTAAGAATCACTTGAACAAGCTCTCTTTCCTTAATGCTCTCATCAATGCAAGCCAACTCATCATTCAATGCTTTCACTCTCAAAGCAAAAGTGTTTGGACTTTCTTCACTCTTTTTCAAACAAGAAAAGATTTGCCTTCTTAGAGTCAATACTCCAGAAGTAGACTTGGACTCATAAAGCTTCCCAAGCCTCACTTGATGAAGTACACTTACCAGCTTCCTTAGGAAGCTCATTGGTAACATTCATCTTGATCATGTGTAGAGTCCTTTTGGCCCTCTTATCATACCTCAATTGATCTTGTTGAGTTGTTGGCCTCTACTCCAAACCTACAACAATATCCAAAACATCATTCATCTCAAGAAGTGATTCCATCCTCACTTTCCATAATGAATAATTACTTGGGGTAAGCCTATCATTGGCTTCCAGCATGACTCCACTTGATGTTGCCATGTAGCAATGACCTAATCTTCTCTTTCAACCTGTTTCAATGCACAAAGCACTTATTTGAACAACAACAAATGCTTTCAAAAGAAATCACAAAGATTTGAAACTCCTCAATTCTCTTCTAACACTTCTACCAAGCAAATCAATACATAGAATCATGAAATCTTGATCAACACATGATTTATCCTCAATCTAATGACTCTTGCCACTTCCTAAGATTGAAACACACTCAAATGAAGTCTAGTAACTTCACTATCTAGAGATCCAATCAAAATTAGGTTTTGACAAAATCACAAAGTTTTGATTATTTCAAAATCTATATGCAAATGCTCAAATCTTAATATGCAATCTTATAGTCACTACTTAGGCTTTCATAATGATCCAAAAATTGGCCAAATCTAGTATGTGAATTCAAAAATCGGAATTGATCAAGATTATAACCCTAAATAGAGTTTGGATCTACAAAGGATCCAATCTACATATGCAAGAAACTCGATTTTGGTGTAGAATCCTAGCATGCATGCTCTAGCATTGATATCTTCTCCAAATCATTGATGGATGTGAATTACTCCTTCATAACCTGAAACACAAGCTTTGATACCATGTGAAAGACTTGGGATCATTTCAGATCCAAAGCATCTAAAGATCTTTGGTTACAAAAACAAGCAATTCACCAATCTTGCCAATGTAGAAAAATCAGCATCTACACAGAAAATAGAATGCTAACTCTAATAGACTTGATCAAACATGAATCAAAACATAAATAGAAGCTATTGTGCAAACAACAATAGTACCCTAATTTTAACACCCTGACGCACCCTGGCACGTGCCAGGGTGCATCAGGGTGCGCCAGCCAAAAGGCCGCAGGCGGGCGTCGTGGTGCCAGGGTGGGCGTCGGGCAGCGCCCAACCAGGTGGCATCGGGCAGTGGCACCAGAGCCAGGTGGCGCCGGGTGGCATCAGGGTGCGCCAGCCAAAAGGCCGCAGGCGGGCGCCGTGGCACCCGGGTGGCTCTCCATAATTTTAACACCCTGACGCACCCTGGCACGTGCCAGGGTGCGCCAGCCAAAAGGCCGCAAGCGGGCGCCGTGGCGCCAGGGTGGGCGTCGGGCAGTGGCACTAGAGCCAGGTGGCGCCAGGCAGCGGCAATGGCGCCGGACAGGTGGTGGGTGGTGCCGACAAGGGGCGCTAGGCAGCTTCACACCCACTTGCACACATGTGAGTAAGCAGGTGGGTTCACTTATATATAGGTTATTGGTTTATCCCAAAGATTTGGTTATGGGATAAACTCTGGTGCTCGACACGTGGCACCAAGCAACTAGTTTTTTTTTTTTTAAAAAAAACTCCCTGCTTGGCCCACCCTGACGCGTGCCAGCACCCGGTCAGGGTGCTGAAAATAAGAGGAGGCTTCAAAACTCCAATTTTCAGCCTTTCAAAGTTTTAAAATTGCAGCTTCAAGCTTTGATGATGTTAATTTTGAAGGGTTTATCTAGTTACCAATTTTTTAAGTAGATGCTTTATCTGAAATTTGACATGGAAAATGTAAATAGTTATATTCTAATAAACTTTCTACTTGAAATTTAACATTGAAAAACATAAAATGAAATCTACATGAAACTTTATCTTTTGGAATATGTAATTTGAAGGACAAGTTTTATCAATGACATCACTTTTGACGTCATACAATTCAATGGCAAGTTCTATGTAAGGAAGTCACATGACGGCCATGAACATTGCACAAGATGTCATGCAAATAAAGCATGAAGGGCAACCCTGAACATCAAATTTTAACATTGGATATAATGGTTAACTTTTCTAACATAATAGCTATTTAGAATTGATGACAAATTTTTCTAACATAATAGCTATTAAAAATTGATGACAAACTTAAGTCGTTGAAGGATTTTAATAAATCATCAAGCTTTGGGCTCAAAGATAAAAAGAAACAAACTTTGACTTAAAGGATTAAAAAGAATCACTTTTGGAAAATAAAAAATTAACTAAAAAAATATAAGATATTCAAAGTAAAAAATGAATGGAATTTTAAACTTTCCAAATATTGGATAAGGAACCTCTTAAATTCATCTTCATCCTAGTTAAAAAGAGAGTCAACGTACTTGCATTTCTTTATCAAGGTACTTGCATCCATTTGGTAAATCGATGAAATGATGAACTTGCTACATTTGTGTATTAGGATAGGATCTCTACAAAGTCAAGAGTCAAGTTCCAAGAGACACATCCGAGATGTTTTGGGTGCATCCTAGATGTTCTTGGTGCAACATAGTCGTAAGAGAGAGAAATCTTGCCACATGTGGGTGACATCAAGGTGCATTTGTGTTGATATTTTCCCTTGCCTTTTGAGGTAGGTTTGTTTGTGCCACGAAAGTTAGAGCTTTGAAGACAAAAAGCCAAGTGGAGGCCTTGGAGCTCGAAATATGATGTCGAAGTTGAATTTTTTCATGTCCATGCAAAGTTCTTTGGAGTTTGCTAGCTGGGAGATGGCATGTCACGAGTTAAAGCCACGACAACCTGTCTGGGTAGGGAATTCGACCATGTGCCTAATATAACACCCCAGGTTGTGTTTAAGTCGGGCATCCGTTTGCAAACTTTGTCGTATACATAAATGCTTCTAGAGCTTGCTCAAACGAGGAATTACGCTCGTAAGAGCCATGACAACTTGTCTAGGCAAGGAATTATGCCTTGGACAAAGACATTACGCTCCAAGCGGTGTTTATGTTGGATAAAATCTAGCGTGAGGGCTCCTTGAAGCCCTACCCTGAAATACGCTCAATAGGGCATTATGCCATTTAGAGCCACGACAACTTGTTTGGATAGGGATATACGTCTTGGTTAGCACATAAAGTTATGGGCTGTGTTCACATGGGATACAATTCCAAGGCAAGGGCTTTGTCCTCAAACAAGCTCAGTAGGGCATTATGTTGGTAAGAGCCACAACAACCTGTTTGGACAAGGGTTGGATAAAATTTAGGCAATTGAGTTTATCTCTTCAAACCTTGCCCTCAAGTTCTTGTTTTTGATAGGGGCCATCGCTACCATAAAGCCCCCACTCTAAAACTTTATCTTACATGTAACACCTACTAGAAATTGAAAGGAATAAAAGAAAAGAACTTAAACAAAGTGCAAAGGAAATAGAAAAATGGTCACAAATGTAATTAGGGGACTCAACGTAACACGTGAGCAACATTAAAATCAACTATAGCTTATCCTAGCCACATGAGGTGGTAAAGGCCTTACCACCGACGTGTGACATAAGGGCCTTGTTTAGAGACACCCTCCAAATGTGACCAAACTAGGCGAGAGAATAAGTTAGGTCCTTGTTTAGAGACAGCCTCCAAATGTGACCAAGCTAAACTAAAAAGTTAGGGCCCTGTTTAGAGGCAATCTCCAAATGTGACCTAGCTAAGCGAGAGAAGAAGTAAGGGCCTTGTTTAGAGGCACCCTCCAAATGTAACCGAGCTAAGCGAGAGAAGTTGTTTCGGTGTGCTCGGCTCATCGGCAGGAGCCCAAATCTTGATTCTCTCGGCTCCCTTGGCAACCCCAAATAGAAGGCACTAAGCACTCACCCCTGCCCTAAGATTGTCTCCCCAAGCAAACAAAGAGAGATATCATGTGACCAAGGAAACGGACTGGCCTCCCGTCGGCCAGCTGGTCTGCAAGGAGGAACCGACCGGCGTCCGGACTGGCCGACCTTCGCCACGCTCGTCTGCGAGCTATGAAGGAAATAGGACCACAGCGCTAGTGCGGGGGTAGGAGGAGAAGTGGGATGGCGATGGAGAGCAGAGAGAGCAGAAAAAGAATATGCTATGGTATGGTGCCGCAGCAGGGAGATGGATGAGGAGCAAAATCCAGATGGCGCATAGGGAAGAAGGCAGAGGCAGCCAAAAGAGTCAAAGGTAGGCGGCAGCTCAGCGAAGCACAAGCAATAAACATAACGTACATGGGCGTAGCTTCCTTTTCCTCTTTTCCTCTGTTCATCAGTCAAGCTGCAAGCAGCCAGCAGGGCAGGGCCCAGCGCTCTAGTCTTCGCACCTTCCCCTTTATAATCCTCTGTTTCCTTCTGCTAGTCTCTGCAGTTGCGGCATCAACTTTGCTCATTCTCCCGCTCTACTCCAAACCCTGGATCTGCGTCTTTGGTTCCAACTTCTAACCCTAGCTGGCACAATCGCTCTGTAGCAGCTGCCTTCGATCAAACCCATTTCCAGCTCCTTTGGATCAGACCCATTTTCTGAGATAGACTGTAGCATTACTGGGTCTGTGCTCTTCGTCTCGGCTTCGTTGGCTTGCATTATCGGGTATAGTGTAGTATAGGCCTTTTCGGCCTTATTGTGGCTCATCCTTGCTGTGGGTAGCTATCCTCAGCCCCGTATTGTTTGTTCTTTGTTGTCTGATTCTTCGCTTCGCATTGCATTGCATTAGTAGCATAGGCCTGCCTGCTCGGCATGCAGGTGCGCATCATCGACTGTAGCTATTTTGTTCATAATGCCCCTCGCTTTTTATGCAACACCAGGGAAGGTCTCCTGTGAGGCGATGTTATACTATCTGTAATATTGTATGAGTGCTCAAGACAGAAGATGGTCACAGAGATCAATTATCAGTAGCTAGGTTGTTTCCTTTCACAAAGTTGAGGAGCTGAAGTTATTTTTGTTTTTCCCTCCCACTTCTGGAAGTGAAGCATTGGAGCTGTTTTATAGTCTTTTTGATACGCTCTCCAGCTCAAGTTCTTGAGTTTCACTTGAACTACATTACATTCTCTCTCTTGTCAGCAAAATGACATTTCTTCTGAGCTACTGATTGAGCTCAAGCACTGAAAAGAGCTCTACAGAAAATAGAATTTATCTTAACTGGATGACATACTGAAATCAAAGGTGTTTTCATCCTACCTATTCTTTCATTTTTTCTTCCATACAAGGGTTAAGCTGCATTGGGCTTATTCCTCAGATCGTGCCTCAAAGCCTTTCAGCAGCTAGCTTCTCTCACTGAGATCGCAATGCCTCCGAGCTTCGACTTCGCGGATTGGTGGACAAAAGAGACCCATCGAGGCACGCCTGTTGTGGTGAAGATGGAAAATCCTAATTGGACAATGCTGGAGTTGGAAAGCCCTGATACAGTTTTTTCAGCGGACAAGGATAGGGGCAAAAATGCAAAGCAGCTCACATGGGTGCTTCTGTTAAAGGCCCATCGGGCAGCTGGCTGTGTTGCCTGGTTTGCCCACGGACTATGTTCTTTGTTCGCAGCTATAAGAAGGCGCCTCATCCTTAAGCAGGATGTAAGCGTAAGTCCTGATAAGCGTCACAAGGGAAAGCTTTATAAATTTATCAGAGGCTTTTTGATGTTTGCATTGTTCATGCTATGTGTGGAGACAGTCGCGCATTGGATGGGGTGGCACTTTAGCAGGCCTCATTTGCACATGCCTTCGAGTTTCGGCTTCCAGAGTTTATTGCATTCCGTTTATCTATCGTGGGTTTCTTTCAGAGCCAATTACATAAGCCCTCCTCTGCAGCTATTAGCTGATTCATGCATTGTTCTATTTCTTATCCAGAGTGCCGACAGAATCATTTTGTGTTTAGGTTGTGTGTGGATCAGGTATAAGAAAATAAAGCCACAAGCAGCGGTTGAACTCCTTGATTCGGATGATCTAGAACAGCCTGACGATGGATATCCTATGGTACTTGTGCAGATTCCCATGTGCAATGAAAAGGAGGTGAGAAGCTGTGCTTTCCTTCCAATTGATTGCACTATTTGCTGTTCAGCTTCATATTTTGCATGTTTATATTTTTAAAAATCGATTGACTGCGATGCTTTGTTTGCAGAATGTCGTCATGCAGTAATCTATTGTCCAATTAAATAATGTTTTGACCTTATCAAGTCTGAGACCAGCCTTTTGTAGCCTTGCTGGAAGTAATTATGGTTGACTTTTGGAAGTAATTTACCTGATCTTTTTTATTTCCTATGTCACCATTCACCATTAACTGTTGCTGTATCTGGGTGTAACAACGTCTGGACTGTAAGAAGTTCCAGTGAAGTTACTAAGTTGCATTCATATGCATGAGCATTTGGGAACGGGATATTTTTGTGCAACTATTCAATGCAGCTCAGTAGATTGTTATCACAGGTCGAGTGAATATTTTCTGTAAATTTAATTGTTAGCATCTATTGTCTATGCAGGTATATGAGCAATCCATATCTGCTGTCTGTCAGCTGGATTGGCCAAGACATCGAATTTTGGTGCAGGTGCTTGATGATTCGGATGACATAGATATCCAGGAACTTATTGGAGCTGAGGTATTGAAATGGCGTCAGAAGGGTATCAACATCATTTACCGACACCGTGTTGTCCGCACTGGGTACAAAGCAGGGAATCTTAATTCTGCCATGAGTTGTGACTATGTGAAGGACTATGAATTTGTGGCAATTTTTGACGCTGACTTTCAGCCAAGGGCTGACTATCTGAAACGAACAATACCGCACTTCAAGGTGATAATTTCAAGCTTGCTACAAATGTTGTGTTGCCATATTCATGTTGTTTGGTCTGAACCTTTGCCGATTGCTATTGATTTCAGGAAAATCCTGAACTAGCCTTGGTTCAAGCTCGTTGGGCATTTGTAAACAAGGATGAAAATTTGCTGACTCGCCTTCAGAACATCAACCTAGCATTTCATTTTGAGGTGGAACAGCAAGTGAATGGAGTGTTTTTAAACTTTTTCGGGTTCAATGGAACAGCTGGAGTTTGGAGAATAAAAGCTCTTGAAGAGTCAGGAGGTTGGTTAGAAAGAACGACAGTTGAGGACATGGACATTGCCGTTCGTGCACACTTACTGGGATGGAAGTTCATTTTCCTTAATGACGTTGAGGTGCTCTGAAAAAAGCCTTTAGGCTATACCTTGTGTTTTTAGACTTTAAGCTTTTATCAAAAGAGTTGCATGGAATGGCCTAAGCAGAAGCCACAAGTTAAGTTTCATCATACATTTCCGGCATATGCAGTTGATCATTGGTCAGTTCCATATAGGATCATGATGTCTTCTGAAATCTTCTGGTTCTTATGCTTTCTAAATTAGTTTTTTTTGAGTCTCGACAGCGAAGGGGCTAGCCCAATAGGAGTCTTTTTAGCTAAGAATCTGTTCACTTTCTTTTTTCTTTCTTGTGTTGCTCCAAAGGTGGCGACAATGTAGTGTTTCTTACATAATAAGACAATAATGATATAATTGTTGGTTTCGGACATGTCAGAAACTTGATATGTTTGCTGCTCATTAATCTTTTGCAGTGCCTATGTGAATTACCAGAGTCTTATGAAGCCTACAGGAAACAACAACACCGATGGCACTCAGGCCCAATGCAACTTTTTCGTTTGTGCTTTTGGGATATAATTCATGCAAAGGTGGGAGTTGTTCTTATTTTCTGACTTGTTCTTCTAGATATAATACATGCAAATGTGTGAGTCACTTTCAGGAATATTTACACTTTTTAAAATTCATGTATATTTGATTTGTATTTTTTTTGGCCACGGTGTGGATGGCATTGAGAAAGTTAAGACAGTAGGGTATTCAATTGTGAAATATGTGCTTGGATATCAAAGTGGGTAATCTATTTTGAGCATCATCATTCCAGTTACAGAATACCTATGAATGATCTGCAATCAAGTTGATGCCAACATTTTGCTGACTATGCTTTTCTGTGACTGCCTAACACCTTAGACTAAATAGCAAAAACATTATAACCTTTATAAGTCTGTCCAACTCAATTGAGTTATGGAATGAAATTTTGCTAGTAAAACTAGACATCAATGATTTTATGTCACTATTTTTGAAAGTTTTTATGTTTTCTCATTTCTTGTAGACACAATTCTTTCATGTCACTGGCTGGTGGAGTTTTCATTCGTTTGAAATGTTTTTTGGATGTGTCTAACTCTGCTTAATGGTTTAAATTTCAAATCCTCTCATTGCAATGTGCATGTTGAAGTTCTGGGATAAATAGCCTACCATTGCATGAGTTGCCTTTCCAAATTGCTTTGTAAGTCCAAAATTTCAAATCTATTTTCTCATTTTCCGGTCTCATTTTATACTAACGTTCTTGTCAGGCTTTTGTAGAAGGCTGAAACAGCTCAGTTTTGTTGATAGCACTGCATACTATAAGCTACAATACTACATCTTGCTGCTTCTCACTAGTCAACTATGTATTGCTGCAGGTCTCATGGTGGAAAAAATCAAATCTGATTTTTCTCTTCTTTTTGCTGAGAAAGCTTGTCTTACCTTTCTATTCTTTCACGCTTTTCTGCATAATCCTCCCCTTGACAATGTTTGTACCAGAGTCTCATCTCCCTGCGTGGGTTATTTGTTATGTCCCTGTTACTATGTCTTTTTTGAACGTTCTTCCGGCACCCAAATCATTTCCTTTTCTTGTTCCATACCTTCTTTTTGAAAATACAATGTCTGTGACAAAGTTCAATGCAATGATTTCTGGTCTACTTCAACTTGGAAGTGCCTATGAGTGGGTTGTAACCAAGAAGTCGGGCAGAGCGTCTGAACCCAATTTGGTGGCATTTAATGCGAAGAAAATGCAAAGTAAGTCACAGCTGGGGCAACACCACCAAAGCTCATCTGAATCTGATATCGATGCACTTTCAAAGACTCAAGATCGGCAGCCGAAGCCTGCTAAGAAGAAAGTGAACAAATTGTACAGAAAGGAGCTTTCTTTGGCCTTTTTACTCTTAACGGCAGCAGCCAGAAGCTTGCTATCAGCCCAAGGGGTGCACTTTTATTTCTTGCTTTTCCAAGGAATTTCTTTCCTTGTCATTGGTCTTGATTTGATTGGTGAGCAAGTAAGGTAAGATCTGCAATTGACAGGCACAGCAGGCATAACTTTCTCTGTAATGCTACAGCTCAGATGGATTGGCTACCACAATCTATGCCATGGTTGTCTTCAAGAGAAAACTTGCAACTACAAGACCTGGCAGTTCATTTAAATTTTGACAGGAGCATATCTTAATGTGAAGTAGTAGCACAATATAGGCTTCATTGGTTCGCAATGAATAAGTGTCACGGAATGTGATGAAGAAATTCCCAGGCAAAGAGAGACGGAGGGAGAAGAGAGAGAGAGAGAGAGAGAGAGAGAGAGCTCTTTCACTTGTCCTCTTCTTTATGAGATGCCACTTGGACGTCAAATAAGGTTGAAAGTAGATTCACTTAACAATGTAAACGCCAAGGTAATTCTTTAAAGCCGCACCACTATTTTGGGTGCCTGTCATCAGTGAGTTCTTGAGTAGAGAGAAATGAAGCAGCGTGTTTGTGAACCTCTGTATAGAGGATCTTTGTTTTCAGCAAGCAAATAAAGTGTCAAACATGTAAAATAGCAGAGTATGAGCTGTAAGTGAGTCATCAAATCCTCATCCAGATTTTATTATTCACGTCTTAAAGATGTCCTTGTTTGTGAATCATTCTGAGGACCTCCACACAAGTTTTTTGTTTCCTGACTATTGCCATTCCATGTGCAAGCGTTTTGTCATAAATATCAAATGGTGGGTGTATTGTCACGTTAAGCATTACAATGCACAAATTGGTTATTTATTTTCCTATTGTTACGAGTGGGTTTTCTTGTCTGCAATATTAACCATAATTTAATAATACAAAGGACAATAATTCAGGGAATGGAAGAGGACGGGGGGAGCACTCCAACTTGTGTTAGCCATTGGAGTCCCCCATTTATTTGAGGCAAGCATGATTAAAGACAAACAAGACAGCATTTTAAGATACTGAAAATTATAGATTTGACACCTGCAGGGAGGCCTACATAGTTATACAGCCTAGATGAAAAACTTTAAGTAGGTTGTAAGCATAGCATAGTGACTGCCCATTGGATACTCGGTGATTTAGGTCCACCCAGACCTTTCAAAGCACAAAAAGCCTCATAGATTTCAGGGATTGCGCCATTTTAGTGCATACTAAATGGTTTACTCAGTACTGAATAAAGAAACTGTAGGTATTCTATCCAGAATAACATAACCATGATAAAAAAGAGGGAACCTTACTGGTGAATGGTGAAGGATAATGAAGTCAAAGCTCAGCTGCACACGAAAATGGATGAGCAAATGACACACAAAGGATGAAAGCTCAAACTAATTCTATTTTGAACAATTGAATGAGTTTGAATTAGGATTTTGAATGGTGTACTTGCCAAGCCTAACTTGGTTTGAGTTTGAGGCCCCTTTGGACAATAAGCCCAAGAGAAAACCCATTCCCGCTTAGAATACGTTCTCATGTGTTCGAAATTAAGCAGAAATGTACCAAGACCGAAAAGATTCAGAATAGATGTGTGAACTTAAGTTGAATTAGCACGTGCAAGTGAAAACTTGTGTATGGAAACTAAATTATACCAAGATTAATGTAAGGCAAATTGGCATGTACAAGTGAAAACTTGTGTATGGAAACTACATTATACCAAGATAAATGTATAAGGCAAGTTGGCATGTACAAGTGAAAACAAGCCACTATCTCATTGTCATCTAGTGAGGCCGAGTACAAAGCCCTTACTCATTGCACAAAGGAGATGAAATGGATCAAGAGGATGGTCAAGGATCTTCACTTGCTAGATTTTTCAGAGAGCCCAATCATTTTTTGTGACAACCTTTTAGCCCAAAATTTGACAAGCAATCCTATATTTCATGCTAGGAGCAAGCAGATTGAGGTGGCATATCACTTTGTGAGGGAGCAAGTCATGGCAAAGGAGGTGGAGCTTCAACATGTTTCTTCAAGGGAATGTGTAGCTGATATCTTCACCAAGGTATTGGGAAAAGACTTGTTTACAAAGCATAGGACTTCACTTGGAGTATTTTCAAAGTCCATGTTCTTTCTATATGGAGATCTACTTGAAAATCTTCTAGAAGTCAAAATTTGCCTACTTCAGCCTATTCCACACATGTGAGATGTCCTCTACACATGGGATATGACACCTAACCAAATGATGTGGCTCATGCAATCAATAGATTGATGCCATGTGTCATATGTATAGAAAACTAGTTTCTGGCCATTTTAGCCACTAGAACTTGAATTAAACATATGTACAACATATATGATTATGGTACATGACAAGTACACTAGTTTCACACATGGGAACAAGCTCCACACATGTGTGTTTATCTATATACAAATGTTTGCATTTTTCACACTCCTCAAAAATCTAGCTTGGTAAATCTAGCTTGATGGAAAACATGATGATCTTGAACTTGACTCCATGGGCTGAATTGGTATTTGTTGGTTTAAAAGGTGTGAAGATTAGCCAATGAGCTTGATGTTGATATGAAATCACCATATCCATGATAGTGCTTCTTTGATGTTGACATCTTTGATGAACTTGAGAGCTTTGCACCATCCTAGCACCTCCAAAATTGATTCCTTCCAAATTTCATGTAGATGCTTGACCTTGAGGCTTGCTCCTTCTTCATGTGCATGCTCCTTCTTGATGGAAATTCAAGACCTCCATGTCTCATAATGATCACAACAACTATGACCATTCAATATGCACTTCCTATGATTATCAAGATTACAAGCTCCATCCTTCACCTCAGCCCCCTTGCTTTGGTTCTCCATGGATGGATTGGTCTTCTTTTTGTAGCATCTTGAGAAAAAATATCCTCCCTTGCCACAAAGGTTGCACTCAGGATCCTTTCTTTCCTTCAATAGGATGCCACCATTTGATGCCATGTGAATAAAAACCTGTGATATGATTCTACAAATGTAATTTGTGACTTTCAAGAGACTAGATTTGAACATCTTCAACAATCTAGAAGGATCTACAAAAGATCTAGCTCACAAACCTAAGAATCAATCTTCATAGTAATGACCAATCACTTGGAAACTTTGCTTTGATCACTAAGACAAAAGCACACAATCTTTGAATCAAATCACTAAAGAAATCAGATCCAATCTCCTATTGGACTCATCAGATACCAGTGACTCTTTCTTTTGAAAGTTGAAATGGATATGAAAAAGGTTTGACACCTAGATTTTCCTTTTCACTTGACTAGTTCTCTCAACACTTGAGATTCTTGAACAAAAGATGGGTTTTGTTTCAAATACATTGAAATCAAACTTAATCACTTCTTTTGGACTCACTCTTGACCCAAATAATCTCACACTTGAGATTTAGAATGAATTTGATTTGATTTGACAACAAACTATACCACCAATTTTTCACAAAGCTTAAAAAATTAGACAACTAGAGATTCACAAAGATCTCAACCATGCATAAATACTCAAATATGGACTCCTCCTCATTCTGGACATCCAGTGGGATCTCAAATTGACCCTCACACTCTCACAAAGAAAGTTGAATAGAACTAATTTGAGTTTCATACATACTATGTCAATTTTTGCTCAATAAATTGATTCAATCACCCCTATTGGATTCCACATATTACTCTACCTCTTAAGACTTGGAATGAAATTCAAAATCAAAAGTTGTGACTTTTCTCACTAAGATATTGTGCTTCAAAGGGCTAATGCCACTTAGA
This sequence comes from Diphasiastrum complanatum, assembly GCA_029204225.1. Taxonomy (NCBI): domain Eukaryota; kingdom Viridiplantae; phylum Streptophyta; class Lycopodiopsida; order Lycopodiales; family Lycopodiaceae; genus Diphasiastrum; species Diphasiastrum complanatum. Next base: position 8,778,033 of record CM055110.1, read on the forward strand.
AAGATTTGATCACCTAGGAGAATACAAATTCTCCACCAATAACAACACAAAATGAGCTTCTAGATCTTGCCTTCTACAAAGGAAGGAACTCTTAGAAAATTGGATCTCTCTCTACACATTTTCCATAGACACCTTAATGACTCTTTTGAAACCTCACAAACACTCAAACAAATTGAGTAGGATTGAATAATGTCACTTGGATCTCAATCTCTTTTCTAGAACTTTCAATTGAAGCCAATCTATGTCAAATTCTACAAAAGATTTGCATAGATGCTCTATATGCACTAGAAACTCTCAAAGGTTTCACTTGGAGGACAGATCCAAGGATGTTTTTTAGCAAATTGATGCTTCTAAACTTGACCCTATCACTCTTGAACAAATCTAGAGTAATGGTACAATGGATTTCAACCTCTCACCTTGCATATCACTCCTTAATCTATGATTTTTAGCAAAATCTCTCTCAACTTCAACATGCACTGAAAAAATCAGAGATAATCAATTAATGCACCTAATTCAAGCTTCAAATTTAATTTCTTGGCTGATCTAATCCAAGAACTAATCAAGGGATTAGATTCTCTATAGAAAATGCTTGTTTCTCTCAAATTGGGTGTGTGAGTCAAATTGTACAAATTTTTGAATTTTCTCAGCCAAAACCGGAGCTGTACGGCCTTACACGTGTGAAAAGGGTTCCTACACCCCTTGGTCCAAAAAATTTGAGAATGTCTATCAAATCCAACTCGCTACCCAAAATTTGACTAGTTTCCAAAAAACTGCTAATTTTGGCTTTGATTTGGATTAACCCTATCAATTTCAACAAAATCTCTTGTACTTGGCTCTGATACCATGTGCAAAAAGTACAAAAAGGACCAAGAGTGGATCCTAATCTGATCCTCAAGAGGGATTGGTTGTCAGATTACTTGATCTATCAATCTACTTGAGATTAAGATCACTCTAGATCAATTCTAGACACAAAATCCTAACAAGAACAATCATTAATTGAAGGTAGGTGTACTTTCTGGTTTCACATGTGTGAAACACTGTCTGAGTACGGACTCCAACCTAAAAATCAAGTACACATTGATAGAACCTCAAAACAATCAAAACAAATGTAGACAAATGGAGATAATCACTCAAAATTGCTTCCAAAACCAAGATTGGTGTCTCACACTGATTATGGCCAAATGTGGCTCTATATATACATAAGTGGGAGCTCGTGGTACATGTGGCTCTATCCCTCTGATCCCACATGTGTGAAGGTGCTTTGTCATATGATGATTCATCATGCAAAACTAACACTTGGACAAAACCTTCTATTTTGAGCACTTTTGGTTCATCTTCCTTCTATATGGAGATCTACTTGGAAATCTTCTAGGAGTCAAAATTTGCCTACTTCAGCTTATTCCACACATGTGAGCTGTCCTCTACACATGGGATATGACACCTAACCAAAGGATGTGGCTCATGCAATCAATAGATTGATGCCATGTGTCATATGTCTAGAAAACTAGTTTTTGGCCATTTTAGCCACTAGAACTTGAATTAAATCATATGTACAACATATATGATTATAGTACATGACAAGTACACTAGTTTCACTCGTGGGAACAGGCTCCACACATGTGTGTTTATCTATATACAAGATTTTTGGCCTCTACGAAACTTATTTTTGCATTTTTCACAAGTTTTGCAACCCATCGGTTCAGTTCTTCGTTCCATCCAATACACAGATTAGGTTGATCTCTCTTCTTCTTTTTGTTAACTCTACCTTTTGTCAAATTGTTAAGATGCACTGCAATTTTTGCATGGTTTTCTATTATCTTTGTCTAACCCTTTAAGGATAATCATATGACCAACATATACTAGTTCATGTTTTAAAAATTCACACTTGGACTCTTTAGCATAAATTTTTTCTCTTCTGAGAATCCGCAAGATAGTTTTGATATAATTCATATGCTCCTTAAAAGTTTGTAAATAAGGACATTATCTAAGAATAACGATATTTTTCTTCCATATCTGAGTCAACTTGATCCAGATATGGACGAAAAATATTATTTATCATCTACTGAAATGTCACAAGTGCATTCGTTAACCTAAAAGGAAGCACTAAGAACTCATAATGTCCTAAAGTCATATGAAAACTAGTCTTTTGGACATCACTTGGATGCAGAATTCTAATATGATGATATCTAATTTTAAGATCTATTTTTGTGACATATTTAGCTTCACCTAATTGATCTACCAGATCATCCATTATGGACAATGGATATTTATTTTTAATAATTACTGTATTTAATCCCTTGTAATCCACACACATCCAAAAGCCTCCATCTTTTTTCACTTTCAGAAGAACATGAACACCCCGAGGTGATTTATTGAGTCTTATGTGTCCCATCTTAAAATAATTATCAATTTTGATTAGTAATTTCTATCTCTTCCTTTTGAAAAAACTGGTATCATGGCTGTCTAGAGATAGGACGACTACCTAAAATTAACTCTATGTGATCTACTGTGCTAGAAAGAAGGTGGTAAACCATGAGGTAATCCAATTGGAAACACACCACGAAACTCACTTATGATCTTATCCTTTTCAATCTACTCTTTGTCTAACTCCACCAGATTAATTTTTTTTACAACTATTTAGATACATTTTAGGGCAAAGCATTTAAAGAATTAGCTTCATATTGTGAATAGAAAATCTCCATGTGGTCGAGTTACAATACTTATTAGCGTCTAACTGCACTTTCATGTGGTTGAGAGAAATTTGTTGGTCCAAACTCTGCTCTTAGATCAATGCCAAGGAAGATTTGTGCCAATCATATTTTGGCATGCAAAAAAGGTTGCAATACTTTGACAAGCCATAATGATTGATTTCGCTCCTTATTCTAACCTTAATGGCAAAATGTTGTACTTGGATTGCAAAGGGGATGATATGTGTTCAAGTTGATCAATGGAGTTTTTGCAAAACTTCATTTAAAAGGTGGACTTGCCTAAAATTATGAAAGTGGGCTATAATAGTAAATGATAGTTATGCTAAAGTCTTGGTGATATGTGCAATTAATAATTCATGCAAAGTGAAGCATGAGGCCAAACAAAGAAATGTGAATATTCATGAATAAACATAAACATCATCATCTATATCATCATCTATATTAGCATAGACTTTTGCAAAATACCATCATCATTGCAAGGCCATTGTGGTACATCAAAATGTTCTTTGTTTTACATGATGAAAAAGTCCAGCACCAATAGATGTGGCAAACAATAAGCAAATTTTCAAAGATTTGTCCCCCACTAAATGGCACTGAGTTAAAAGGGGATTCGGAAGTGCTTTGCCCCTTGTTGAGGCAAGGAATTTGACTCCAATTTGCATAACAAATGAGGACAGACAAGCAACAAATTTTTAGTGGAAATTGGCAACAAAGGAGGTGCCAAGTACTTTGCTGGAGTGGTTTTAGGGCAAAGTAGTTCTTATAAAAAGGAGGACTTGATTATTCACACCTTTCCATCAAGAATGCAACATTCAGGGAAAGAAGCAAGTAACTTATAACTACCTGTTCTACCTAACTAGACTACCTTAGGCAATTGGGCTATCTAGTTTGAGCATATCCAGGCATACCGTAATGAAAATGAGCAGCTGGGTTCACTGCAGCAGCAGCGGCGCATGGAGGTGAGTAAAATTGCATAAGCCCAAATTGGCCATATGTCTGAGATTGCAACCATAGCTGCTGCTCTTGCAAAAGAAATCTCTGCTTCTCTTTAAGATCCGCCAATTGGACGTATGTCGGAGGAGCAATGGTTGCTGAAGCAGCAAAGGGATCCTGTGTTGCTGATATTGCTGCTGCTGCAGATGGATCTGGTGATGGTAGAGCCATGAAAGGATAGGTGGGTCTGTTGATCACGGCAACGCTGCTAGCGCTGCCGGAAAATGCAGTGGCTGGATCTGGTTTGGATGGTGCTTGCTCGTACATGCTGTCAAAAAGAAAGCGATCCATTTTTCCAAGCATTGGTGCAGGCTTCACGTTGCCTAGGCTGCTAGCTGCAGACACCAAAGCTAGCTCCCAACCAGCTTGGGCAGGTTTAGTTGAATCAATGGACGCCTGCAATTGTATGCTCGTTCTTGTGCTTTTTTGAGAGGCTTCTTGCGTAGAAGCTGTGTCAAATGTAGCCCAGGCACTGTTGCTCATATTTGCTCCAGTTGAGCTTGATAACAAAGCCAGAGCTGCTTTGTTATTCGCCGTCTCGGTATCAGTTCTGGCATCTTTTAAATCTATCAGTTCTGACTGCTTCTCTAGCATATCGGAGACATTCGCTTTACTAGGAATTTTTTGAGGTTTCTTCGTAGATGGAGCAGACAAGGCTTTCATGCCACACGTGATCTCATATGCTGTGTGGGGATCGATTTCCCTTTTCGAAAGCTGACCGAGTGAGTTTTTGTTGCTCGAGTCACGTGAATCTGTCGACTGTTGTGATCGAGCGAAACCCGAACGATCTCTCAAGAAATCCTCCAAAGCCTCAAGATGACCCTGTGATACTTTTTCCACAGGCGGATAGTCGGAAGGCCTACAGATACCCATACTCTTTGAAATATTGTAGAAAGAAGAGAGTGCATGGGATTGTTTGGCATATCGAACATAGATGTAAAATGTTCTCGAGCTGTCTTCTAGCCTCATGTCATAATATACATTCAAAAGCGCTCCAATGCCCTCGCAAAGACCAGAATGAATCTGAAAGCTCTCCCTAACAATCATGTAAAGAGAAGTCTGCACAAGACGGTGATTCTTTGCAGCACCTGTGGGACGACAAGCTAGAACTCGTTCAAGCATACGTTGTAGATCCGGAAGTAATTCTAGAAGCATATCCGGTTCCATCTCCTTGACAGGAACCTCCTGCCTTCCATAACGTGGCTCTCTGGATTTACCAGCATCATATGAATTACGGCTAAAGCTAGACCTGCTATATTCGTTGAAAGAACGTCTCGGATGACTATGTCCAAAATCATAATTATCGTGGTGTGATCTCACTATACCGAGTTGAGATACGAATATGAAGCAATCAAGACGGGCATCAATGTATGCAGCATAACTGCGAACGAATGCAGAGTAGTCCCAAGCGTTGGCATGGGAATCATCCCTGAAATTAGTTAGGTTCAGATTGCGCCTGCCTATCATTCTCAGGTCTTCTTCAAACGCAGGATTTCCCTCACGTAATATTCGGTGTGTGAGCACCAGTGCTTTGATGGCAACGATCCAGTTATGCGTCTTGCGAATCCGCTTCGTTAGCGCTTGCAGACAGGCGTTTGCATAGCCATGGGAGATAGCAGCAAGACGAAGAATTCCTTGTATGTATTTCTCATCGACAGCGATCTCATCATGGCTGGTAGCTTTCACAATAGCGACATCCAATTCTGAAACACGCGAGCTAGCGACCCTTGCTAGTCCTATGCTAGTTTGATCCTTGACCTTGCCAATGGCCTTCTTCCAAGTAGGCACCATTGATCCTGCCAATTGCTTTTACCAGTGATTTTTGATATTTTTCTGTTTCAAAGCGTTCACCAAATTCACACACAAGGGGGTGCTCCAATTCACACAGCTTCCAAAGATTCAGAGCATCCAGCATTCCTCGGCACAGCACCTAATTAATTTCTAGTCAAACCACAGCATTGAATTTGCGAGCATAGCAGAGCTCAGCAGAAAATTCCAGAAGGTAGTACCAAGACGAATCATCGAGACATCAAGCATTTCTTTCTACAAAATAAAAAGTAGGGGGGAAGACGCATATTCAAATAGCACAGCATTCACAAAGTTATGCAAACAGAGCAAACTTCTAGACAGTCACCTAAGCGAGTCCTAGTTCCTAGGCAGATTCACTGCAGCATCCAAATGTTAATTAATCATCTCAATTTCCCAAACCCATCACCTCAAATAGTTTTAACAACACCATCAAAGGATCAATTTTATTACCACAGAAACCCTGCCAAGCCAATCAAGTGCTCCTCCAGATCAGACAACACAACCCAATTCCTCAAATGATTCAGTAACAAACTCGTTGAACCAATTGCACAATACAAGAAGGATACAAACGATGCTGATGCAGAAGGAAGCACGTCTGGTTGGTAACAACAGGCGTTGTCGTGGAAATTGGCAATAAAAAAAGACAAAAAAGTGATGTGGCTACAGGTAGAATCGATGAGGCCAGAGAGTGACTGCATTGCAAATGAAATAAATTGTTGTTATCAATTCACCAGTTTTTATCATATATATCTGGCAAGAAACATATACAAAGATCTCGAAGATACTGTAGATTAAGCTATTGCTTGGTAGGATGCCATTTGGAGTGTTTTTATACCATTTTCAGAATTTTCACGACTTTTCCTCAACAATGTGCATGGCATGATGCTTGCCACTACAGCTGGTCAGAAAGTAAAAAGAAGTCATTCCATAATAGTTAAGGATTATTATGGATACACATAGGATCCACATTGCTTCATTATGCTCATGAGGAGATCACACAATTCCTAAAATTGATAAGTTTTTGCTCGGGTAGTTAGTTAGTTGCATTAGTTTCATTTTATGCACAATATACATTTTTTATCCCCTTGCATCCAAGGAGGGGCCAAGCCAAATTTGGAGACAAGGGTTCCAAATATTCGAGCCTCTCTTATCCTCAAAGGGAACTCATGTGGACTTATTAGCAACTCTTATAGGACTTGGCTATTGTAGAAGGTGAGATCACAAGGATTTTTCTAGTCGTTCTTTCTTGTCACACACATAAGGACTCTTCATATATGTTATCACAAGCAGCGCTCTTCCATAAACCATAGTATGAATCCCAAGGGGGTTGGCTTGGTTGGTTAGCTTGACATCCAAAGTTTTTGTGGTCTCATGTTCGAGCCCCCCCCCCCTTGGATACCAAGAAGCATAAACCAGAGTATGAGTTAGTGATGCAACCAAGCAACTCCCTGAACCATGTATGGGAATCTCAGCAACTTTGGCAAGGATCCAAAGCAATCTCTTCTTGCTCTTGATTGATTGACTTTCATGCAAATCAAGATTTTATTGTCATAAAACCTTTGGTACAAAACAAAGATTTCATGTCAAATTCAGTATTTTGTCCACAATTAGCACATTTTGCAAATCTAACTTTATTGTGGTAGGCGGAATACACAACTTACATAGGATGTAATCAATGCCACATGTCATGATGACATTGGCCCACATTCATAACCTGCGATTTGATTGATGTTACTTTTAATAAAGCCTACAATTTTTTTATCCTTTGAAAAATACTTTGTTTTTAGATGAATCAAGATCTAGTAATTAATGTAGCAAAGTGGGAAGATAATGGTTCCTTTTGACAAAAACTTTGAGCACCCAAAAGTCAGAATACACACATTTATATGTACAATTATACTACAACAAATCTACCACTTAATAATATGGTTCTCGAAAATTAGAGATTTATGACCTCAATTCAAGTAGTCAAAGCTTGAAAGTTTCTTCATTCCATAAAATATTTTGTCTAACAATTCGAACCATAATCTCAAAACATAGAGCATGCATGGTATTTGTGGTGTCATCACTAGGATATGAAAAAAAATCTATAAGATGGAATATTTTTTTGATATCTTGAGTTTGTCCAAGAATACCAAAGAACTTTAAATGTTTGATTTTTGTAATCCAAGGATGCTCAAACAATATCACTAAAATTTTCATGATAAATTTGCTAGATCAAACTCTTGTTGTTGTTAAAATAACGAGCTTGTCTTAAAAGACAATGAAGTGTCCTAGAATAAAAAAATAATCCCTTCTACAACTCTAGTATTATTGGATTTGGCCGACATGTTAATCTACAATGAAATGCAATTATTAAAGAATGATGGCAACTAGTGTGTTATTGATGCTTGGCATTTCATACAAATATAGTCTACCATTTTTTCCAAAATCTTTACAAAAGAGGTTCACTAAAATCGATAATAGGAAGATTGAAAGTGACATGAGCTTTATTGCCAACATGTTATGAATTTTGACACTATAAAGGAATTGCATAAGCCTCATAAAACATCCAATTTTATGAATCTTGAATTGTAAAGGCATTCCATAAGCCACATAAAACATCCAATGCTAAAAAGTTAGAAGACAACAAGGATAATAACGACAATGCTATCATAGGCTTTTGCCATGCAGATAATGTCATTCAATGTATGGAGGACATTCCGTTTGCACTCATTCTAGTAATTAGTTGGTAGTCCATAAATGACCATTGCATCAATTTTCAGGCATTTCCCTCCACGAAGAGGACGCCTTACCCTCCAAAAATAACAATCCTCAACAACTTCGGGGCTCTTAAGCTTTTTTTTCACTAGTAAGTTGTTAGAATTTATAGATTGCAATTGATTAAATAAATTTGCATTTGATTATCTCTTTGTTTGTTACTCTAATGAGGTTCTAGAACAACTTTACTGAGTGTGTGAAGCAATTGGTTAGAATTGATGTGGTCTCCCATGTCGGGAGAGGCCGGTTGAATTTCAAGAGAAGTGGGAAATTGGTCTCCCACTACGAAAACTTCCTCATTTGCCATATTCCTAGGAAAACCCAAAAAAGATTCTGTTAAATTACAAGTTTGCATAGGGGTATTACAGTGTTCGTCAAAGCAATGTTCACAAAAAAAATTGCTCTTTTTTTAATGAAAATTTACGTGCTTTGAAATTAATGCCATTAAACTTGTAATTTCATAAGCAAACTTAAAATACCATAATCATATGCAAAAAATGCGGTTTAATCCAGTGTTGGTCTGGTATCATTTTTTTGTGATACTAGCAGGTTTCTGTTATGAATTTCTTTTGGCTTTGGGCTCGGGTAGGGTTTCAAATACCTCGCAAAATCTAGATTCTAGGACTAGTATGATATCAATAACTAAATTTTCCTCCACATTTTGCATATCAACAACAACAATGGTATTTGAGTTCCTATACTTGCCATACATCAACCAGGGTACCATTATATGTTGCCAGAATCTTACCAAGCCAAAAATTTACAAAAATGAAGCTCACATCAAAGTTTATGATGAAAAACACCAGAATCACGAGACACCAAACACAAAACCAAGCAACAAATAACAAAAACCTCAGTTAGAAGCAAATTTAAGAATCAAAATCATGATGCCTCAGTTCAGAGTCTGAGAGTTGTTGAAGCGGCCATTCAAAGCAGCCATTGTTGTGATTGTGAAGGCTTAAATGTCATGTACTAAGGGAGCACAACTATCCATAGCCATCGCCAAATCTAGAAGGGAGGCCTTCTTGCTCATACCAGGGTCGTGATAACAGGAATCGTAGGTGCAGCTTCTAACTTTGGTATCAAGAACTAAATTGTAACCCGAAATCAGGCGGGTCGGTTTTTGCAAAGAAAAACGTCCTAAACATAACCGGGAGTTAGGTTTTTGCTCGGAATTTCTGTTCTCTAAGACCAAACCGGGTGCATACCTGGGTTGATACCTGGGTCAACCCCCCATACCAGACCAACAATGGTTTATTCATTGCCAAAATGCCTTTTTAAACAACAACGACGTGGTATTATACCACGAAGGCCTTGCCATGTCATAATAGCATGAATCCTACAATTTTAGGATTTGGATAAGGCATTTTCGATACTGGTGTGAGATATTATTTTGTGCAATGAATCTATATATTGATTTGAAATATGTGCATGATCTTTGTTTTGCAGTTTAAATTTGAACCTTGACATGTTTCTATGGTCATAAAGGATTTTTGAAGGTAGACAAGCAAAGAAAGGGTTGTAAAAAGCACCTCCAAAAGAGCTGAAACTTTCTAGCACCTTTCAATACTTTTCAACACTTGACATGAGTAACTTTAGATGCACATAACTATCTCTACATAATTCCAAATCGAAAAAAATTTGAGAGACATGATTTTATGGTCATGTAATACTTTATAAAGTAGACAAACCAGAAAAACATTGTTAAAATCATGGTATTATACACTCATATATGATATTTCTAGTTTTGGTGATTTTTATCAGCACTTAAAAGGGTTACTTTGAATGCACATATCTATCTCTATAGATCTCCAAATTCATATTTTTTTTGTTAGGCATGTTTCTATAATCATATAGGATTTTTAAGAGTAGACAAGTTAAAACATTGAATGTAAAATTCACAACAATGTAGTCCCATGTATGAAAATATCAAAGTTTCATCAGTACCCCCACATAGCACACAGAACCGATAACATAACTAGATCTAGGACTTGTTGTGTCAAAATGCATCGTCTAAGAATATCATCAGATCCTCTTCGATACAACTACCTTGTGATTAACTAATAAGCTTGTGCCTTCACAATTAATCTTCGTTGTTGAACTTTTGTCAATGACTTTGTTAGGGTATTTTCTCCTCAGTGGATCAACGTTGAGAGGAAAACAACATAACTAGATACAACACTACTATCATCTCAATGTCGTGCCATTATGATAATGGTTGGACATGTCCCAAAACTAGTACTAAACAAGTGATTCCTAGCATGTTTTATCAACCAAACCGTACCTTTACGACTAATGGAGGTTTTCCACACCTCTAGAGATATAGCCTGTTAAGGGATATAACATTGTTCTTAGCACTCTTGAGACATACAATTCTTGCTATTGATACCTTGTTCTCTTACAAAGTTCTTGAGCTAATTCTTTATCATACTCCACTCGAGGGTCCCTTCCAATGTCTCTAATGATGTTGTTTATATTCTCTAGGATGTACTTAGGTAACGGTCAAGAATTCCTAATCTCAACTTTGTAGTATCAACAGTCCAGATGGCAGCCAAGGAAAGATTCAGAACAATCAAAGTAGGAAAATTCTTGGAAAAAATTTAAAAATTTGCTCGAAAATAGTAAATTGCTTCAAAAATGGTTGTGATGGAAAGTTGGCAAAAACTCTATCAATAGTCATCAATTGCTGAAAGGAGTAGATAGAAAGGTGGAGCATGGTAGTGATATCTCATGGATGAGAGTATTTGGCAATCCATTTACAGTGGGAGGAGAAAGAAGCAGTTTAGAAAAACTAGCTACGATGGCCTAGTTTTGGGAAAAATGGAAAGCCATGGATTTTTCTCCATGGTCGATGGAATTGGGCACTGTAAATTTTTACCCATTATGACTCTATTGAGGCCAAGCTAATCCTAGAAGGGTGGAGTTAGCCATGAGGCATGGAAAGAGAAATTAGTCTTTCTCTTAGTTTATGGAAGCAATAGTCAACTAAGGTTCACAGGTGGAAAATGCAAGATCTTTCTTAGTAGGAGATTATTTTTGATATTGTCAAGTTTTGAAGTAGGGCGCCCTAAAAATGGTTGGAATGTTGAGTAGAACATTTTTGTCACATTCCTCGCATACTATCAGAAAACCTTTGACTGCCTGAAAATGTAGACTGAAGACTTTGTCGTAGTCATTCAGGTCATCATCTCTCTTGCTACTCTTTTTGGATAAGATATATGGCAAATGGAAATCACAAATGCATTTTTGAATGGTGATCTTGAGGAGGAATTGTACATGCAACAACTTGAGAGCTACATTTCATCTATCAACAAGTACAAGGCACGATTAGTGGCAAAAGGATATGCTCAAGAACATGGGATTGACTATGATGAAACCTTTGCACCCATGGCAAAGATGGTAAGCATTTGGGTCATCATCTCTCTTGCTACTCTTTATGGATGGGGTCTATGGCAATTGGACATTACAAATGCATTTTTGAATGGTGATCTTGAGGAGGAAGTGTACATGGAGCGACCCAAGAGCTACCTTTCACCTACAAAGCCAAATCATGTGTGTTTTCTACAAAAGGGCTTATATGGCCTTAAGCAAGCACAAAGAAGTTGGTATGCTAAGCTTAACACTTTTCTACTTTCTCAAGGCTTTATGATGAGTGAGTATGATCATTCACTTTATTATAGGTTTGCTGCAAATGATGTTACCATCTTGCTAATATATGTGGATGATATCATCTTGAGTGGTGGAGACAATCAAGATGTGGAGGATATCAAGGAATTTGAGGTGCATGATCTTGGTAATTTGCATTACATTTGAGGAATAGAAGTGATCAGATCTTCTCAAACTACTTTCATTTGTCAAAAGAAGTATGCTAATACTATTCTAGAAAGATTTCATATGGTAGATGCAAAATCTTGTGAAACACCTATGGAGCCAAATGTAAAGCTAACTATAAGAGGTAATGAAAGATCCTTCAAGGACATTACTCTCTATAGGAATCTAGTTGGTTCACTCATCTATCTAACCATTACAAGACCAAATCTAAGCTATTGTGTTGGAAGATTGAGCCAATTCATGCAAGATCCTAGTGAGGAGCATTGGAAACTAGAGAAACGAGTTTTAAGGTACATCATTGGAACTCAAGATTTTGGCATATTGTATGAGGGATCATCACCTAGCTTGTTTGGATTTTCAGATTCGGACTATGCTGGAGATACAATGGATGGGAAATCCATTAGTGCTCATTGTATTTTCATAGGTAATGGAGCTATATCATGGATGTCAAAGAAACAAGCCACTATCTCATTGTCATCTAGTGAGGCTGAGTACAAAGCCCTTACGCATTGCACAAAGGATATGGTATGGATCAAGAGGATGATCAAGGATCTTCACTTGCTGGATTTTTTAAGAGCCCAATCATCTTTTGTGACAATCTACTATCCCAAAGGTTGGCAACTAATCCTATCTTTCATGCTAGGAGCAAGCATATTGAGGTGGTATATCACTTTGTGAGAGAGCAAGTCATGGCAAAGGAGGTGGAGCTTCAACATGTGTCCTCAAGGGAATGTGTAGCTGATATCTTCACCAAAGCATTGGGAAAGGACTTGTTCATGAAGCATGGGACTTCACTTGGGAGTGTTTTCAAAGTCTATGCTTAAACTAATTGAAGAGAGAGTGTGAAAGATTTCAACTAGTTTTAGACTTAGAGTTTGAGTTTTCAAAGTTATATTATTCTAAAATCATTTGAATAGACACTTTTGGAAAGTATGGGAAACTATAAAACACGACTTTTGGAGGGATTCAATTTGAGTAGTAGATACTTTGAAATTTAATTTTATCAGTTTGTCACCAGAGTTCTAGCTGGAATTTGCATTTTTTGAGTGCATTTTTTGCATCAATGGTATCAGAGCCAACCTTTTCATAATCTGACATAGCCAAAGAGCTATCAGATCCAAGGGGCTAAGCATTCAAACAATCAACCATCAACAAGTGAACACAAATTCAGAAGCAATGGCTTCAATCAACAGCATATAATCCAAGATCTGTACAGCTCTGGATTCATCGGAATCTCACTTTCTAGCATGGAAAGTTAAGACCTCGCTAATACTAAAGGGTAAAGGATTATTCCCCTGGGTGGATGGCACAGAGGAGATGCCTACAACAACATGCAAAGAGCTACATGAATGCAGGGAGAAAAATGACAAGGCAGTAGCCTTGCTATCATCATCCATCAAGGATAGTCTCACACTTGACCTGGCTACACTCTCCAAAGCAAAGGAGATGTGGTCTGCAATGGGATGGCAAATATCTCACTTCTTTTGTAAGGACGATGAAGGATCTATTTCTTTCTCTACACAACTTTGAAGCAAAAAATGCAGCATCAGCAGAGAAGCAGCTCACTTACCTGTTGAGAGCCTTACCTAGATCTTTCTAGACAACCAGACCCTTGCTCGCAAAGGATCCTACAATGACTCTTGAAAAGGCAATTGTCGAGATTCGAGAGGAAGTCGAGGCTAGAGAGCACCTTGATCACAATGGTGTTTCTGACCAAGCCCTCTACAGCAACAAAGAAAAGACAAAGAAACAATTCAAGCCTAAGAAGGAGTTGAATCAAAGGCATGATCATGATTAGCAAGCAGCAGGAACCAGCAAAGGCAAATGGAAGAACAAAGAAAGGTTGAAACAATAAGGTGGAGAAAAAAAGACTTGCGTGAGATGCAGATGCGATGGGCACACAGTTGATACGTGCTGGCTCAATCTGAAAATTGAGTGTATCCATTGTCACAAGAAGGGTCATGTAGCCATGGACTGCCATCTGAACGCAAGGAACAAATAAGCACAGAACAGACAGGAGAACGAGGAGCCAGAGAGCTCAAAAATGGGCGAAGAGAGATCGAACTGAAATAATTCGACCACCTACATTTGTGTAGATGTGTGTGCAGTTTCAACACCTGACACACAGGAGGTGATCCTAGACTCAGGATCTACCTCACACTTTGTCACATCAAGATGAATTATGTCTGATTTTTGAAGTGCTGATCCATCAAGATTCATTGTTCTTGGAGATGGATCCAAACATCAAGTGAACGGTATTGGTTCACTGTGGCTCAACACGAATGGCAGAGACAGACGACTCGAAGATGTTCTGTTCGTGCCTGCACTGCAACAGGACTTATTTTTGTGGCGAGAATAGCTGATGCAGAGATGCGTGTGACATTTTTTACGAAGCATGCAACATTGGTGATGCTAGTACCAGTACTCTGATCACTCAAGGCAAAAAAAAAGGTAATCTATATCACTTGAAGATATGCCTGCCTACAGATCAAGTGCACTAGACTCATGATGATTCGCTAGACACTCTATGGCAAAGGAGACTATGTCATATGAATTCAATGACACTTTACCAAGCAAGCCATCATGGAGCAATAAGAGGGGTTAGGATCTCGAATGCGAACAATTCGACCACCTGTGATGCATGTCTGAAGGGTAAGATGCCACGCACTCCATTTGTCAAGAACTCCTATAGAACGACCAAGATTCTGGAGTTAGTGCATTCTGACATCTATGGGTCTTTCAATGTGATCTCAATAGGAGGCTCGAAATATTACATTACCTTCATTGATGATTATAGTAAATTTTCCAGAGTGTATTTTATTCAGAATAAATCAGAAGCATTTGACAAATTCACAGAGTATGTGAATTGGACAGAGATGCACTGGCAACAAAGTGAAGCAGATCAGGACAGATCGAGGAGGCGAATACATCTCAAATTGCCTCACTGACTTTTGCAATGATCATGGTATCATTCACAGAAGGACTACAGCTTACACACCGCAGTACAACGACATTGCAGAGAGAAAGAATAGGACCTTGATGGAAGCTGCCAGATGAATGATGGCCTACTCGAAAGCTCCAAGAGTACTGTGGGCTAAAGCAGTAGCTACAGCTGCATACATTCAGAACAAGATAGGGAAGTCTGGTGTTTCTCACATGACACCACACGAATTATTGTGGGTTAGAAAACCCAACCTGGCTCACATCAGAGTCTTTGGCTATGCAGCTTATGCACATATTCTTGATAAGCTTCAAAAGAAGCTTGATGAGAAAGCTAAACAGGGATATCTGATAGGATATGACAACAATTCGTCATACTACAAAGTCTACATGCCAGACACAAACACTGTGAAAATAGTCAGAGATGTCAGATTTGATGAGAGCAGAACAATGGCCAATGATGATCCTGTCAGCTATGAAGTTCTTGAAAGATAGTACTATGATCTACCACCTATGATAGAGGGAGTAGAAGACGAACACAAAAACAATTTTTTTTGAGTCGCTTCACATTTAAGTGATGAATCAGAAGACAAAAGATTCAAGAGGAAGCCTTTTGCTACAATACATGTAAACCAAGATGGTTTTGGACCTAGCAGAGCAGACAAAGGCAAAGACATTGCAGTTCTAGGAGGATCTCCTAGAAGGTCGACAAGACAATGAAGAGCGCCAACAAGATATGTGCCAGGCAGCTCTGCTTCCACATCAGAAGAGTTCTGTGGATTCAGTGACAAATCACAAAATTTCGAGGAGGCAATTGAACATCCAGAGAAGGACAAATGGATCCAAGCCATGAATGAGGAGATGGAATCCACGAGGAAGAACTAGGTACGGACGTTGCAACCATTACCAAATAAGCGAATGGCTGTAAAATGCAAATGGATTTACAGGCTAAAGTATGGACCAGATGGAGATGTTTTGAAATATAAGGCAAGACTTGTAGCGAAGTGATTCTCTCAAAGATATGGTATTGATTATTCTGAAACCTTCTCTCTTGTCATGAAGCATTCGTCCTTACGATTTCTATTTGCATATGCAGCTACTTATGACCTCAGAATCCACATTGTGGACGAGAAGACAACGTTTTTGCATCGTGAGTTAGACGAAGAGGTCTACATGGATCAATGCCCAAGTTATATCTCGAATTCACTTCCTGATTATGCATGCATAATGCATAGGAGTATCTATGGTCTGAAGCAGTCACCTCGACAATGCACAAACAAAAAGATCAAGCCTTGAAATCATTAGGATTCAAGCCACTAATGGTTGATTCCAATGTGTATGTGAGAATTATAGATGGGAAGATCACCATTGTGGCTGTATGTGGACGACACTCTGTTACTTTGCAAGAGTGAGAAGCTGATTGCTGAAGTGAAGAAAGACATCTCGAAACATTTCAAGATTGTAGATCTAGGAGAAGCCAGGTGCTACCTTGGCTACAAATTGAAATGGACTATGAGGGAGGTAAATTGTACCTTCATTAGTCCAGATACACCCAGAAAATCTTGGAGGATTTTGGGATGCTGAATTGCAAAGGAGCGAATACTCCAATGCTTGTAGAAATAGTACTGACAAAGGAAAATTGTTCAAGGACTAAAGCAGAGAGATAATTGATGCAGCTCACACCTTATAAGAAACTAATAGGATTGTTGATGTACCTTGTAAATAACACACGTCCTGACATTGCTTATGTTGTGTTCAGGATGATCCACTTCTGCATGAATCCAGGCTCAACACATTGGAAGATTGCAAACGAATTTTACAATATCTTCAATTAACAAAGGATTATGGTTTGTGTTATTGTCGTGATGCAAGGTTTCAGATGCTTTCCTACAGTGATGCTAGTTGGGCATCTCTCAAGGACAATTGTAAAAGTGTCTCAAGAGGATGCACCATCGCGTCAGGTTCAACAATTCTCTGGGTCAGCAAGAAGCAGACCATTGTAGCTCAGTCATCTTGCGAAGCAGAGTACGTTGTAGCAACAAAGATGGCCAATGAGATACTTTGGCTCAGACAATTCCTTGACGAATTGGGCGAAACGAGGAACAAATCTCTTGTTCTGCAGATGGACAACACATCTGCAATAGATCTGACGAAAGACCCTATGTTTTACTCAAGGACGAAACACATTGCAATGAAGTACCACTTGATCAGGGATCTGATTGGCAAGAAGATATTGCAGACCACCTTCATTGGAATGAAAGACATGGTTGCTGACATTTTCACAAAGGCCTTAGACAAAGGTCTGTTCGAGAAATAGAGGAGCAGTCTTGGAGTTGTCAAGCTATCATGCTTTGAGAGGGAGTTGAAGAAACAAAATGTTTTTAATGCCAAAGCTTTGCTAGCTTCCAATCCTGAATTTTTGACAAAAGACAACAAGACACGACACGACAAAACACAAAATCAGTCGTGCTCCTCAACTGACCAAGAAAATCAGCTAAGTACCATGGGATACAAATATTTGATCAGATATCATGACATCAGCAGGAGTATTCTAGATCGTGGCTAATCTGCCACTCTTGTAATTCGTGATTAGTTGTAGATGTTTAATCACTCTAATCTAGGAGTTACACGACGCGACTATATAATTTCTGTGTGATGCATAATACTGCAATGCTAGAAAGCAAGACACGAAGTCAGAAGACGAAAATACAGAATACAAGTCCGCCTACGTGTGAGAAAATTCTGTACAGGATCTATAGATCCAAAATTTTGCTAGTAAGCGAGGCACGAATTCGTGAGAGAACTGTATTTCTCTCATGCCAACGCACTGCGTGGATCTATCATGCAATGCTTGAAGAATAGAAAAATCAATAGATGATATTTTAGCTGTTGTGCCCATTATTAATCTGTATGATTGTATGATCTTGAATGTAATTTCGTCTGCTACTATTTGTGTGTCTGATTCACTTGCTCATTTATTTTTCCCTTTGGTTTGATATTGTTGAATGCTATATTAATTTGTTAATGTAGATCAGCAGTGTCTGACTACTCTCTGAATGATTGTAGGAATGATATACCCAGAAGTGACCAGCGATCATATCTGAATTCCTGACAAACTGATCTTGTTCGCTAATCCTTTCGCTTTATGTTTCGCCTCGTCTCGCTTTGGGATCACTTGGCCATAAGGGTGAATCAATTATAGAGCTCATCTAAGTTTCGTTTCATTTCGTCTCGTCTCGTCGCGTCTCATTGTAGAGCCTGATTGATCTTATCGCGAACTCTTTCACTTCGTTTCATTTTGTAGCGATCTCTTTGCTTCCAACATGAATCAATGTCAGCTAATTTAAGTTTCGCTTCGCTTCGCTTCGTGTTCTTCCAGATTTCATCTCGTTTCATTTCGTTGTGTTATAGAGCCTGATTGACCCAACTCAAACTGAAATAATTCAAGTTTCACGAGTCGTTCGTGATTTTAGTTTCTGATGCAATCAGTTTCATTCCATTTGGTTGAGACAATCAAAAGTTATAAGCTTTTGAAGAGGGTTAGGTAGGGCACCTAGACCTGGGTGGACACATTTAGTTTGGTCAAGAGATTGCTTGGTTGATCCAAAATCAAAGTTGTATGCTTACCAATCTCATCTATATGTGATCTAGGCACTGTTTTGAGATCTTAGCCATTTTGTTTTATGCAATATCATTGTATTTGAGTCAAATTTGGTTTCTTAGTGTACTTCACACGTGCTAAGAGTGTTTGATCCTAACTTTGCCCATACTCCATTTGATGTGAAATAGATCTTGTTTTAGAGAGATTTGTGTAGCTAGTGAGAATCAATTCACAAATAGTTGCAAGATCTTTCATAGGAGGAGATAGTACTCTATTATTGGATCCTATTGAGAGTGTGTAGAAATATTTATTGTTCATCATTTGGGTTTTCCTCACTTCAAATGTCTTCAATGGGTTCATCCTTGTTGGAACCAAGTGAAAGATTGTCCACTTCAAACTATTCAATTTGGAAAATGAGGATGGAGTCCATCTTGATCCTTCAAGACATGATGGACATAGTTCTTGGCCCTGAAGAAGAACCACAAGTTCTTCAAGAGGTTCAAAAATACAAAAAGAGATCTAGGATGGCTCTCCACTACATTAAGATGAATGTCTCTAATGAGATATTGAGAGAGATAGTTACCTGTACAATAGCCAAAGAAGCTTGGGATTGTCTCAAGACTATCTATGAGGCTAAGAATACCTCTAGGCTTCTCACTCTTAGGAATCAAATCTTTCAAAGTAGCCAAAAGCGTGATGAGAGCGCATCTAGTTATGTTTTGAGAGTAAAAGATATTCATAGAGAGCTTGCTTGTATTGGTGATTCCATCAATCAAAATGAGCTAGTTCAAGTCATTCTCAATGGCTTGAGAAGTGAATTTGATAACCTTGTCCAATCCTATGCCATTAAGGAGGAGCTACCATGTTTGGAGGCTCTCCAAACTGTGTTAATTTTAGAAGAATCAAGACAAGAGTACAAGCTCTTTAGGATGGACAAGCTCTCTCTCACTCATAATGATGGCAAGGCTCTCTTTGCCAAGGATAAGCACAAAGGGAGGAGCAAGAACCAACATCAACAATCCTCAAGCAAGGACAAAGTCAAATCCAAAGACAAAGATAAGGAAGAAGATGATTCCTCTAATGCTTCATCATCCAAGCTCAAGAAGAAGAAGATCAAGTGCTTTTATTGTGGCAAGAAAGGACATTATGCCACCAATTGCTTCAAGAAGAAGAATCAACTCAAGCAAGCCAACATTACCAATAAGGAAGACACTATTGCAAGTGATGGAGAGGGATCTCTTATGGTCTCTAGTTTCTCATCTACTCCTTTCAAGAAGGACGGCCTATGGTGTGTTGATAGTGGAGCCTCTTCACATATGTGTAGCTCCAAAGACTCTTTCTCTTCTATTGCACCTTATGATGGAGTCAAGAAATCAATATACACTGCAAATGATTTTGAATGTCCTATTGAAGGCATAGGGAACATTCCCTTGAAGATTGTATCCTCTAAAGTTCTTTCTCTCTCTAAAGTTCTTTATGTACCTAAGCTTACTAAGAATCTTACTAGTGTTGGCCAATTGCTTGATAATGGCCTTGATGTAAAATTCAATTTTGATACTTGCACTATCAAGAAGAATGATGAGATACTTGCATTAGGATCTAGATTTGGAGGCATCTATAAACTAGATCCAAATGAGTATGTGAATGCTTGTAATGTTTCTCTTGTGAACAAGCTCTCTATGGAGGAATTATGGCATAGGAGGTTGGGACATCCCAACTACAAATCCATGCTCTCTATGATCAAAGAAGCCACAGATATTGGCTTGCCAAAGTCATTCTCCAAGAAGATCAAGCCTTGTGAGGCTTGTGCTATTGCTAAATCTCACAAAAAGCCATTCACAAGATCTTCTATCAAATGCAAGCATCCTTTGGAGTTAATCCACTCGGATGTGCATTTCTCATCAACTACAAGCAAGGGAGGAGCCACTTGTTTTGTTGCTTTCATTGATGATTTCACAAGATTCACTTGGATATATCTTCTTGCTTCTAAATCTATGGTGTTTGATCATTTCCTTATTTTCAAAGCTTATGTAGAGAAGCAATTCTCATACAAGATTAAAGCTCTTAGAAGTGATGGAGGTGGTGAATATATCTCCAATAAATTTCATGATCTTTGTGAGCTTGAAGGCATCATGTTTCCGAAATGGGGATTGGGGTGCCTGCATACTACAAATTTGATGAGTTTATTAAGACAAATGTGGCAAGAGCAAATGTAATAAAGTTCCAATTTGTTTACTGAGGGGAGAGACATCGCAAAGAGGAGTAGCAGAGGAAATCGGAGAAGCGACGGGAGGAGTGGCGTAATAAGAGGGATCTGGAGTGGCTCATAAGAGGGACCATGTTGCCATGGACTCCCAAAAGGGGAAAGTAAATTTAGAGTGGTGGGTCCAGAAGAAGGGAAGAGATGAGAAGTGAATATAGGAGTGACAAATGTTGGAGTGACAATATTAGCTACCTTGCATGCTGCTTGCATGCTGCCTCATGAGTAAGGAAGGGTGTCTCGAAATATGGACATTTTATGAATAATACGGAACAAATATGTCATTTCCTATATTCTATCATTCACAAAGTTGCTGTTGTGTTTGCACCGCAAATGCCCTTGTGGTTCGTGCCGCCTACAATCATCGACAGTCATTTGTTAATGACTATATGCATTACAAATAGCACAGTAGCGTGTACCAACGGTGTATTCATTGATATAATGCCCTTCTTGATTACAATTTCTACAAAATCTAACATTTCCTTGCCGGAATTTCGTGGTAACCACATCATTATTCTGAGGAGGTACTGACTCTTTAGTCTTAACCTTCTTTTTGTGCTTTTAAGACTTCTTCCCATCATCCGAAGAGGAATCCTCATCCGAATACGTAGAAGTATCAGATTGTGATTCAGTGTTTAAGTCCAAGCTTGAAGAACTGCTTCGTCGATGGTGTCGTCGATGTCTACAATACTTTAACTTGGTCTCTTCCTCTTCCAATTGTCGAGCAACTTCTAAGATATGTTCCAACCGTTGTCCATGTAAAGATGTGGTTCCTCGGTGGAGAACCTTGTGTAACCCATGTCTGGAATACTTGATGCATTTTGCGTCCGTTAGGGGTTCCTACAGTCTTTTCTCCAAAACTTTGAACCTCTGAACATAGGCTAAAACGTCTTCTTTTCTTTTCTGTTTTACAGTCTACAATTTGTCCAAAATCTCCTTATCTTCATGCTCTTTACGGTACCACTTTAAATAGGCCCGTCGCATCTCATCCCAGCACTGAAACTCCTGGAATCCATATTGGGAATACCATTGCAAAGCATTTCCCTTCAACGTGGTCGGGAATAACTCTAATTTCCAAATATCCTCAATCTCCCGGTTCGCTTGGCAAACTGCAAAAAATTGATGAATATGCATATCCGGGTCATCATGCTTTTTGCCCTTAAAGCATGAAATATTGCCGCCCGAGTCCAGCCTATGGAAACATTCTCCATTCCGTGAATAAGCATGGATTTTCCCAAATCAGAACTGCTAGTTCCTGTAGACATTGAAAATGATTCTTCTGCTTCTGCTACTAATTCTACCCACAATTGAAACTTGTTCCTATCCAGAATATGCAACCCTCAAATTCAAAACCGACAACGGACCCAAAAAGGTGTTAGGGGTGTGTGCGACTGCCTAGCTACCCGGTGCTAACTTCAACTACAGAACCTATACTTTAAGTACTTTGTTTACAAGAATAGAAATTACTAAAATCTGCCTCTAGCTAACCGCAATCACATAACGCCATACATCAACACGATAGACTTAATTATATTAAACCCATTTCACAAATGCAGGGAAATCTCTGACATATTACTCTAAAACAGAACAATGCAATTATAGAGTAAACAATTCATTGAAAAATATAGTACATTGCAACCAGGAAAACACAGACTGCATCACTCCATTAATATGTCTGAAATTATAGAGTATAGTGTAAGGAATACAACAACCATACAACCATCAGTTACTATGTCAAACGTACTTACAAGGTCTTAAGCAAGGCATTTCAATTCTTGCTGCCTGTAAGCTAGCAGAGAACTACATGACAAT
Source organism: Diphasiastrum complanatum (assembly GCA_029204225.1). NCBI lineage: Eukaryota > Viridiplantae > Streptophyta > Lycopodiopsida > Lycopodiales > Lycopodiaceae > Diphasiastrum > Diphasiastrum complanatum. The sequence goes on from CM055110.1 coordinate 8,800,747, forward strand.
ACATAAAAAGCTCAACTCTCACCCTCGAAGCCTAATTATACAATTGTCAGTAGAACAATGTAGAATCAAGAGTGTCCTTCCTTGGACCTCCAAGCTTCTATTTATACCCTGGCAGTCTACCACAACTTGATACCGCAAGACTTTGCCATGGCTGCAAACTCTGACGTTTCGTCTTCCTATTCAAACCGTAATCCGGCGTTTCATCTTCCTGTACAAAATCGTAAATCGACGTTGCATCTTCTCGTTCTAGACCGTAATCGTTAACCTTACGATTTCTTATGGTTTGCTTCGACTGCAATCCATTGTTCCAACATCGTCAACTCTACGATTCCTTATGGTTTGTTCCAATCATATCCTGTCATTAGAGCTTCCCGTTGAAGGCCGAAAATGTTAACTCTATGATTCCTTACAGTCATATCAACTTTCTCGCTGAGGATCATAATCGTTAACTGTATGATTTTTTATAGTTTATTCCAACTTCTTGTTGAGGATCGTAATCGTTAGCTCTACGATTTCTTAGGGTTGATTGTAAACTTTATACCATCGTCTATATAAAATGTTAAAGAGAGCATTTGTTTCTCTATATGATATCGAAATTTCAAATTAACTATGCACTTCATGTTGCCATCACTTTTTTTGTCCCAATGACAATGTAGAAGGTCCCATAACATTTCATCCATCAAATTACTACAAATAAACATTGTCGCTATTTGATTTAACAAAAAAATCTACAAATATTGAAAAAGAAAAAAACTAGTGTAATCTATTTGTCTTTAAACCTATGCTATATTTCATACAATTCTAGAAGTCCATAAAATACCTTGATCAAAAGCTCTCTGCTATGGTATGGTAGAATCTGGAAGAATCCATTCTTCACTTGATACACAAATGCGCTTATGAATATGAGATACGACATATCATATCTCAGGCACATGAGGGCATTGGTGGCGGTCACTTCTCTGCCGAAGCAATTGCTAAGACTATACTTAGAGCGGGCTTATGGTGGCCATCACTGTTTAAGGATAAATCAGTTGTCATCAAAACATGTGATGTTTGCTAACGAGCCAAAGAAACTACAAAAGCAGACTTCACACCGCTTACCCCTGTTATAGAAGGTGAAGCCTTCCATAAGTGGGGTATAGACTTTGTTGGGCCCATCAGCCCAACAGCCAAAAATACCCAAGCACGCTACATCTTGATTGCAACCGATTATGCAACCAAGTGGGTAGAAGCACGTGTAACAAAGGACGCCAATGCGAAGACTGTAGCGCGATTTCTTTATGAAAACATTATTACATATTTTGGTTGTCCAATTGAGCTTGTTAGTGATTGAGGCACACACTTCTTAAATGAAGTGATAGATAATCTCCTACGCCATTACCTTGTTATCACCGCAAAAGTACTCCGTACCATCCCAAATGTAATGGCCAAGCCGAATCAACAAACAAGACCATTTGTAAGATCCTAACCAAGATAGTTGAAGCTAGTCGATCAAATTGGAAAACCAAATTGTTCTATGCTATCTAGGCGTACCGTACAATTCCCAAGTAGGCCACTGGATGGGTTACTCCCTTCCATCTCATATATGGTCAAGAGGCAATCATGCTTGTTGAATTCCTAGTTCCTTCCTTGCAAGTCATGCAAGCTTTTGTTATCGATCTATTTGAGAAAGTTACAATTGAACAACAAGTCTATTCCAAGCTATTTACATTAGCCCAATTGTGTGAGATCGACTCATATCATATCATGCACAATTAGTTAACAAACATCGTCAAAAAGCGTGGCATGATCGTCACATGTGTAATAAAGACTTACACTTAGGTCAGGTGCTTCTCTACACATCTAAGAAGCACCCAGGGAAATTAAAATTCAGAAGCGAAGGGCCATATGTTATAAATACAATCTTCCCTAATGGAGTAGTCCAATTACAAACACTTGACGGAGTACTCCTAGACACTGTCGTAAATGGTGGTCGTCTACGACGCTACTACGAAGAGTTGTTTTTTGTTGACCCAATATAACTCCATCACTATTGCATATATTTTATATTTTTACCGATTTTTTTTTAGTATTTTTTGTGTGGCTTCTTATGTTTATATTTTTTGACTATTATGTTTGTATTTATTGTGTTCTTATTCTCCATAAGTTTTTTCTTTCTCTCATAAATAACTCTTCATATCCACACAGAGTGTTATAGGTCAACATATGATGGTCTAGTTCACAAGGATAGATTTTATAACTTTTCGATCCAGTTCACTTCTGCAATTCTGATTTCTCAAATTCTCCATCCATAGCACAAATCTGGTAATTGAGATAGTTGATTCCAATTGGAAACTTCCACATGTTTCAACAATCTCACATCTTCATTCATGAAGTTCTCCAACACCATCACTGAGATAGGGTATTCAACAGGCACTTGCATCATATCTCGACCGAGTCCTCTGGTTGGCATCTCAACCAAGTCCTCTGGTTGGCATCTCGACTGAGCCCTCTAGTTGGCATCTCGACAGACCGAGCCCTCTGGTTGGCATCTCGACCGAGCCCTCTAGTTGGCATCTCTACCGAGTCACCTGGTTACCATCTCGACTGAGCTTGCAACATAAGATTTTGACCCTGATAGTTCAACAAGATTTTTGAAAATCTTGATCGAGGCATTCTGTTCCAATTTCAACTGACACAGTTACTTCAAAATCTTAACCGTCACAAGACACCACAAACGGCTATAAAAAACTAAACCACGAAGTCATTTGCACTCCAACGACGTGCAAACCTTCAACAGCTTTTGGCGAATGATTTCTGGCAATCTTCTAGCTTCCATCCTCGTTTGTGACCGTCTTTCATCCGATTGATCCATGCTCACTCCCACACTCAATTATTCCAGTGTCATCCTCAACCATCACGCAACCGCGAAGAGCGCCATCAAACATCACTTCTGAAAAAACCTAACTTAAGACAAACTGAAAACCACATTGACGACCACGTTTGGAGTTTTTGCATACCACGTGATGCCATTTGGGCTGTGTCATGCTCCTCCTACCTATCAGAGATTTATGAATGAGAGTCTCAATGATATCTTAGATGACGATTTGAAAATATGTATGGATGACCTATGCGGCGCGTTTAGCATGAAAGGACATTTATCTATACTCGAGAAATGTTTTAAAAAATGTGCAAGTACTTGTATTGCCCTGAATGCAAACAAGTGTGTGTTTTTTGGTGTACCATATGGAGTGTTGTTGGGCCATGTTATTAGTAAGTATGGAGTAGCTACCGAACTACACCTAGCTAATTTGATGGCTCCAACCACTATCATACAGTTTAAATCCTTTCTAGGAGGTACCGGATATTATAGACCCTATGTGATGGCTTATGTGACCAAGGTCTATCCCCTTAACAGATTGCTAAAAAAAGACATAGTATGGAAATGGACAGATGATTGTCAGATAGCCTTTAGAGATATGAAAGAAGCCCTAGTCATAGCCCCTATCTTGAAACCCACCTGCTATAACAAAGAGTTCTTTGCACTAATTTTGGGTTTGCAAATGATATGAGAGCACAAATAGAGATATCTTCTATAAGGATTATAGGAGACTCACAACTTGTGATATAAGGTGTGAATGGGAAATACTGAATTGCAGATTGAAAGTTGAAAGCCTATGCAGCAGCTGCCCATGAGATTGGAAGACACTTTTGTCTGGGTTGAAGCAGTTAAAAGCTTCTGATTTCTTCTTAATAAAGTACACCATAGTTCTTCTAGAAAATTCATCAATAAAAGTTATAAAATACTTTGTGAAGGATTTTTCATTGGGCCACAAATATTTGTATGTACAACATCTAGTAATCCTCTAGCAGTATGTTGATGGCTTGATCTAAATGGTTGCCTGGTTTGTTTATCGACTAGACATTCTTGACAGAAAGATAATTTGACTTTCTTATCAGGATAGTCGAGATCAAGAACAATGGATTGCTTAGACATCTGTTGTACAAAAGCATGATTCAAATGACCAAGTCTATAATGCCAAAGTAAGCTTTTATTTATCTGAATAGAAGTACTAAGTGCCTGACTAGAGGCAGAAAAGCAATGACTTAATCTGTACAAGTATTCATGCCTCTTTCCGAGTACTAGGATATTGCATGTCCTATCGACTACTTTACATTGATCACATTCAAATTCTACTTTATGTCCTAGATTTGTAATATTGCTAACAAAGTGCAGGTTTGTTGACAGATTTGGTACATGAAGGACATTTGAAAGTAGCTTACATTGATCATTGGAAAAGCTTGGTCTTACTGTACCTTTACCTTTGATAGCTTGAGTGTTGTTGTCGCCAAGGTGAACATATTGCTTGGTACTATAAGGTGTATCAGGAAACACAAGAAGTTTACGATGGACCATCTAGGACTCAAAGCCTATGAATCTTGCTGAACCAGGAGAGGTTGAGAAGATTGTTCAAGTTGGAACACAACTTACCACATATCAACTCATTGCATTGAAAAAGTTGTTGATTACATATCAAGATTAATTTGCTTGGACATACAAGGATTTGAAAAGAATTTCTACATCAATAATTGAGCATACCATTCCCTTGATACCTAATGTACTGTCAAAAGTGACAAGATTTTATCGTTGTAATCCGAATGTCACAGATCTTATCAAGAAGGAGATACAAAGGTTACTAGAAGCAAATTTCATTTATGAAATTGAGCATACCGAGTGGGTTTTGCCAATTGTCGTCACTCCTAAAAAAAAATGAGAAGATGACAATTTGTGTGAACCTAAAAGCTTTGAATAAAGTGACTCACAAAAATCACTTTCCATTACCTTTTACAGAATGCATATTGGATTGCCTTGCTGGAGTGGAAGCCTATACTTTTTTGAATGGATTCAGTGGCTATAACCAAGTTGAAATCGCACCTGCAGATCGACGTAAAACAACTTTTCCAACAAAATGGAGAACATATGCTTATAAAGTCATGCCATTTGGACTATGTCATGCACCAAGCTCATTTTAGCGAGTTATGCCATTTGCTTACAAGGAGTATTTGCAGAAATTTCTTGAAATTCATTTGGATGATCTTGGAGTCCATAGTGCTGATACAAACCATCTGGATCGTTTGGAAAAATTGTTTTAACATTGTCGTAAGTATTAGATTTCCTTGAATCCAAAAAAATAGTAGATTTAGGTTACTCATAGAGTTTTTCTTGGACTGGACAATTGAATTCCTTGTGCATATTGATGCATCAAAATATGCCATTGGATCAGTTTTGACACAACCAGGAGAACACAAGAAGGATTACCCTATCAGATTTGCCAGTCAACAACTTAGTGATTCTGAAAAGAATTATTCAACTACTAAACGAGAAGCATTGTCTATGGTATTTTTAGTAAAGAAATTGCGACATAATTTGATGGCAACACATTTTGCGTTTTATACAACCTTTGTGTTTTACAACCTTTGCTATATTTAGTAAACAAGACATGCAATACAGGACGCATTGCAAGATGGTTATTATTACTGATTGAATTTCATTTTTGAGTTGTGGTTCGGAAGGGTAAACAACATTATCTTGCAGATCATGTCTCAAGAATAAAGACAACACCTATCAATACTGAAGTAGATGAAGAGCTACCAGATGCTGCATTATTTTATGTTGAAGCAGTACCTGAGTGGGCAGTTGATATTGTTGAATATTTGGTATTAAGCCAACCTAACAAATCTCTGAATAGAGTAGGCCGATTTACAAATTCCAAAGGAATCTTCACAAGAGCCGCCTCAATGTGGGTTGTTGTGGAGATTGTGATAATGAGTATATGTTCGAGTATGCCTCTCTAACTCCTTGTAGTAGTGTCCATGCATGTTCAACATGAACATGCTACCCCAATGTGCATGTAGTGCATGGCAACCATTCATTGGATGTCAACATGAGAATTTTGGTGGAATTTGTAGATGTTGCGAAAGCACATTCAAATTATCCTCGTAGAGGTGACTTCAAAACTTAAAAAACTTAAAATTAAATAAAAAAAGAAAAAAAAAAAGAGAGGGCGGGGGGGGGGGGGGGGGGGAGCACTTGGCGTCAAGAGGAAATAAATATGTGCATGAATGTTCTAATGTATATTCAATCATTGCAAAGTGAACCGATATAGCTTCCAAAAGATTACATGCAAAATAGTTCTTGATTCAAAATTACCCGATATTTATATTCAGAACTCTTCTCTTCCCCGGCAACAGCTAAATCAAATTTAAATTGCCCACTGACTAAGAGAAACACTGAAAAAATTCCTCCAAATTTAAATGGCTTATTCCAGTAAAGAAACAGGATTTTCCAGAAAACCCACTAGGCCAGTGGCAAGTTTTCATAAACTTCGAAAGCAAAGTAACGAAAGTCTTAAGCTTGTGAATTGCCCCAATAATAAAAATTATTAATAAATCAAGGTGCCAGAGCCCAGAAAAACAAGAATCTGTGATTGGCTAGACTGCAAATCCGAACAGCTGAACCTGGCCTATCACTAGGGTAGAATGAATAATGTCCTCCCAACGTATTCACCACAAACAAATCCAGGATTCATGTGTTTCTTGGCCTTCAATCCCATCCATGATCATTTTTCCTTTATAGGATTTTCCGTAGCTTTTTTGCAGCCTGCGTGCCAGCTGAGCACACAGTGAACTGCACTTGCTCCATGAGCTCCGGCCACAATTATTCAATGACCCCAGCATTGGTTATATGTATTTATGCATGATCTGCAAATTCTGAATGTGGGTATGACATAATCTGAATGCTGTAAGGAGTAAAAGAGTGGATTGAATAGAAACATGTGAATCAGTTCGATTCAGAATTGGAATCAGCTGCTAGCGCATGGAGTAATTCACCACAAGGGCTCGGAAGAAGTTCCTAGTCTTATTGAGTTCACATAGTTTACAGGGCTATGAGAACCTACTCCGGGAAATATCACTCCCAGTATGCGAAAGAGCGTGGAAGTCCTGGTTTCAAAATAGGCATCTCCATGCACAAACGGCGAAATCAGTGTGTTGTATATAAGCTCCCAGATAGCGGAGACGGCCATTGGCAGGTAATAGAAAATTGAAAAGTAATTTTTGTTGGGTACTTCTACGAGAAGCTGCATGCAAACATGACGAATGAAAACGAGTAAGCTCTCTCAGACTACATTAGCAACATCTAGTCTTAGTGCATTGCAGTATAGTTAAGCATGAAGCTACTGCTTGAATTAATCAGAGTAGCGGGTCAGTACAGATGATCTTCCTTTACCTGTCCAGTGTAGAAGCTGTTAAAGTAACGACAGATCCCAGCATGCTTGAACCCGGAAATTTCATCGTCAAATGGAATGCGAGGCACCAGGTCATCGTTATAAACAACTCTGAAGTACCGGTTTACTGGTTGAGTGAGCTTCTCATTATAAAAGTTGACGAACTCATCGTTTCCCACTCTTGGTTGCCCGAAAGTATAGACTCCTCCGATTTTATCTGCCAATTCAGATTCTTTCGAATGATAAAGCAATGCAGAATAAAGGCATGCCAAAGCTCCTCCAAGGCTATGCCCAGTTATGTATATCTTTGCATCCTTATGAGTCTGAGTAAGCTCTTTCAGTTTTTGGGTAACGACATCGTGGGCAAGAAGCTTTGTGCTGCGAATGTTTCCTGACATACCCGAGATAGAGGGCCCTCTACTAGCAGGTGGTTCAAGTAGTTTCCGTTGCAGCTCTGCAAACGTTTCCAGGTTATTGCGACTGCCGAGGCCTAAAGCTTCCAGGAAACCCACATGTACTCGTCCAAGATTCTCGAGTTTGTGCCAAGAAAAATCAATATCGGTTATCCAGTCGAAAGTATTGAACGTCTCTGTTCCTCGGAATGCAACCACGATCACCCGTGCATCTTCTTGTTTGTCGGTAGCTAGAAATACTTGGGTTGCATTCACTCGCTGGGCTTCTGTAGGTTTCCGGGGAAAGTATTTCAGCTATTTTAACTTTGTAAATTGCTCCATACTCTAAGAGTTTCCTCTGATGAGCAGATAAAAGATCACAGATATTTCTGATAACGAAGATCTAATTATAAATGGCACTTTTATTCAGAGGTAAAAGCTTACCGTTCCAGCAGTTGTACTGTGTAACAAAGTTCATCTGCGAGATTGAAGCCAGGCAGGCAGTTTTCAGTCACAAATATACGAAATGTTGAAAGATAATCAAAACACTAATGCAAAAGCCTTTCAAGGTCTATCGATCTCTCAAAAATTGGGAATAGCAAGGAGTCAGATTTTTGGAATGATTTGATTTAGCACTATCTGGACAGAAGAACTCACATTCCATGTTTCTGTGACAACGGCTTTGACTACTTCCGCATTCTCATAACTGAGTTTGGACGACATCATGCACAGCTCTGCCATCAACACGCATTCCGGAGCCGACGTTTGAGGAAAGAAAGTGTGGGACGTGATACCACCAATCTCCCTACCACCGTGCTCTATCCCGATGGTTCTGTCCAGCTGAGTTCGCGAGTCAAGATGCCCTATAACGGACACGTAATTGCGAGATCCTGGCTTTGGCCACACGATATCTGTGAAAGGGATTCAACACAACTTGGGTTTCAGAATCCATATTACTAGCACTGATTAAAGATAAAGTTATTATCATGCGAGAGAGAGAGAGAGAGAGAGAGAGAGAGAGAGAGAGAGAGAGAGAGAGAGAGAGAGAGAGAGAGAGAGAGAGAGAGAGAGAGAGAGAGAGAGAGAGAGAGAGACCACTAGCAGAAGCAGTAAAAATCATGTACAAGATGTTGCTCAGTCCTCCATTCGCATGGATGATATTCAAATAGGTCTCCACGAATTTACCCAAGGCGCGTAACCGAAGATGGAAGGATTCCAGTATGAGCATGACAAAAACCGAAAGCTGAGCCCTCCACAATGTATCAATATTCTGTTCAACAGCTGCAGAAGATGCAACTATGGGGGAATTACCAACATGGAAAATTGATAACAAAAATTTCCACACCCCAAAATTGTACTGCTGAGAAATCGCAAATGAATCTTCTGCCATATTTCCCAACAATACTTGTACTTAATAATCTCTTGACTAATCCAACTAATCAGATATTTTCTTATAGTCAAAGTTCAACTCGATCAGATAGACAATGGAATTGCTGTGATGGATGATCGGATTGTAAAGCCCAGGTTGCTCTTATCAACGAAATGGCAAGGGGGAAACTAGCTACATTAGTTGCGCTGCTGCTGTGGATTTCTCTTAGAAGAAAGAGTGTGCTGTATATATACGCTCAAGAGATCCAAGGCAATTGTGGTTTCCTTTGTAGCTTCGTAAACGTGTAAGGAGAGGAAAATGAATCACTCACGAGCAGAGCGAAGGCATAGTCAAGGTTGATTGTGAGATACAATACAACGTAGCTACCATAATATGGGCATCATCTTGAAATGAAGACGGCTTTTCTTGAGTTATTCACATACGGAATGATATTGATAACGGATCACAATTTGGGTCAGCCATCGTGCACTCGTCTTCTTGTGCTCTTGTTTGACAAAGCTTTCATCGTGCACTCGTCTTCTTGTGCTCTTGTTTGACAAAGCTCTGATATGTTTTGGTTGATATTGGAAGCAGCTTTGACGTGATCATCTCTTGCTGATCTCTACAATATCGCACGAAGTAGCTCCGATGAGAAGGGGTTAGGACTCCCTTTTGCTCAACGGCCTTCACGTGGAAGACTTTTTAGCTGCCCTCACGGTTCAAGATGGAAATTATAAATTGCATGTTCAAGGACGCAAAGAGAGTTTTGACCTTTTTAGTGTAGGATAAGCAAATCATTTCCCATGTGAGTTTCATGTGAGTTTGATCACAAAACAAAGTACTTAATTTTATAAGTTTTGTATTTATTTATTATGAAACATGCACGTAAAAATAAATCGAAAAAAAGAAGAAGGAATGCACATAGATTTTGTGGACTTTTTACCTTGACACTAGGGTGAGCGGTCTTTGATGATTTCCATGTTTGGACTAGGCTCACTTTTTAAATTTTTTATCACTTTTTTTTCCAGCATTAGAAAAATTGTTGACTCTAGTTGCTTTTTTACTTTTTTACTATAAACGCTAGTTGCTCGCTAGGCACGTCTAGAACTATCCAAAACTAAGGTGAATAGATAATGAGGACAATTTTCCTTAATGTGAACATAGATTATAGTTGCCCACAATGAAATTTGGGCAGCCTTGAGCATCTCTCTCTCTAAAAACTCTCTCTCCTAGTTGGCAGTCCTTATATTAGCAGTGATCAAGATCCTAGAAGATCAATCATGATCATAACCCTGGCATATTGTGGTAAAACGTTCCATATGAATTTAGATCTAATAACAATGTGATCAATGGATTGGACTTAACACACTCAGGGGGCCAATTCCCTCACAGTTGGTAGGCATTCCAATTGAGTTTCTTTACAATACCAAAAGGCCGGCCCCAGCAAAACGAGGCGATAAGGGTCTTTTTTGGGTTCAAAACTCCTCTAATGATTTTCAACAATATGAATGATATTTTAAGTTTGAGTAAAGACTTGTATGGCAACATATATGCAATCTTCTCTTAACCTTCCAAATCACGTTGTTTCAATCTAGCAAACTTCTATGATATGGCAATTTGAAGAACATTTATAAAAGAATATTATGTTGACTAAGGAGTTCTTGAAAGGGAAAGGCTCAAATTATGAGTGTTGGAGGGATAAGTGAGGCAATAATGAAGAAAGTTTTTTGGTAACTATAATGTTAACTTTTGTAATGATGTTGTGGCCAACAAATGGAGACTATATATCTTGAAATGCTCCTACATGATGATAGAGCTCTTTCACTTTAAAATTAGCTTGCATTTTATTAGCCGATTTTTAGCATGATTTGGCCTGTATACCCCATGCCAAAGGGGTTCCATTTCGCCCGAAAAGAACTACCAACATTTGAGAATAAATAGCCTTAGAATTGGCTATAATGTTTTTGTTTCGGCTGATTATGCCATATTTCATCTATGTAACCTCAGGTTTTTATTAATATATCAAGATATCTGAAATTTTGCAGGACATCCTTTTCCATGAGTCCCAAAAAAAAATCTGAGACCAAAGGAATTGAAAAGAATCAACATCAGCTTAGTATGTGCAAATTCCATACAAATCACCGACAAAATTGATCAAAGCCCATGGGCTAAACCGAAGGGCACACCCAAAATGATATTGAGATTTAAGAACAGGGCCTTTAAAGATGAAGTACAACCATCCAAATATAGGGACAACCTTAAAGGAGTGTGACTCATCACAAATAAAATGGGACATTTCAACTTGAAAAGTAAAAGAAAAAATTATATCAAAGTCTCCTCTTTCTTGTTGCACAAAAGACAAGGGGAGACGCATAACATTTCCAAATGAGGATGAAGAGCATAAATCCATCAAATCACCCCTTCATTGACCTTCAAAAGTGCAAAGTCAAGATGTTGTCCAATAGCATGCAAGGCCCCCATGCACAAGTCAATCTACGTAAGAGGAAGGTACTTGGCAATAAAAGCAAGAGTGACGAAAACACATGGGCAAGGGCAAAAAAGTCCTTGTGGTGTAATTGTGGGTTAGCCTCCATTTTGGCATCACACTAGGGTGACCAATCTTCCCCATCCCCTATATATACTTGAGAATTTTCAATGCTCGAGTATGCTTATTATTTCTCATCATGAATTGAGATATCTTGCTTATGTGCTTATTATCGTCCATCATATGTGAAGGATAGTTTGAAAAATCTTGCTTTTTAATGCTCATTTTGATGTGTGCATACTATTTTTTATCATAGGTTGAGATCTCCTACTCTTGGATGCTTGTAATTGCTTTTCATCATGGGTGAGGTAGGGGGTTTGGACTACAAATTGAGAATCCTCTTTATCCAAGAGTTTGTGTGCTTGTGCTTGTGTGCATCATTCCACAAATGTTATGTTTTCAAGTGTTGAGAGTCTCTGTGAATCAAAGCATCAAGCTTCAAACCACTCATCTACTAAGATTTTAAGTATCTAATAAAATTCCTCGAGAGAGAGTCATCCATTCATGAGAGAGTATTGAGAGCTAGAGCCATGAAGTGTATCATTGATTCTATGACAGTGTAAGCATAGATGGGTTATATGGCTTCACCATTATGAATGATTGTATGATTGTGAGGTTTTGGTCCTATGAAGATAGATGTGAGAGTTTACTTCAATACAATTCCACAAATTCCAATTTATAGCTTCATGGAATCTTTTCATTGTGAGTTCATTGAGAGGGCCTTTTTGGAGTAGCATTATTTAGTAGCTCAATATGAGCTATCCACTACTATCGAATCACCCTTTGAACACCCTTTATGAGATTGTCAGTCGAGATTAATTCTATGGATTGAGAGAGCTGTATGTAAGGAAAAGTTGTTGAGCTGGAGCCATTGCCTTTGCCACTTTCGAAAGGTAAAAATTTCTATGAGAAATGCTTTTGAGAGAAACTTTGTGACCTTATGTAATTCATTCCCCATTTTGGGCTTCTTCATGAAGAGATCTATGTTTTTAGTTTCTCTGCTGGTATAGTCCTAGGAATAACATCTTCATTGACAGAGAGCTACAATGTCTCCCATCACTGATAAAATTTTCCATCATTAAGCCAAAAGAGTCATTCTATTATATCATTCATTGTCCCACCATTGATAGAGTGTTTCCCTCACCGCTAACATTTTTTGGCAAATCCTCATTACTTAGAACTGAGCTTCATACATTGATATCTAATTCTCAAACACGGGCTCATTTTGCAATAATTGCATAGAAAATTATGGAGTTTTTCTCCTCTGTTTTAACCTACAAGGCCACTTTCAAGGTCACTGGGAAAACATCATGGTTTTTTGAGACCCTTGTCAATGTGCTATGCAAGAGGTTGAAGAGCCAAAAATGAAGTTGTCATAGAAGAAGATTTTCGATCTCAGATTTCTTGGGAGGTCGAAAGGACAAGAGACCACAAAAAATCTCTAGGTACTTCTTCTTTCAAAACCACTGTCAGTGCCATGGTTATTATAACTTGATTCGTAGCAATACCATTAGTATAATTGTTGGTTTTTTTGTGTGCCTTGGAATGACATTCTTAAAGATCGCATAAAAAATCATATATTGTGATTTTTTCATAGTCCTATGGGACTGGAGTATTTTGAGTTGAAAGCTTTTTCTTGGAACTAAGCATGAGATATTTTCAGAATTGGAAGGAAAGAGAGCATGAATGAGAGTTGGAAATTTGATATGAGTGCATAGGGGTGTTAGCTTTTAGCATTCATGTTTAATCTATAAAGAGAGATGGGGTAACATGAAAGGAAGGGGATAAAGCATTATGTTTTCAATGATCATGTTTTTTCACTTTTGCTCTTTTTAATTTCTTAATGTGCTTAGTGAACGTTACACCAAATTTATCGTTGATCTAAGCATAGAATCTGGAGGGGGGAAATTAAATTTTGAATGCAATGTGTTTTTTCGCACTAAATATTGGCTCCACCCTCTCTCCGAACATCTAGAAACTGAGATGATTGGGGGGCATCCACGATCACCATCATTGAGTGTGTTTTCATAACATCTTCGCCCATCTAATTTTGAGGACATTATTATGAAACGTGAATAAAGTATTGACCTTTTGGTATTGGACAAGAAATATGTTGTCAAATCACTTTACAAAGTGGGAGAATGTGAGATCTAGAAATCATCAAGTTCAAAGGGATAACTTGAAACAAAACATCTTTAACAAATGAATTGAGTCTAAGTACTCCCCAAAGAAGATGCTTCAACTAAATCTTCCTTTAGGACTGGACGTACCCTATGTTAGTAGCTGAAATCATGAGATCCTTAGAACCATGACTCTAAAAAAAACTCAAGTACATATTGACTTAAGTGGGCCCTCTAATAGGATCTCGAGGTGAGGGGAAATTTCATATGATTGGACTTCTTTTTCCCTATCTCTGAATATGATTGGCTTGATGAGATATGAGGCATCAATGTGATTGGGCCAATTTGGTACATAGCTCTCTTTTGATTGGACCCAAAGTTCTTTGCCAACATATAGGAAGTGTCACTAACCCAATCACAACTACACAAATGTAATAAGCCTAACTATCTCGAGTTTACATCATGTCCTACCTATGTCCAAATCATGGCTTTACATGTGGATTTGTCTATTTTGCCATCTAAGCCAAAACGGGCCCTATCATCATCTTACACATAGATGGTAACAAAAAAGTTTAGAAATTTATCCCTAGACTCAACATAGATGAACTTTTGATTTTTCACACTCCTAAAAAGTTATCTACTCTCATTTAAGCATAGATCTTGGAATTAAGCCAAGTTTTGTTCTAAGCTTAATGAATGAACTCTTGATCAAAGGCTTGGTGAGTAGATCGGCAATGCATTAAGACGATCCAATATGCTCCAAGTTGATCTCTCCTCCAATGGGTTTCCCCTCACAAAATGATGTGCAACTTCAATATGTTTGCTCCTTGCATGAAAGATAGGATTGTTGGCAAGGGCTTGGGCCGAGATGTTGTCACATTTGATCAATGGTAGATCATCCTCCTTGATGCACTTGAGTTCCAATAATAGCCTTTTGATCCAAAGCACTTCTTTTGTTGTTGTAGTAAGTGGTTTATACGCGGCCTCACATGATGAAAGAGAAATAGTATCTTGCTTTTTGGAAAGCCAAGATATGAGATTTCCTCCAAGAAATATGATGTAGGCACTTGTGAATTTTTGATCCACCTTGTCATTAGCAATTTCCAAGTCCGAGTAGCCAATAATAGATAGATCTTCACTTTTGTAGAGCAATCCATAATCACAAGTTGAAGGTATATACCTCAAGAATCTCTTGGCCGATTTCCAATGGTAGATCTTGGGATCTTTCATAGATTGGCTTAGCTTGTGCACACAATAGCTCAAATTGGGCCTAGTGATGGTCAACCAAATCAAGGAGCCCATAAGACTCCTAAAAAGGGTGATGTCCTCGAAGGATCTTTCATCTCCCTTATTAGGAAATTTTACAACATGCTCCATAGGTGTATTTATGCTCTTACAATTCTCCATATGAAACTCTTTCAACATTTAGAGAGCATATCTAGAGCCAACGACCAAGGACTAAAGGTCAAAGACTTAAACTTAAAGGTCGAGTGCTAGTGCCAAGGGCCAAAGGGCCAATGGGCTAATGACTAGGGCCAAGGCCCAAATGCTAAGGACTAGGTCCAAAGACCTAGGACTAAGGGCTAGGGAAAAGGACCTAGGTGCAAGGATTAAGGGCTAAGGACTAAGACCAAAGGGCCCAAGGCCTAAGACCCAAAGGCCAGGGCTAAATACTAAGGGGTTAGGGCTAAGCACCAAGGGTTGAGGGCCATTGAGTGCTAAGGGCTAAGGTTCGAGGGCTATGGGCCAAGTGCTAAGGCTAACAACCAAGGGGTAAGGGCCAAGGGTTGAGTGCCAAGTGTTATGGCTAAGAGCCGAGGGGCAAGGGCCAATGGTTAAGGGTTAAGGGTGAAGTAATAAGAATAAGGGCCGAGGGCTGAGGGGCAAGGGTCAAGGTCGAAACAACATGGGCCAAGGGCCATTGGCTAAGGGCCACCGGCTAATAGCTAGGGGCTAAGGTTTCATAATTTTGTTACAGTTCCATAATTTTGCTAATTATAATTTTATAGCAGTATATTCCTGATTATACTTTTATTACAACAAATCCTAACATAAAGTGTACTTATATAATTATTTTCAAGGGACTCATTGCATGGATTGCTCAAGAGAGGATGTTCCAGTTGTTTTATTTTTTCGGAAAGAGGTGGTTGCATTTGAAAATGTCTTAACTGCTGGTTTTTCATAAAAGTTGGTGCGAATAAAAGTGTCCTCCTAATTTCAAAGGTGTTTAAAATGGATTCAGCTTTTTGCCCACAAAACCTTCGGGGTAATAACTTTGCATCCATTTCGACCTCATTGATCGAAGTTGATACAGATGATCGAAAGTGGTTGACAAGGATTGTAGCCAAAAAGCCTCTTGGCTATACATTGATCCTGACAACATCTTTTGTTTGGAAATATATTATCTAGCTCATGAACCACAAATAATCAATGAAGAACATTATTCCTTTCATTTTATCTGATCCAGATCCTTCGTGGATGCTAGAAAGATGGCTTCATCTTTTGAAGGTACACATTGCAACAATTTGAAACGCTCACTCCATGCATTGTCTCCATCATTAGAGTATTTCCATTGCATGGTTGGCTCACCATTCAACTTTTGAAAACAAAAATAGTGAGGATTGGTGTGTCCTTATAAGCCGTCATTTCCTTCAGCAATACAAGGATCTATAAATTTTTTCCAATCTACTATTTGTTCTATGTTCAGTGCTTTCGCTACGATCGCCACCTATCTTTTCACCAATTCATGCTAGCATATCTGGTATTATATAAAGCAATTTGGACTTCAAAGCCTTAGATATGACACTGAAAACCTGATCTGTATCTTCATGTGTGTGGCCAACTAGAAGAAATCTCATTTCTACCTTTTGGAAGATGTTATGTGCCACTAACATACAACAAAGAACAAAAATAAATTTGTTTTTGTTCTCCCTTACCACGTGATGCTTGTACCTTTCTTATTGCTCACATTATTGATGTGGCGACTTGATTGCTATCGTGAGCATGTAAGGTATCAATCCAAACATCACAAAGCAACTTGAATTCATGAACCAATACCCCACAAACATGTGTTTTCAAAAATCGATTGCCCTCTAATTTGGGAAGAGTCTTGTTGAAACGGAGTAATGTTGTTGTATTTTGATCCATTCCATCAATGATAAGACACAAGGATTGCTCAAGATGGGATCTTGAATCTTCTTTCCAATATGCATCCATTTTTTTAGAATCAAAAACATGATGTAGATGACGACCTCTCAATGCAATATAGCGATCACACATCCTAATGTCAAGAGTTATCTCTATTGCATTTTGAAAGTCGTCACATGTTTTGCATTTGGACATTCTTTGTCTTGTTGGAGTCTTGACATGTCCAAACTCTTGTTTCCACATCTTGTAGAGTGTGGATCTTGAAACTTTAGGAATACACATGTCTTTAAGTTGTGTGTTTATAGTTTTGAAGATGTCACGTTTATGAATGCCGAGTGGGCGGTGATACTCGCAAATGACAATGCCATCTTTTGATCTATGTTGTAGATGTAGTTGAGGCAACGCATGCTTTTCCAAACTCCCACGCATTATGGCCAGCCCTTGTGAAGAATGTCCACGTTGCTTGAATGCACCGGTGTTCCCATGGAACTTGAACACAATGAAATAGCGTGCCTCAGCAATTACTTGCCAAAACATTCCATGGGAGATTGCCAACAGATTTTGATATGCTTTTATGCATACAACTGACATATTGCGATGAGAAATATCTTTGATTCTTGTAACAATATTCGAGTTATAGCTACTTGATCTTGTCATTAGAGGAGTTACAAACATCAAAAGGGCCATCTAAGAAATGCCACGTAGGACAAAAAAAAACGCCGGATTTTAAAACTCCAACGGACTTTCAGGTCCAGTTTAGCTTAATCTTACTAGTAATGTGTAGTTAACATGACACGATTATGATGCATGAACTGCGACTTCAAGAACCTATGACGCTCATTTAGTAACTTTTTCAAATTTGAAAATGAGATTGTGTCTCTCGTTTTAACTAGCAAGAGAATAAACATAGAATCTCAGGTACGCCATGGATGAAGAATAGTGTCTATTTTCTTTTTGGTCTGTCAGCTGATGTTTGCGGAGATGTCTCAGTTTCATCTACACATTGTTCTCCCTGCCGAGAATGCTCCGATAGCTAAAAGAGGACTAGTGAAAGAATCCACAATTTCTCCACTTGATATGATTGCTCACAGAATCAACCAAAGAAAGAATTACGATTTGTGGATTGACGGAAGCTTGTATCCATTGAATCCGAGCTCGATGCAAGCTCCACAATTCCAATCCATCACACAATTAATAAAGTTTTTGTGTGACGGAGAAAATGGTTTACTAGGTTATTGTGAAAGATTGACGACTTATGGTGTTGCAAACTCTGTTCAGAAAATACAGTTTAGAATGTATGTTAAATGGTTTGCTTGCTAACTATAGAGAAAAAGAGACTGCATTATCACAAACAAAAAAAGATAATGCACATTTACATGAAATTATATCAAATTTGAATGCAAGTAATGATCAATTCCGACAAGTTGTTCAGACATTACGTATATCAAATGACCAGTTAAAAGAAAAAAACTCGCATATAGATAAGGAATTAAAAAGAAGCAAGCGAAAAAGAATTCTAAAGGACATTGATGAGCTTTCGTTAAATGGAGGCCAACGGAGAAAAAGAATTCAAGCATTCAAGTAAGGATTTGATTTGAATCAGTTTTATTTTAGTTTTGTGAAGTAGCATGACATTTATTATGTGTCCTATTTGGGTTTCTTGATTTTCATAATCATTTGCACATCAGCATTGGTTGCAAATGAGCATCTGAAGGACAATAACCTGATCGGAAAATCACTGAGTTCGGTATTGACAACCAAGTCCACAAAGTCTTTATTGGACAATAATTGATATTCTTGAATCAAGTCCAAGGTCACTGAGACTTTGATGAACGAGGTCGATAAGGTAATCGGTTGAACGTTAATTCAGAGAGCATGTGATTTCTCAGGTATTAGCAGGGAGGCATATGCGAGTATATTTAAAATTATTAAAGAGGCTTTTGGACAATTGCACATAAGACAATTTCCCATTCCTTGCCGTTTTCAGATAAGATTGGAGAGAGATGTATTGAATAAGGGTTTGCAAAACGTCATTGGAATCCCTTTTCACATCAATGAGATTTACAATTCAAAGTCTGGCAATTTGTCATATAATTCTACCAACAACTTATTTGTGGATTTGAATCATTTATTGAGATTTATAGTGAAATTCTATAATATTATAAGTGTTAGCATGAGCAAACTTATTCTTGTGGTCAAGCTAGATGAATCGGAAGTTATAAAAGGACAAAAGTTGGAAAGAGTAAGTATTACACTCATGAATGGAGCATTGAGCAATGCAACAAACTCAAGGGATCTCAACTTCAGTGTGCAATCAGAAAACAACATACGGTGGCTAGCATGTTTTCAAGTAAAAAACGGTTGTTGTTCATGTGCAATTTCTTTTAGTAATTTTTTTGAATATATAAAAACTTGTGATTCCATATGTTGAACAGGTTATAAGGAGGATCACAATGTTCTTTCCTGGATTTTTAGCAGAGCAAGTTATCCAGATATCATAAAGGATCATATGAATGGCAAAGTACTTAGTGTTCCTGAAAGAGGTGAATTTTTTGTGGAATGGCATTTAGCTGGAGACTTGAAGTCATTGAAATGTATGTTCAATGTATTTCATGGAGCAAAATCGAAACATCCATGTCTATATTGTATGAAATCATCAAATGACATTTCAAGGCACAGAAGAGTTTCAAGAGATAACACAGTGACCAAAAAAAAATAGAAATGACCTAGACACCCGTTTTTTCAAAAAGTTGAAAATTATTTGAAAATTTGCCAAAATATTGAATGTCAAATCTATAAAAATTAGTCAGAAATAAAAGAAGTTTCATTTTGTTATAGTTTACAAATATGGAAAACATAAGGAGTTATTATTTTTTTTTCATTTCCAAACTTGGCTCTACTGTACAATTTCAAATGTGAACAAATTATTGATTTTTTTTTTTGTAATAATTTCGGATTTTCAAACTTTGGAAGTTTAACTTTTGGAGAAACAATTGAAAATTTAAGTGATTTGAATAGCTTAAAAATTCTATAAAAAAACCATTTGTTGAATTGTTTCTAAAATACACATATTAAACTTATTTATGACTAATTATGATGACTAAAATATAAATACCTAGAATTGATTGAATTGAAAAATGTGTGCAAAATACAAATAAAAAATTTGTGAAAAATGTTCCAGTGAAGATTGTCACTCTTGCATTAGTTCCACCAAAATTTTTTTAAAAAAAAATGGGGTTTACAATTTGAGACTCTCTTAAAATAAAAGGCTGGAACCACATTCAGATCAACTAAATACAAAGCATAATTTACAATGAGATTTTTGTGAGAAACATAAATTCCAAGAGCAAAGCAAAAGAAGAGTTTATTGTCAAATTGAGTTTGACAAGAGTCTATTTCCACACCATTGACTTCACATTTAAATTGAGAAAATTTGTTGGGTGATTAGCTTTGGTTTATTCAAGTTCGGTATCCAATAATTTTATCACTTTGTTCGGAATGTATGTTGAAAAAGCAAACAAACGAGAAAATGTAGCGAGCTCTCAGCTCTGCAAAAAGTTTTCACCTATTCTCGGCATAGGTGAATCTTTTTCTTTACACAGAATCTTTAATTTACACAGCAAAAATATTCTATATAAACAAAAAGATTCTTCTATGCCAAGCATAGCAAAACAAAAAAATTTGCTATGCTCTACATAGCAATTTGAAAAAAGACTCGTGTAGCCAAGCAAAGGGATCTAGAATTCTTAAAATTTGCCAATATGTTGTTTGTTTAGAAATGTCCACATTATGGAAGATCGACTTACTATGTCGACAAAAACAACGAAGGCCCATTTTGAGTCCTATGTTGTGCATAGGACTCGAAATACTCCTTCGTTGAGTCCTATGTTGAGCATAGGACTCAAAATGCTCCTTCGCTGAGTCCTATGCTGATCATAGGTCTCAAAATGCTCCCTCATTGAGTCCTACACTTTATTGACAACTTTATCAACAAAAATGGTCCTAGATTCAACATTTCGGTGATCATCACGGAAATGTTGAACATAGCTACGCTTTGTTGACAAAGTTGTTGACAAAAGCAATAAAGGCCCATAAAGTTTCTCTTGTTATGCTCAACATAGCCAAAGTTTCTACTGCTATGTTCAGTATAGCAAGAGAAAGTACTTGAAAGTTTTGAAAACTTAATAAATTAAATAAATTAAGAATTAAAAAGCAAGACAACAAATGTGGTGTGTTACAAATAATTTTTTGTAGAATGAAGAAAGGTAATATGTGAGCTCAAAAAATAATAGGAAAACTGTAAAAGCTGCAAAAATAAAGTGGTGCGGTAATCTAAATGCAATTCAAATTGGAAGTCTTGTTGCACTTCTATCTTCAAAAAATAGAAAAAAAACATCTATTATGGATTGCCAAAGTGCTTGAGTTCAATTAAAATAGTAATCAGACAAAAGTATTACATGTCCATTGGTTGCGTACCACTTCAACAAGTGTCTTTTTGAGAAAGTACGAATTTGAATTGTTGCAAATAAATTTGAAGGTCAAGAGAAAACAACTGTCAAAAAACCAATTAAAGGTTGATGATTTGAATTTAGAGGATGTAGACAATTTTGGCATTTAATTTTTAGCTAGCAATGACTAATCATTTATGAAAATCAACTATAGCCAAAGAACGACTTGGATTAATGAGACAACCAACGTCTTCAACTCGTCAGCAACAGAGAGAAATTGACTTACAAGGTTTCTTGTCAATATTGCACGTTGATTTCCGAAGAAGATATATCAACTAAGTCTAATGAAAAGACGGGACCTCCACTTCATCAACTCAAAATGAGAGTGTTCAGGATATGTCAAGTTCTGAATCGAGAGACACGAATGAAAATTCCTTTAAAAAAGTACTTTGAAAAAATAATACATAAACAATATTTTAGCCTTTTTGTATTTTTATGAGATTTAGATTCATTTTGTGGAATGGCATTTAGCTGAAGACTTGAAGTCATTGAATGTATGTTCAGTGTATCTCATGGAGCAAATTCGAAACATCCATGTCTATATTGTATGAAATCATCAAATGACATTTCAAGGAACACAAGAGTTTCAAGAGATATTGAAGATCCCAAATGGAAACCAGTACTGCCAATTCCTTTACAAAATGTAAATATTTGCACACTTCATGGAGAGGTGAGGATCATAGAGAAATTAATATATCTTCATATATTGTTTGCATGGACTACTAAGCTAGAGTTTGCATTAATCGCTCGATTAGAGGAAGTGTTGTCAAAAGCAGGCATTCATAAAGGCCATGTTAAAATACAAAAAGGTGAAAAGCTTTCGGGAAAAACAGGAAATGTACCCAGTAAACCTAGCATAAAAGGAGTCAAAGCTCGTCGATTTTTATAAAATCATTTCAAAGAGTCGTCTAAGATCCAATACTCGGTTTGGAAAGATGTTATTTCTGTAACAGAAGACTTTGAAGATAAAGGAACAACAAGGGTAAAGAAGGTTGAAGTTTGGAAAAAGGTCGATAATATGGTTGAAGTGCTTAGAAAAGACACAATTTCATATGCAGATGCACTCATATTGGAGAAAACAGCAGTAGAGTTTGTAGATGCAGTTCGGGTGGCTTGGGGCTTAGATCACATCACCCACTACATGGGAAGACACATTTGAACAGTGTCTTACAATTTTATAATTTTAGTATAACTTGCTTGATAGATTCTAACCAATGCATTTTTTTCTAACCAATGCATAAATCTTTGATATGGCAGCACATACTAAGGCATCATGCATCATTTTTTGCAAAAAACTATGGCAGTTTTGTAGAATTTCACACATGTGGACTGTCCACTACATGTACTTGTGATCTCCTAAGGTGTGTAGATGCACCAAGATCAAGACTAGATTGAGATTCAAGATCAATCTTAAATCCTATGGCAAAAACACACTACTAAATGCATTCAATCACTTCCAACTCTCACTCACACGTGTGGGAAGTATTCAAAAAATAATCTAAGTAAAAACAAGCTGCTCTCCTCGGGTAGAGAGAGAAAATGCATCATGAGCTCTCGGGTAGAGAGAGAAAGCTAGAAATCCAATAACTCACAAAATCCATGAAATCACCAAATCAATTGAATTCAAAATGAGGAGTACAATGATACTAGTAGGTCCACGAGCTACCACTATGCTTAACTATGATTGGACCATATTTTGTCACCTCTTGATCCTATTGGATCATTGATCCATGCACCTCTTAATTCTATTGGACTATATTCAAGCACACCTCAATTTCCTATTGGACCTCACAAGGTTCCACCTCTAAATCCTCTTGGACCTCTTGGAATTCATCAAACAAAAGCTTTAAACTTGTCTACACTCTAATTGGCACGTGTTTAGCCTCTTACTCTATTTTGGCTCAATAGTGGCATTACAAGTGGAAATGCATAATTTGCCATCTATGCCAAATTTATTCCTATCAACATCCTACACCTAGATGCTTGATGTAAAAAACATAAGACCCCTATATCTAACATAGATAGTCTTTTTCAATTCTTCACACCTCCTAAAAAATTATCTATGAAGATTTGAGCATTGATCTTGATATAACTCCAAGATTAGATCTATGCTTGATGAAAGCACTTTTGCTCAAAGGCTTGGTGAGTAGATCAGCAATACAAGAGGACGAGTTGACATGCTCCAAATAGATTTCTCCTCCAATAAGCTTTTCTCTCACAAAATGGTGTGCCACTTCTATGTGCTTGCTTCTTGCATGAAATATGGGATTATTGGCAAGAGCTTGGGCTGAGATGTTATCACACTTGATCATTGGTAGATCATCCTCCTTGATGCACTTTAGCTCCATTAATAACCACTTGATCCAAAGCACTTCTTTGGTAGTTGTAGTGAGTGCTTTGTACTCGGCCTCACATGAAGAGAGATATATAGTATTTTGCTTTTTGGAAAGCCAAGATATTAGATTGCCTCCAAGAAAGATAGTGTATGCACTAATAGACTTTCGATCCATCTTGTCACTTGCAAAGTCCGAATCCGAGTAGCCAATAATGGATAGATCTTCACTTTTATAGAGTAGACCATAATCACAAGATGAAGATACATATCTTAGAATCTTCTTGGCCATCTTCCAATGATGGATCTTAGGATCTTGCATAAATTGACTCAATTTGTGCACACAAAAACTTAGATCGGGCCTAGTAATGGTAAGCCAGATCAAGGAGCCTACAAGACTCCTAAAAAGTGTGATGTCCTCAAAGGATCTTTCATCACCTTTATTAGGATCAACCATTTAGAAAAGCATTGGATACATCTAATTGGAACACCTTCCACTTGAAAAAACAAGCAAGATAAATAAGAATCCTTATTGTCACCATCTTTGCAACGGGTGCAAAGGTCTCCTCATAATCAAGACCATGGATTTGAGCAAATCCTTTGGCACATAATCTTGCTTTATGCTGGTTGATGGTGCCATCATGATTGAACTTGATCTGAAATACCCACTTGCAACCAATCACATGCTTGTTGGATGGAGGATCCACAAGCTCCCAAGTATTGTTGGTGATCAATGCATCATACTCTTGCTTCATGGCATCATACCACTCCTTGGTATTGAGTGCCTCTTGTACATTCTTTGGCTCTTCATGAGAGACATAAAAAACATAATTAGTGGAATCAAGATCCACTTGTTTGCCTTTGTCACCATGTTGAATTTCACATGTGTGGACTGTCCACTACATGTACTTGTGATCTCCTAAGGTGTGTAGGTGCACCAAGATCAAGAGTAGATTGAGATTCAAGATCAATCTTAAATCCTATGGCAAAAACACACTACTACATGCATTCAATCACTTCCAACTCTCACTCACACATGTGGGAAGTATTAAAAAAATAATCTAAGTAAAAACAAGCTGCTCTCCTCGGGTAGAGAGAGAAAATACATCATGAGCTCTCGGGTAGAGAGAGAAAGCTAGAAATACAATAACTCACAAAATCCATGAAATCACCAAATCAATTGAATTCAAAATGAGGAGTACAATGATACTAGTATGTCCACGAGCTACCACTATGCTTAACTATGATTGGACCATATTTTGTCACCTCTTGATCCTATTGGATCATTGATCCATGCACCTCTTAATTCTATTGGACTATATTCAAGCACACCTCAATTTCCTATTGGACCTCACAAGGTTCCACCTCTAAATCCTATTGGACCTCTTGGAATTCATCAAACAAAAGCTTTACACTTGTCTACACTCTAATTGGCACGTGTTTAGCCTCTTACTCTATTTTGGCTCAATAGTGGCATTACAAGTGGAAATGCATAATTTGCCATCTATGCCAAATTTATTCCTATCAACATCCTACACCTAGATGCTTGATGTAAAAAACATAAGACCCCTATATCTAACATAGATAATCTTTTTCAATTCTTCACAAGTTTGAGTATATGGTCCTCACAAGGAATGGAGAAATCACATTGGCAGGCAAGAGCAACATTTCATCGAAATACACAACATGGTGGACCATCCTCAAAAAATAGTTACATCATTCAACTATTCCAATGGTTTTATAGACGAACTCAAGTTCGATACACAACAAGATCAACTGAATATCAAAGATTCAAAAAAGCATGTAAATTTATAAGCCAAAATTAGATTGATGGCATTCAATAAAGATCAAAACGCATGTAATCAAAATTCTCAAATTTCACATATATTAAATGGAAAAGAGTACAATCATTTTTTTTCATTGTCTCTAAGGACAATTTTTGCTGTGTGGTCATGAAGGAACTTTTTCCTATCATACGGATCCAAAAATCGAGTGGATTGCCTTTCGCTCAGATCTATATATCCTAATAGAATTGCCAGAGCAGATGATCTCATAAGAACATTTTCTGGCACGTATTGAATACATTAAGAGCAACATCTCTTTTGACAAAAATGATTCTATATGTATTTTTTGGATATTTATGCCCTTGGGCAAAATAAGATAGGGCCTTGATGGCCACTATTAAGGTTCCCGCATTCACAAAAAACCTTTCATGAAGAATACAAATTTCGTTATTTACGAAATGTTTTGAATAATGAGCTAGTGAGGCATCCTTCTGTCTCCTACCTTGTCTTTCTCTGAATCCTCCATGCTTGCTAGCAAAGGCATCAACTTCAATGATTTCCTACAACACATAATCAAGTGTTAGTCAAACTAGCAGATCAATCATCAGTTACACATTAAATAGTAAATGGTTTTTGTGAGAAGGTATACTTACCAGATCCTCCTCGTCAGCTTGGATCACACCAGCAGCTTCTAAATTGTGACCAGCAATAATGGTCGATTGTTGGTCAGCTGGAATAGTATATATGGGAGGTGGCGGATACCTTTTCTGAAAAGCCAAAAACTCCTCCTCACTCGGCATATTAGCCTCATATGCCCTGCTCTCAGATAGTATCCTTTGAAGGGCATCTGTGCCACTTGCCCATTCTTCCTGGTCCTCATAGTTGATGCCATCTATGAGGTCATCATCATCAAAGTCAATAAAATCACTAAATTCAGAAATCATCCTTGACAAAAGAGATAATATCTCAACTTCTCTGAGATCCATTACATCTCCGATGTCGCTAATGGACAAGAATGCAATATCGTCCATATGGTACATAGGGAGGTCCATCAAGGTTCTGCTCTGGTCAATCTCGTTGCGGTAGATAAGGGAGAGATAGACAAAGAACGAGCCTTGGCAGGATCATATTGTTGTGCTTGCCTGGCCTCCTCTACATCTCCTAAAACCTCATCAATAATGGAAACCTCTGAAGCCACATGAGTAGTAGGGGCAGGCAAACTAATCATAGACGACCCAAAAGATTCTGCCTCGTCAGGGATAAGAGCAGATAAGAAAAACACGAAGGCCATACCCTCCTAAACGAAGTGATATACTCGATTGTGTTCCTCACAAGGTATGACACGTTTAAACAAATCGATAAGTTTGGTAAACTTACGATCATGCCTTTGCTGCTTGGCACTAGGTTGAGCATGAGTCAAATCTGTGAAATGCACAAATCTCAGGCCGTCCATCAGAAGGGTACCCTGTTGCAAGCACTCATAAAAATCCTTGTACAGTTTGGGAAAAACTTCCCTGTGCTCAATAACAAATCTCTCTATGTCAAACTAAAAATCGAAATAGGACAAAAAATGGGCCTGTCTGTCGCTAACTTCAACATCAACAAGGAAAGAACTAAGAGCTATGTGGATTTATAGCCTCCACATTAAGTTCTGAATGCATATAAACATGTTGAATAAGCATCTTTGAAACAGTTTGTCCTCCTGAAGAAACTTTGAAATCAAAAATCCACCCTTTCCAATAAGATCTATATGTATACTTGGCCTTTTTCTTTTGGTGAAAAGCCCCTCTCGCCGATGGATGCATCAGTACCCAAGAAGCCTTATGATATTCACGAGCAATCCATGTGCCATCGTCTTCCCTCTCATTATAAAAAATTGCAGAGCATATCAAGGATCTCGGTCTTCTTTTCATCGCCATAGCTTGAAGAGTTCACGTTTGAACTTGTCAATATGAGATTCCAGAGTATAATAGGCGCCAAACCTATTTGTGAGTCCCAAGATAATTTTAACTTGAGGTTAACCCAAGCAGTTTAGTACCAGTCGTCGCGCACGCCAGCCAATAGTATGCTTCCAATCTACCGGACCGGAAATTCAAATTTGTCCAAACATGAATTGTGTTTTGCGGGTCAGGCGAGTTATGTTACATAGAAGCCACTATGTCAAGAACCGATTGGGCCACATGGACATAAACAGCGAGGAAAAAAAAAACTCTTAACAAACTGCCCTTCTAAGTTTGAGATCTCTTGTAATGTGTATTGTAGTCGGCGGATTTGTTTTTGACATCTTCTACGCCACTCAAATAATCCGAATTATATATTGATCTTGTCGTCGTTTTTTGGATGTTACCCCTTTTTGAACCACAAGGTGGCCCAACATTTTTATGATGTTGCCCTTGTTTGAACCATTAGAATAATATGTAAAGCACTCACTTAATGGTTCAGTAAATGATACATGTTTTCTCTTTTTGGAGTACAAAGACAGTTTTGACAAACACCAAATCATTGTTTGGTTTTGTGTGCAGAATGGGTCTCCGTCATTTGCCATGGCATTCTCAATATTTTCTTTTGTTGTAATTGAAGTCAACTTCACGACAACAAATAAGTTATTTTCACTGAGATAATAGCCTTTGAATTTAGCAGTGAATATTACTACCCCTTGAAAATTCATACAATCAACAACGTCATCAATGTTGTAGAATGGACAATTGGCAACAACGAGTTCATTCATGTTGACAATATATGCATTATCCCACAAGATCTTTTTTGCAATGACACCGATGGATACATAGTTGTAAACGTCTCTTAGGTGATCAAAATCACCGTGAGGGTTTGGCAAGGGAAATTGAAATTAAGAAAAGAGGCCCTTACGCAAAAAAGACCCTTATCACCTTGTTTTGCTGGGGGTCGGCCTTTTCGTATTGTAAAGAAACTCAATTGGAATGCCTACCAACTGTGAGGGAATTGGCACCCTGCGTGTGTAAGTCCAATCCATTGATCACATTGTTATTAGATCTAAATTAATATGGAACTGTTTACCACAATATGCCAGAGTTATGATCATGATAGATCTTCTAGGATCTTCATCATTGCTAATATAAGGACTGCCAATTAGGAGAGAGAGTTTTTAGAGAGAGAGATGCTCAAGGCTATCCAAATTTCATTGTGGGCAACTATGATTTATGTTCACATTAAGGCCCAATTGTTCGCATTATCTATTCACCTTAGTTTTGGATAGTTCTAGACTTGCATAACGGGCAACTAGAGTTTATAGTGAAAAAGTAAAAAAGAAAATACATCTTTACAAAAAGCCTTTTTGGAGTCAAGAGTTTCTCTAATGCTGGAAAAAAAAGTGATCAAAGATTTAAAAAGTTTAAAAAACAAGCTCAGTGTCAAGGTAAGAAGTTTTTCTCCATCTTGAAACATTCCACTAGGAAATCTACTTGTCGAAAACACGCAACTAGAAAGTCTCCATCTTGAAATGTGTGGCTAAAAAGATTCATATTAATTAAAACATTTCATTGTTGCCTCACTTATTCCTCAACACTCTCAATATGAGCCTTTCCCTTTCTAAAACTCCTCACTTTGATAAAAGTTTTCTCTAGAAAAGTGAGTTAAAGTGCCATGTAGTACAAGTTTACGAGATTGCAACAAGGTCCACGATTTAAAAGTTTTAGACATGGTTGCATCTTTTGTTGCCATACAAGTGTTTCCTCAAACATGATCTCAGTTTTTCCTTTTCATGAAGAAAAGGCAGAGGTGCCTCCCAGCATGGAATCTGTGTGCAGCCCGTTTCTTTTTCAAATTTTTTTTACATGCACCTTCCGGATGCCAAAAGGTGCATGTCAAAAAAATTTACTTTCTTTTACAAGCACCTTCCGCTTGGAAGGTGCATGTACAAATTTTTTTTGTCACAAAAGAAACATTAAAAGAATGCAAAAACAAAAATTATGTCAGAGAAGCCCTTTTGCACAAGTTAGGGCTTCCCTCCCTCAGGCTACCGCCCTTCCTGGCAGAATGCCCTCGAAAGGCGACAGTCACCCGCCTCATAAAATCAACTTTTTCTTTTTTACAAAAGAAAGGGCGGTGACTCTCTGAGGAAATCTATGTGCATTCTTTTTTTGTTTCAATTTATTTCTAGGTGCACATTTCATAATAAAAGAGATTGAAAATTTAAAACTTTCAAAAATAAATACTTTGTTTTGTGATCAAAGTCACATGGGAAATGATTTTCTTATCCTATCCTCGAAAGGTCAAAAGTGTGAATTGCGTCTTTGAACATGCAATTGATCCTTACCGCAGAGAATGGCTGGCCCGGGCTCATTCCATAATACGTAATGGATTTTTGGTGACTATTCTGCCCATTTCTGAACACATTAATGAGCAGAATAGTCACCTGTTTTTAAAAAAAAAAATTAGTGCAGATTCTGCCTGCGTCTGCCACGTGGCAGCATCGGATTGGTCTCAAATTTTTTTAGTGCTGATTTTGCTTGCACCTGCCACGTGGTAGTTAAGGATTGGTTTAAAAAGGGTCCAAAAATCCATTACGCAATGGAACGGGATCAGCAAGAGATGATCACGTGGTCAAAGATGCTTCCAATATCAACCAAGACCTTCACCAAAACATATCAACAACTTTGTCAAACAAGAGCACAAGAAGACGAGTGCACCATGGCTGACCCAAATTGTGATACGTTATCAATAGCATTCCGTATGTGAATAACTCAAGAAAAGCCGCCTTCATTTCAAGATGATGCCCATATTATGGTAGCTACGTTGAATTGTATCTCACAATCAACCTTGACTATGCCTTCGCTCTGCTCCTGAGTAATTCATTTTCGTCTCCTTACACGTTTACGAAGCTACAAAGGAAACCACAATTGCCTTCGATCTCGTGAGCGACGTATGTATACAGCATACTCAGATGAACTTTGTTACACAGTACAATTGCTGGAACGGTAAGCTTTTACCTCTGAATAAAAGTGCCATTTATAATTAGATCTTCGTTATCAGAAATGTCTGTGATCTTTTATCTGCTCATCAGAGGAAACTCTTAGAGTATGGAGCAATTTACAAAGTTAAAATAAGTGAACTACTTTCCCCGGAAACCTACAGAAGCCCAGCGAGTGAATGCAACCCAAGTATTTCTAGCTACCGACAAACAAGAAGATGCACGGGTGATCGTGGTTGCATTCCGAGGAACAGAGACGTTCAATACTTTCGACTGGATAACCGATATTGATTTTTCTTGGCACAAACTCGAGAATCTTGGACGAGTACATGTGGGTTTCCTGGAAGCTTTAGGCCTCGGCAGTCGCAATAACCAGGAAACGTTTGCAGAGCTGCAACGGAAACTACTTGAACCACCTGCTAGTAGAGGGCCCTCTATCTCGGGTATGTCAGGAAACATTCGCAGCACAAAGCTTCTTGCCCACGATGTCGTTACCCAAAAACTGAAAGAGCTTACTCAGACTCATAAGGATGCAAAGATATACATAACTGGGCATAGCCTTGGAGGAGCTTTGGCATGCCTTTATTCTGCATTGCTTTATCATTCGAAAGAATCTGAATTGGCAGATAAAATCGGAGGAGTCTATACTTTCGGGCAACCAAGAGTGGGAAACGATGAGTTCGTCAACTTTTATAATGAGAAGCTCACTCAACCAGTAAACCGGTACTTCAGAGTTGTTTATAACGATGATCTGGTGCCTCGCATTCCATTTGACGATGAAGTTTCCGGGTTCAAGCATGCTGGGATCTGTCGTTACTTTAACAGCTTCTACACTGGACAGGTAAAGGAAGATCATCTGTGCCGCTACTGTGAATATTTCAAGCAGTATCTTCAAGCGTAATTATACTGCAATGCATTAAGACTTGATGTTGCTAATGTGGTCTGAGAGAGCTTACTCGTTTTCATTCGTCATGTTTGCATGCAGCTTCTCGTAGAAGTACCCAACAAAAATTACTTTTCAATTTTCTATTACCTGCCAATGACCGTCTCCGCTATCTGGGAGCTTCTATACAACACCATGATTTTGCCGTTTGTGCATGGAGATGACTATTTTGAAACCAAAACTTCCACGCTCTTTCGCATACTGGGAGTGATATTTCCCGGAGTAGGTTCTCATAGCCCTGTAAACTATGTGAACTCAATAAGACTAGGAACTTCTCCGAAGCACTTGTGGTGATTTACTCCCTGCGCTAGCAGCTGATTCCAATTCTGAATCGAACTGCTTCACATGTTTCTATTTAATGCACTCTCTTACTCCTTACAGCATTCAGATTCTGTCATACCCACATTCAGAATTTGCAGATCAAGCATAAATACATATCGCCAATGCTGGGGGAATTAAATAATTGTGGCCGGAACTCGTAGAGCAAGTGCACTTCATTCACTGTGTCGTGCTCAGCCGGCACGCAGGTTGCAAGAAAAGCTACGGAAAATCCTATAAAGGAAAAATGATCATGGATTGGATTGAAGGCAAAGACACACATGAATCCTGAAAACACAAGATTTGTTTGTGGTGTATGTGAGATTATTCATTCTACCCTAGTGATAGGCCAGGTTCAGCGGTTGGGATTTGCAGTCTAGCCAATCACAGATTCTTGTTGTTCTGGGCTCTGGCACCTTGATGTATTAATAATTTTGATTATTGGGGCAATTCACAAGCTTAAGACTTTCGTTACTTAGGTTTTGAATGAAAACTTGCCACTGGCGTAGCGGGCGATGACCATGACTATTTGCACAATCCTTATGTTTGAGACTTGGGCAGTTTCTTTACTGGAATAACTCATTTAAATTTGGAGGAATTTTTTCAGTCTTTCTCGTACTCAGCGGGCAATTTAAATTTGAATTAGCTATTGCCAAACCTGCCTTGGGAAGACAAGAGTTGCGAGAAAAGTAATTTTTTTTTAAAACAAGAAGAATTATTTTGAATCTAATCTTGTGGATACTATATAGGTTCACTTTGCAATGAAGTACATAAAAGGCTTATTCTGACGTCTATATCTCTGGTTAATATCTGTATTCTGTATTTGCTTTGAGGATCCACAAATTAAATTTTTCTTGGGGCAGCATCAAGTATACCAAGTAGACAGGCTCCATGCTGCCCTATTATGGGACTCCATCGAGGAGTCTTTTCACAATTTCTCATTCAGTTGGCAGCTAGAAATTTGTTTGGTGTAAAACTTAAAGTTAGATTTAGTTGAGTATGAAAGACTAAATATATATCAATAC
Source organism: Diphasiastrum complanatum (assembly GCA_029204225.1). Classification (NCBI taxonomy): domain Eukaryota; kingdom Viridiplantae; phylum Streptophyta; class Lycopodiopsida; order Lycopodiales; family Lycopodiaceae; genus Diphasiastrum; species Diphasiastrum complanatum. Next base: position 8,833,443 of record CM055110.1, read on the forward strand.
GGAAAAAAAAGGTGGTCCTTCCAGGTTCAAAAATATATTTATAACATCAATAGCATGTACAAAATTATTGTCATATAAGCTGAAATGATTTATGCATATGTATAAAAAATCTGAATTCTAAGTAGATCCAGCGCCTGAGTTATTTTTGGACTCTTGGCCACTGCCACCAGAGTCTGTATCATGTTTCCGAAATGGGGATTGGGGTGCCTGCATCCTACAAATTTGATGAGTTTATCCTACAAATTTGATGAGTTTATTAAGACAAATGTGGCAAGAGCGAATGTAATAAAGTTCCAATTTGTTTACTGAGGGGAGAAACATCGCAAATAGGAGTAGCAGAGGAAATCGGAGAAGCGACGGGAGGAGTGGCGTAATAAGAGGGATCTGGAGTGGCTCATAAGAGGGACCATGTTGCCATGGACTCCCAAAAGGGGAAAGTAAATTTAGAGTGGTGGGTCAGAAGAAGGGAAGAGATCAGGAGTGAATATAGGAGTGACAAATGTTGGAGTGACAATATTAGCTACCTTGCATGCTGCTTGCATGCTGCCTCATGAGTTGCCTCATGAGTAAGGAAGGGTGTCTCGAAGTATGGACATTTTATGAATAATACGGAATAAATATGTCATTTCCTATATTGTATCATTCACAAAATGCGGTCCCCTATCCAAAATGATCTCCAACGGACATCCAAGGCATGTCAATATATTTTCAAATATAAACTTAGTAGTAAATTTAGCAGTGTCATCTCGTAACGCTTTTTCTTCTACCCACTTCGTCGCATAATCAGTTGCAACGATACTTATGGCCCTTTGCCGATTGTGGATTGATTTTTTCAATAAAATCCAGTCCCCACCGCTGAAATGATTCAATGGGTCTCAATGGTACTAGCAGATAATCCATTGTAGGAACTGGCCTTCCTTGCCTTTGACAATTATCACAATTCCGACAAAATGTAGTAGTATCTTTTCATAGAGTAGGCCACCAAAATCCGGCGGCCTGTAAAATCTTCTGTACCATAATCTCCGCAGCAAAATGCCCTTCTGCAACACCAAAATGAGCTTCATCCATAATGGCTCTAATATCTTTCGATTGAAGACAGCGCCGCAGAACTTGATCATGACCCTGCCTATACAATTGACCCTCGATCAATTGAAAAACCTGTGATCGCCAAATTAACTGGCAGCGTTGAGACTTCTTAAAATGGCCAGGAAAAGTTTCGTGTGTCAGGAGGTTAAACAAATCAGTGTACCAAGCGTCAAAAACCAATTCAGATGTAAACAATTGTGCATCTAGCATTTCATATATGCCTTCTTCCTCATTGCCTGTTTCAATACGGGATAACTGGTCAGCTACGGTATGCACTCAGCCAGGTCAAATCCGTACTTCAAACTCAAATTCTTGAAATAAAATCATTTAATGTGCAATCCTACCCGCAATCGCAGGTTTATGAATAAGGTACAACAACAGTTGATGATCCATGTAAGCAATGAATTTGTTATCAAGCAGAAAATGTCAAAACTTCCGAAGTGCACAAATTAAAGTCAACGCCTCTCGCTCCGTAGTTGAATAATTCTTCTCTGCTGGTGTTAGCTACTTGCTAGCGTAATACACAGGATGATCATAACCTTTTCCTTCCCCCGGCTGTGCTAGCACGCAACCAACTGCTATCAGTGAAGCATCGCAGTGTACATGGAATAATTTACTCCAATCCAGTGGTCGAAGAATGGGTGCATTAACTAATGCATTAACCAAATTCTTAAATGCTTTGAACCGTCTGATGGTAATTTTGTACATGACGGCCCCTTTCTTCAATATTTCATATAACACATACGTTCTTTCAGAGTATGTGTAAATGTAACGACGATGATATCCCCTCATTCCTAGAAATGTTTGCATCTCCTTTGGGGATTTTGGAACCCGCATATTCTTAATGACCTCTATCTTTGATGGATCTATAGATAAGCCCTCTTTGGAAATAATTTGACCCAACAAAACTCCACTCCACACACAAAAAGTACATTTATCTGGATTTAGACTAATGTCGTATTCATAACTGCGCTCAAAACATTTCTCCAAATATTTCAAATGATCAACCTCTTTGTCATACAAATAGAAATCATCCAGAAAAATCTTCATAAATCGATCCAAATAATCATAAAAGGCCTTAGTCATGACCTTTTGAAAGGCTGTCAGTGAAATTTTCAATCCAAACGGCATCACCTTATATGCATATGTGCCCCACTCCATAATGAACGCCGTTTTTTCCCTATCCTTTTCCACAATTTGAATTTGATTATACCCGCTGAACCCATCGAGAAATCTGTAAAGTTCATGGCCAGCAACTTCATCCAAAATTTGCTCCGTGACTGGGAGCGGAAAATGATCTTTAACGGTGAATGAGTTCAACTTGCGGTAGTCCACACATCCCCGCAAATTCCCGTTCTTCTTCGACACAATGAATATAGAACTTAACCAAGATATATAATCAATGGCATATATGAAACCCACCTCGACTAATTTTTCAATCTCTTCTCGAACATGATCAACGTGTTTTGGGTCCATCCTATAGCATTGCTGCCGAATTGGTCGAGCATCAATGGTAACATCAATTGTATGCTCATAGACCTCTTTTGGGACTCCTCCTGCTCATCGTATGACCACGCAAAAACCCCTTTATATTTTTTAAATAACTCCGTTGCTTTCTCAATAAATTTCGGAGTATGATTAGCACGCTATGACACATATTTGGGTTGTTCCTTTGTTCCCAAATTGATTTTTACGAGCTTTTCTCGAGCGATTTGAGTTGGGTTCAACCGTACTAGTTCCTCCTTCAATGTACGAAATTCATCAATCAGATCGGAAAACTTCTTCAATCCTTGATCCTGCAACTCCATTTTCTCATCTGAATGCTCCTTCAAAGCTCCTTTACTCATGTCAGTCGTGTCAATGTCAACTGCAAATAAATTAACCACACTTGATAAGTGTGCCTCTCCGACTGGTACTTTTTCTTGGAACAAACTTGTTAAGTGCAAATCTTCCTCAGATTCCTCTGTCATTGGTTGGAATAATAACTCCTGAACCGTTTCTACCCCTGGTTGAACTGCAGAATCCAACCTTCTGTGATGCGTTTGCAAGTGAATCTTTTTTCCTTTGGCAGGAATTGTGACTATGCCTGTTGCCCAGTCATGGACCACTTTAGCGGGTCTCAGCCAAGGTCATCCTAACAGAACTGGATAAACATTTGTGCCAGTGGAATTCTCCGACTGGAGAATCACACATATGATTAGCCATGCGTATGACTAGATTACTCTTATGCCGCGTGACATTTGAATTTGTTATAAGTGTCCTCGAAAATGATATTTACTCCTACACTGCCATCGATCTGAACCCCCTTGATACTCAATCCTTGAATATCAATTTCCAATGTAGGAACAATATCTTGCTCCGTAAATTGGACAATCGTGTTGACTGGTGTAGGAGTAATTCCTTCCAACATCTTGAATCCTAGTAGCTTTGATTGGATGGACTCTGCTAAATAAGGTGCAATTTGCATCAACTGGCCAACTGTCACCTGGAATTTATAGTTATGAACAAATTCTACAATCTGATCAGCTATGACATCCACTAGCTCCCGAAAAGAATTTGGTCTCCGTGTACATGTCTGATGCAACCGTTCCAATACTTCTTGAGTTATCTTGGCCATTTGGCCAATGTCGGGATTAGCTACCCAGCTAGTACTTGGTCCGGCGTCTTCAGTAACTCCCTCTCGAATTACCGCCTTCCCTTTGTCCTTATGTCAAGTATCCACTTGTACATCAATTAATGCTTCTTGGTTTCCAAGGGAAGGCTCGAACTTGGGACCAAAGAAACTTTGGATGGCAAGCTAACCAACAAAGCCACCCCATTAGGTGTACATCAATTAATGGTGATTCCTCCACCGTAATCACCTGGACGGGTGCCTGTTGCTCTGGACCTTGTATCCCGCCAAGATTCTGTGGTGGACTTTGTACATCCGGTTATTAAGTCGCGGTGGAGGTAACCCTCTTTCCGAGTTTCCAACACACTGGCAGTAATATAATACGATGACCCCTCTGACTACAAATATTGCAAATGTCATCTGATAAATTTGGTTGGTAATGCACTTGCCGTTGAAATGGCCGTGGCTGCATCTGATTACCCTGTTGATAAGGGGCTTGATATGGCTACATCATTTATGGTTGCTGATACTATGTCTGCGGATGCTGCAACTGAGGCTGTGGTTGTTGATGTTGTGTTTGCACCGCAAATGCCCTTGTGGTTTGCGCCGCCTACAGTCGTCGACAGTCATTCGTTAATGGCTATATGCATTACAAATAGCACAATAGCGTGTACCAGCGGTGTATTCATTAATATAATGCCCTTCTTGATTACAATTTCTACAAAATCTAACATTTCCTTGCCAAAATTCCGTGGTAACCACATCATTATTCTGAGGAGGTACTGGCTCTTTAGTTTTAACCTTCTTTTTGTGCTTTTTAGACTTCTTCCCATCATCCGAAGAGGAATCCTCATCCGAATTCGTGGAAATATCAGATTCTGATTCAGTGTTTAAGTCCAAGCTTGAAGAACTGCTTCGTCGATGGTGTCGTCGATGTCTGCGATACTTTAACTTGGTCTCTTCCTCGTCCAATTGTCGAGCAACTTCTAAGATATGTTCCAACCGTTGTCCATGTCAAGATGTGGTTCCTCGGTGGAGAACCTTGTGTAACCCATGTCTGAAATACTTGATGCATTTTGCGTCCATTACGGGTTCCTACAGTCTTTTCTCCAAAACTTTGAACCTCTGAACATAGGCTAAAACGTCTTCTTTTCTTTTCTGTTTTACAGTCTACAATTTGTCCAAAATCTCCTTATCTTCATGCTCTTTACGGTACCACTTTAAATAGGCCCGTCGCATCTCATCCCAGCACTGAAACTCCTGGAATCCATATTGGGAATACCATTGCAAAGCATTTCCCTTCAACGTGGTCGGGAATAACTCTAATTTCCAAATATCCTCAATCTCCCGATTCGCTTGGCAAACCACAAAAAATTGATGAATATGCATATCCGGGTCATCATGCTTTTTGCACTTAAAGCACTGAAATATTGCCGCCCAAGTCCAGCCTATGGAAACATTCTTCATTCCATGAATAAGCATCGATTTTCTCAAATCAGAACTGCTAGCTCCTGTAGACATTGAAAATAATTCTTCTGCTTCTACTACTAATTCTACCCACAATTGAAACTTGTTCCTATCCAGAATATGCAATCCTCAAATTCAAAACCGGCAACGGACCCAAAAAGGTGTTAGGGGTGTGTGTGACCGCCTAGCTACCCGGTGCTAACTTCAACTACAAAACCTATACTTTAAGTACTTCGTTTACAAGAATAGAAATTACTAAAATCTACCTCTAGCTAACCGCAATCACATAACGCCATACATCAACATGATAGACTTAATTATATTAAACCCATTTCACAAATGCAGGGAAATCTCTGACATATTACTCTAAAACAGAACAATGCAATTATAGAGTAAACAATTCATTGAAATATACAGTACATTGCAACCAGGAAAACACAGACTGCATCACTCCATTAATATTTCTGAAATTATAGAGTATAATGTAAGGAATACAACAACCATACAACCATCAGTTACTATGTCAAACGTACTTACAAGGTCTTAAGCAAGGCATTTCACTTCTTGCTGCCTGTAAGCTAGCATAGAACTAAATGACAATACATAAAAAGCTCAGCTCTCACCCTCAAAGCCTAATTATACAATTGTCAGTAGAACAATGTAGAATCAAGAGTGTCCTTTCTTGGACCTCCAAGCTTCTATTTATACCCTGGCAGTCTACCGCAACCTGATACCGCAAGACTTCGCCATGACCGCAAACTCTGACGTTTCGTCTTCCTGTTCCGTAATCCGGCGTTTCATCTTCCCGTACAAAATCGTAAATCGACGTTTCATCTTCTCGTTCTAGACCGTAATCATTAACCTTACGATTTCTTATGGTTTGCTTCGACCGCAATCCATTGTTCCAACTTCTCGTTGAGAGCCATAATCGTCAACTCTATGATTCCTTATAGTTTGTTCCAATCGTATCCTGTCATTAGAGCTTCCCATTGAAGGCCGAAAATGTTAACTCTATGATTCCTTACGGCCATATCAACTTTCTCGCCGAGGATCGTAATCGTTAACTCTACGATTTCTTACGGTTTATTTCAACTTCTCTCTTTGAATGTGACACAACTTGTCATCCTAGCTAATAAAAATAGAAATGACATTCTTTTTACTTGATCATATCAATGTGCTTCCTATACTTACAAGTTATGCCTAGTAACATAAATGTGCTTCCTATACTTATCACTTATGCCTACTAAATACCATTATATTTACAATTCCATGACTAACTTAGGCCTAACACCTATGCAACTTTGATAAAGCACATTGCTCACAAGTATGATTCAAGCTTGTTAAAGAACTGGGAAGACCAAAAACAACAATTCATCTTCCTTCTTGATCAAACAAGCATCACCATCAAACTCTTTGAATACCTTGTCAAAAGCATTTGACTCACACTCAGAAGGTTCTTAGTGATAGATGGACTGAACAAAACATCCTTCAAATTCACATTCCTCCTAGTAGAGAGGGAAATAAGAATTGTGCCAATCCCTTTGATTGCACACTCACCATCATTGCCCATGTAGATCACCTTCTTGTCACCTTCAAAGGCCATCAATGATGATTAATATTCCTCATGATATGTCATATGTGATGTAGCTCCACTATCAATCCACCAGGATCAATATCTCTATGACTAGCCAACAAGCCAGATGATATAACAAAAGCATCATTTGAATTTTGTTCATCAACACCATCTTCATCAAGAGTTAGATTGTTTTCTTCTCACCTTGATTTATCTTCTTCTTGAAGCAATCACTAGCAAAATGTCCTTTGACTCACAATAGAAATATTTTAGCTTCGATCTATCTTTCTTCTTGCCAACAAAAGTGGAATGCTCATCTTGATCTTGTCCTTTTGACCATTTTCTTTTGCCTTTTGATAACATAGCTTTCTCCTCTCCAACTTGAGACGTAGAAGTAGATCCTGCTCTTGCTTGGAGTTTAAACTCTTCAGCCACCAATACCTCTTGCAAGTCTTCCATACTTGGCAATGTCTTTTGAATAGCAAAAATTTATACCATATTAGCATGATTGTCCAACAAGCCATTAAGAACAACTTGAACAAGCTGCATATCCTTAATGCTTTCACTAATGCATGCTAGTTCATCACGAAAAGCTTTAATTCTCAAAACAAAAGCATGAGAACCTTCATCCTTCTTCTGAAGGCTTTGAAAAAATTTTCTCCTTAGGGTTAGAACCCTGGATGTAGACTTGGACTCATAAACTTTCTTCAAGGATTCCCAAGCCTCACTAGATGTTGTGCAGTTACCAACTTCCTTGAGAAGTCCATTAGTCACAATCATCTTGATCACATGTAAAGCTTTCTTTGTCCTCTTGCCATACCTAAATTGTTCTTGAGGTGCCAAAGGTCTCTCCTCCACACCTACAACATATTTTATCAAATCATTCATCTCAAACAAAGGTTCCATCCTCACCTTCCAAGTTGAATAATTTGTTGAGGTAAGCCTATCATTGCCTTCCAACATGAAGCGACTTGAGGTTGCCATGTTGCAGGGATCTGATCTTCTCTTTGAACCTGTTCCAATGCACTTAGCACTCTCATGAAAATCAACAAATTAAACTCAAGAATAAATCACAAAGATTTGGAAACAATCTAGCCTCTCCTTTTCTCTCTTCTAGCAAATCCTAGTACATAGAATGTTGATTTCTCGATCACAATAGATCTAAACACAATATGGTGAACTTTTGCCAACACCTAAGATTGAAATTTCACTCTTGAAAAAGTCCATGAACTTAAAATCAAGAGATCTCATAAAATTTAGGGTTCTTCCAAAAATGAAAAATATTGAATCAAGCAATAACTATATGCAAAAGCTAGAACCTTGATATATCATCTAGTAGAATGTAACATCCACAATCATGAGCAATTTTTGTCTCCACATTCCAGTACGTGGCTTAAAAATCGGCCTACTTAAAATGATGCTAGTATCACAAAGATCCACTTTCTATACTTGAAAATACATGATTTGAAAAATTAGATCCAAAATATACTTTACAAATCAACAAGATCTTGACCAAATTTGGATGCACATCTAGATTTAGCTACAAGATAGAAATCATCAATTTTGGAATGCTAGAATTGCATAAATCACTAAGATTTGATCATAAGCATAAAAGTGCAGTAAGGTACTGTCCTTGTCCGTACAACAAGAATAGCCTACTATCCTTGACATGTGTGGATGCAAGATCAATCATAAAATTGAATTCTACACACTAGAAATCAAGATAACTTGAGAAATATAAAAGAGATGGAGATATAAACAAAAGAGGTGAGTTTTCCACAAAGAACTCTGATAATTATTTCTCCACGTTGGTATAGCTATTTATAGCTCCCAAAATGTCATTTGGACCTCGTCCACTTATCTACTTGCCAAAAATAGTACAAACACTATTTACCTTTATTGACAAATATAAATCTATTTCTAAGTTGAAATTTCATGTTGGCCTCAGGTTTGCCAAAATAGATCAACTAAGCTAGTTGAATTCTTCACATATATATATATATCAAATAAACGACAAATCGCAACTATACGCATGTATAAAAATCAACAATGAACATGACACATGAAAAAGTAATGTTATTCCGACATGTGTCTCAGATCCGTCATTGATACGTGTGTCTTACACGAGTACGGTCATATTAAAAGCAAACATAATACCTATGATCAAAACTTCAAGTCCGGCTTCACTTCTAGGACAACACCTACTCTGACCTTCTCCATATGTTGTTTCCATGTCTAGGGTTGCGGATCACCTAGGTAGCCCAATGGTGGAAGTTGGATTGATATACTTTTTACACAGATATACAAATGGCTTTAATAAAGATGTTGGAGTTGTATCCCAATGGTTTTTGCATTCATTGGATCAGGAGTAGCTGGTGAGGAAATTCTTTAAACATATAAGCTTGGAGACAAATGTCTTCATCATTCCATACTGTAAAGAATAAGTCACGTTTATTTGTTCTATGAATTAATTTCCTAAACTCCGATACTCATCGGTTTCATTGTAGCTCAAATGACTGAAGGATTATCTTGAGCTCAAAACTTTTCTCCTCTTTGAAACCTTGTCATAGAAAGTTATAAAAATTGTGTTTAAGTTCTAATCTGTACATCAAAATATGACAAGAAAATCTCTGAGTGGATGACCAATTTTGAGTAAGAAAATAAAATTAAATAGATGCAATTGCAATTATGCAAAAAAAAAATTATCATTGTGTTTGTGATGTGTTGCATGTTCGTCATTTAATATTTATTTGATTTCGACAGTTTTTATGCCAATATTTAAATCCTTACATTGTAGATGATTCTCTTGTCTTGGTTGTACCTGCAGCAACTAGTCAAGACATAAAGTTCTACACAGAAAAGTCACTTAAACTATGTAATAATATTGAAGAGACAATTCACATATACATACCAATCTCTCATTGACCCAAAAACAAAAGTGTTGAGGAATGTTATATTGCAGCAACGTAAGCTCTGATCAAATGCGATCCAATATTTAATAGTCTTCCATCTCAATTGTCATAATAATAGCATCATTTTGTCTCGCCTGGATTTTTGTCTGATCTTGACGATTTAATGTAAAATCTTGATCGAATGCTTTAAATTCATTGTAAACTTTAGACCATCGTCTATATAAAATGTTAAAGAAAGCATTTGTTTCTCTATATGATATCAAAATTTCAAATTAACTATGCACTTGATGTTGCCATCACTTTTTTTATCCCAATGACAATGTAGAAGGTCCGATAACATTTCATCCATCAAATTACTACAAATAAACATTGTCGCTATTTGATTCAATAAAAAAATCTACAAATATTAAAAAAGAAAAAAACTAGTGTAATCTATTTGTTTTTAAACCTATGCTATATTTCATACAATTCTAGAAGTCCATAAAATACCTTGATCAAAAGCTCTCTACTATGGTATGGTAGAATCTGGAAGAATCCATTCTTCACTTGATACGCAGATGCGCTTATGAATATTTGAGATACGGCATATCATATCTCAGGCACATGAGGGCATTGGTGGCAGTCACTTCTCTGCCGAAGCAATTGCTAAGACTATACTTAGAGCGGGCTTATGGTGGCCATCACTGTTTAAGGATAAATTTGTCATCAAAACATGTGATGTTTGCTAACGAGCCAAAAAAACTACAGACTTCACACCGCTTACCCCTATTATAGAAGGCGAAGCCTTCCATAAGTGGGGTATAGACTTTGTTGGGCCCATCAACCCAGCAGCCAAAAATACCCAAGCACACTATATCCTGATTGCAACCGATTATGCAACCAAGTGGGTAGAAGCACGTGCAACAAAGGACGCCAATGCGAAGACCATAGCGCGATTTCTTTATGAAAACATTATTACATGTTTTGGTTGTCCAATTGAGCTTGTTAGTGATTGAGGCACACACTTCTTAAATGAAGTGATAGATAATCTCCTACGCCATTACCTTGTTATCACCACAAAAGTACTCCATACCATCCCAAATGTAATGGCCAAGCCGAATCAACAAACAAGACCATTTGTAAGATCCTAACCAAGATAGTTGAAACTAGTCAATCAAATTGGAAAACCAAATTGTTCTATGCTATCTGGGCCTACCGTACAATTCCCAAGTAGGTCACTGGATGGGTTACTCCCTTCCATCTCATATATGGTCAAGAGGCAGTCATGCCTGTTGAATTCCTAGTTCCTTCCTTGTAAGTCATGCAAGCTTTCTTTATCAATCTATATGAGGAAGTTACAATTGAACAACAAGTCTATTCCAAGCTATTTACATTAGCCCAATTGTGTGAGACTCGACTCATATCATATCATGCACAATTAGTTAACAAACGTCGTCAAAAAGCCTGGCATGATCGTCACCTGTGTAATAAAGACTTACACTTAGGTCAGGTGCTTCTCTACACATCTAAGAAGCACCCAGGAAAATTAAAATTCAAAAGCGAAGGGCCATATGTTATAAATACAATCTTCCCTAATGGAGTAGTCCAATTACAAACACTTGACGGAGTACTCCTAGACACTGTCGTAAATGGTGGTCGTCTACGATGCTACTACGAAGAGTTGTTTTTTGTTTACCCAATATAACCCCATCACTATTGCATATATTTTATATTTTTACCGATTTTTTTTTAGTATTGTTTGTGTGGCTTATTATGTTTATATTTTTTGACTGTTATGTTTGTATTTACTGTGTTCTTATTCTCCATAAGTTTTTTCTTTCTCTCATAAATATCTCTTTATATCCACACAAAGTGTTACAAGTCAACATATGATGGTCTAGTTCACAAGGATAGATTTTATAAATTTTCGATCCAGTTCACTTTTGCAATTCTGATTTCTCAAATTTTCCATCCATAGCACAAATATGGTAATTGAGATAGTTGATTCCAACTGGAAACTTCCACATGTTTCAACAATGTCACATCTTCATTCATGAAGTTCTCCAACACCATCACTGAGATAGGGTACTCAACAGGCACTTGCATCATATCTCGACCGAGTCCTCTGGTTGGCATCTCAACCGAGTCCTCTGGTTGGCATCTCCACTGAGCCCTCTAGTTGGCATCTCGAACGACCGAGCCCTCTAGTTGGCATCTCGACCGAGCCCTCTGGTTGGCATCTCGACCGAGTCACCTGGTTACCATCTCGACTGAGCCTGCAGCATAAGATTTTGACCCTGACAGTTCAACAAGATTTTTGAAAGTCTCGATCGAGGCATTTTGTTCCAATCTCAACCGACTCAATTACTTCAAAATCTTAACCGGCATGAGACACCACGAACGGCTATAAAAAACTAAACCATGAAGTCATTTGCACTCCAACAACGTACAAACCTTCAACAACTTCTTGCGAATGATTTTTGGCAATCTTCTAGCTTCCATCCTCGTTTGTGCTGCTCTTTCATCCGATTGATCCATGCTCACTCACACACTCAATTATTCCAGTGCCATCCTCAACCATCACGCAACCGTGAAGAGCGCCATCAAACATCACTTCTGAAAAAACCTAACTTAAGATAAACTGAAAACCACATTCATGACCACGTTTGGAGTTTTTGCATACCACGTGATGCCATTTGGGTTGTGTCATGCTCCTCCTACCTATCAGAGATTTATGAATGAGAGTTTCAATAATATCTTAGATGACGATTTGAAAATATGTATGGATGACCTGTGCGGCGCTTTTAGCATGAAAGGACATTTATCTACACTTGAGAAATGTTTTAAAAAATGTGCAAGTATTTGCATTGCCCTAAATGCAAACAAGTGTGTGTTTTTTGGTGTACCATATGGAGTGTTGTTGGGCCATGTTATTAGTAAGTATGGAGTAGCTACCGACCCTGAAAAGATCAAACTACTCCTAACTAATTTAATGGCTCCAACCACTATCATACAGTTACAATCCTTTGTAGGAGGTACCGGATATTATAGACCCTATGTGATGGCTTATGTGACCAAGGTCTATCCCCTTAACATATTGCTAAAAAAAGACATAGTATGGAAATGGACAGACGATTGTGAGATAGCCTTTAGAGATATGAAAGAAGCCCTAGTCATAACCCCTATCTTGAAACCCACCTGCTATAACAAAGAGTTCTTTGTTTTCAATAGCGCCACTGGACTTGTATAAACTATTGTTAAGCTCAGATATGGGATAAGAAATATCATTTGATTATATTTGCTGGAAGAAACTTCAATGTTTCTGAGTTATACTACACGAAAGCTGAGAAAGTGTGTCTCTACAGAGCGTATGAAGCTGCGAAATATAGGCATTATATCTTACATCGAAAAGTGACTTCTTCATCAACAATGAGGTAGTAACCATGATGATGAACAAATTAGAGAATCCAAGTAGATTATCCAAGTGGATAATCTCTCTTCAAGAATTTGATTATATTTTGAAGAGTAAACCACATAGGCTTCAGGGCTTGAATGACTACATTTGTGAATTGGGAGATCTAAAAGAAGAGAGCAGTAGCTGGGAAGATGAGCATTTGAGAGAGCTTTAGAAAGTCGATTGTAGAGTTGATCCCTAGATGGTATAGCAATCTAGCCAACTATCTATCCACATTAGAAATTCCAACCACTTATAACTCGCAAAAAAGACGTAAATTCAGGTTACAAGCGATGTGTAACCCAAGATGAGGCCATATTCATTTAAGAAGAGTGCCATGACTCTGCATGTGGAGGCCATTTTGCTGACAACTGATGGGACAAAAGATACTGAGGGCAAGATACTGGTGGCCAACTTTGTTTAGAGATTCTCATGAATATGTAAACCGATGAGACATCTTTCAAAGAACGAATCCCACAAAAGATAGTGCACGGTCTCTCATCCCTATACAGGCTTGTATACAATTTGAGAAGTGGGGGATAAATTTCGTGGGACCTGTCCACCCAGCTTCTTCCTCACAGAAAAGCTACATAATAGTAGCTACTAATTATTTTACCAAATGGGCTGAAGCGAGGGCTATAGCCAAAGACAACGAGTTTAAAGCACTTATTTTGGGTTTGCAAATGATGATGAGAGCAGAAATAGAGATATCTTCTATAAGGATTACAAGAGACTCACAACTTGTGATATAAGGTATGAATGAGAAATACGGAATTGCAGATTGAAAGTTGAAAGCCTATGCAGCAGCCGCCCATGAGATTGGAAGACACTTTTGTCTGGGTTGAAGCAATTAAAAGCTTCTGATTTCTTCTTAATAAAGTACACCATAGTTCTTCTAGAAAATTCATCAATAAAAGTTATAAAATACTTTGTGAAGGATTTTTCATTGGGCCACAGATATTTGTATGTACAACATCTAGTAATCCTCTAGCAGTATGTTGATGGCTTGATCTAAATGGTTGCCTGGTTTGTTTATCGACTAGACATTCTTGACAGAAAGATAATTTGACTTTCTTATCAAGATAGTCGAGATCAAGAACAATGGATTGCTTAGACATTTGTTGTACAAAAGCATGATTCAAATGACCAAGTCTATAATACCAAAGTAAGCTTTTATTTATCCAAATAGAAGTACTAAGTGCCTGACTAGAGGCAGAAAAGCAATGACTTAATCTGTACAAGTATTCATGCCTCTTTCCGAGTGCTAGGATATTGCATGTCCTATCGACTACTTTACATTGATCACATTCAAATTCTACTTTATGTCCTAGATCTGTAATCTTGCTAACAGAGAGCAGGTTTGTTGACAGATTCGGTACATGAAGGACATTTGAAAGCAGCTTACATTGATCATTGGCAAAGCTTGGTCTTACTGTACCTTTACCTTTGATAGCTTGAGTGTTGTTGTCGCCAAGGTGAACATATTGCTTGGTACTATAAGGTGTATCAGGAAACACAAGAAGTTTACGATGGACCATCTAGGACTCAAAGCCTATGAATCTTGCTGAACCAGGAGAGGTTGAGAAGATTGTTTAAGTTGGAACATAACTTACCACATATCAACTCATTGCATTGAAAAAGTTGTTGATTAAATATCAAGATTGATTTGCTTGGACATACAAGGATTTGAAAAAAATTTCTACATTAATAATCGAGCATACCATTCCCTTGATACCTAATGTACTGTCAAAAGTGACAAGATTTTATAGTTGTAATCCGAATGTCACAGATCTTATCAAGAAGGAGTTACAAAGGTTACTAGAAGCAAATTTCATTTATGAAATTGAGCATATCGAGTGGGTTTTGCCAATTGTCGTCACTTCTAAAAAAAATGAGAAGATGACAATTTGTGTGAACCTAAAAGCTTTGAATAAAGTGACTCACAAAAATCACTTTCCATTACCTTTTACAAAATGCATATTGGATTGCCTTGCTGGAGCGGAATCCTATACTTTTTTGAATGGATTCAGTGGCTATAACCAAGTTGAAATCGCACCTGCAGATCGACGTAAAACAACTTTTCCAACAAAATGGAGAACATATGCTTATAAAGTCATGCCATTTGGACTATGTAATGCACCAAGCTCATTTTAGCGAGTTATGCAATTTGCTTACAAAGAGTATTTGCAGAAATTTCTTGAAATTCATTTGGATGATCTTTGAGTCCATAGTGCTGATACAAACCATCTGGATCGTTTGGAAAAATTGTTTGAACATTGTCGTAAGTAAAATTTTCAACATTCCAAACGAATCGTCACAAGTGCCGCCTCAATGTGGGTTGCTGTGGAGATTGTGATATGGAGTATATGTTCGAGTATGCCTCTCTAACTCCTTGTAGTAGTGTCCATGCATGTTCAACATGAACATGCTACACCAATGTGCCTATAGTGCATGGCAACCATTCATTGGATGTCAACATGAGAATTTTGGTGGAATTTGTAGATGTTGCGAAAGCACATTCAAATTATCCTTGTAGAGGTGACTTCAAAACTTTAAAAAAATTAAAATTAAAAAAAAAAAAGAAAAAAAGAAAGAGAGGGGGGGGGGGGGGCGGTGGTGGGTGGGTGGGGAGCACTTGGCGTGAAGAGGAAATAAATATGTGCATGAATGGTCTAATGCATATTCAATCATTGCAAAGTGAACCGATATATCTTCCAAATGATTACATGCAAAATAGTTCTTCATCCAAAATTACCCGATATTTATATTCAGAACTCTTCTCTTCCCCGGCAATAGCTAAATCAAATTTAAATTGCCCACTGACTAAGAGAAACACTGAAAAAATTCCTCCAAATTTAAATGGCTTATTCCAGTAAAGAAACAGGATTTTCCAAATAACCCACTAGGCCAGTGGCAAGTTTTCATAAACTTCGAAAACAAAGTAACGAAAGTCTTAAGCTTGTGAATTGCCCCAATAATAAAAATTATTAATACATCAAGGTGCCAGAGCCCAGAAAAACAAGAATCTGTGATTGGCTAGACTGCAAATCCCAACAGCTGAACCTGGCCTATCACTAGGGTAGAATGAATAATGTCCTCCCAACGTATTCACCACAAACAAATCCTATGTTTGCAGGATTCATGTGTTTCTTGGCCTTCAATCCAATCCATGATCATTTTTCTTTTATAGGATTTTCCGTAGCTTTTTTGCAACCTGCGTGCCAGCTGAGCACACAGTGAACTGCACTTGCTCCATGAGCTCCGGCCACAATAATTCAATGACCCCAGCATTGGCTATATGTATTTATGCTTGATCTGCAAATTCTGAATGTGGGTATGACATAATCTGAATGCTGTAAGGAGTAAAAGAGTGCATTGAATAGAAACATGTGAAGCAGTTCGATTCAGAATTGGAATCAGCTGCTAGCGCATGGAGTAATTCACCACAAGGGCTCGGAAGAAGTTCCTAGTCTTATTGAGTTCACATAGTTTACAGGGCTATGAGAACCTACTCCGGGAAATATCACTCCCAGTATACGAAAGAGCGTGGAAGTCCTGGTTTCAAAATAGTCATCTCCATGCACAAACGGCGAAATCAGTGTGTTGTATAGAAGCTCCCAGATAGCGGAGACGGTCATTGGCAGGTAATAGAAAATTGAAAAGTAATTTTTGTTGGGTACTTCTACGAGAAGCTGCATGCAAACATGACGAATGAAAACGAGTAAGCTCTCTCAGACTACATTAGCAACATCAAGTCTTAATGCATTGCAGTATAATTGCGCTTGAAGATACTGCTTGAAATATTCACAGTAGCGGTACAGATGATCTTCCTTTACCTGTCCAGTGTAGAAGCTGTTAAAGTAACGACAGATCCCAGCATGCTTGAACCCGGAAACTTCATCGTCAAATGGAATGCGAGGCACCAGATCATCGTTATAAACAACTCTGAAGTACCGGTTTACTGGTTGAGTGAGCTTCTCATTATAAAAGTTGACGAACTCATCGTCTCCCACTCTTGGTTGCCCGAAAGTATAGACTCCTCCGATTTTATCTGCCAATTCAGATTCCTTCGAATGATATAGGAATGCAGAATGAAGGCATGCCAAAGCTCCTCCAAGGCTATGCCCAGTTAGGTATATCTTTGCATCCTTATGAGTCTGAGTAAGCTCTTTCAGTTTTTGGGTAACGACATCGTGGGCAAGAAGCTTTGTGCTGCGAATGTTTCCTGACATACCCGGGATAGAGGGCCCTCTACTAGCAGCTGGTTCAAGTAGTTTCCGTTGCAGCTCTGCAAACGTTTCCAGGTTATTGCGACTGCCGAGGCCTAAAGCTTCCAGGAAACCCCCATGTACTCGTCCAAGATTCTCGAGTTTGTGCCAAGAAAAATCAATATCGGTTATCCAGTCGAAAGTATTGAACGTCTCTGTTCCTCGGAATGCAACCACGATCACCCGTGCATCTTCTTGTTTGTCGGTAGCTAGAAATACTTGGGTTGCATTCACTCGCTGGGCTTCTGTAGGTTTCCGGGGAAAGTATTTCAGTTATTTTAACTTTGTAAATTGCTCCATACTCTAAGAGTTTCCTCTGATGAGCAGATAAAAGATCACAGACATTTCTGATAACGAAGATCTAATCATAAATGACACTTTTATTCAGAGGTAAAAGCTTACCGTTCCAGCAGTTGTACTGTGTAACAAAGTTCATCTGCGAGATTGAAGCCAGGCTGGCAATTTTCAGTCACAAATATACGAAAAGTTGAAAGATCATCAAAACACTAATGCAAAAGACTGAATATCGGTTTCACTGTTTTTGGACAAGGACTCATTTCATATTGTCTTTTTGCATTATGGAGCTGGTGTATTGTGCGGTAATTTAGAATTTTGCAAGAAATTTCTTAATTGAGCAGTAGGTTTAACTGTTGGTTGCCATGGTGCTCATGTTGTTGTCGTGAGGATTCTATCGTGATTCATAACTGACGTGATGGGCAGGTAGGATCTTAGTTGGTTGTTTCGGACAGTCTTTGAAACTGTGTTTTCTGATACAGTGAGGACACTTAGCATGGTACTTGGTCTTGGCTGGACAATCAGCCATGAAGTGGCCAGTTTCACCACAGATGAAACATCTGGTGTGCAATGGCCCTTGTATAACATCATAGCCAACTTGTATGGCTAATGGTTCTGGTCTTTTAGGTGGATATTCATGATAAGTCAAGGCATTTCCAGACTGTGATGGTTGTTCTTCATATTGTTGAACTGTATGCGCTTGGATAGGCCGATATGAAGGACAAGCATCAGCAGGATGCGTAGCCCGGCAGTGTGGGCACCATTTTTTTTTTTTAGCCTCTAAGGCTTTGGGGAGATGGTGGTTCAGTCGAAATTCCAATCAGAGGTGTCGTTTGAAAGTTCTGTGGTTTGGCATGGAGTTGGTCGGGTGAGATGGTGAGGAACCCCGTCGGTCGAGATTGGACCCAGAATTGTCAGTCGAGATCTGACGCGAACCCGTCGGTCGAGATCTGATCGAAACCCGTCGGTCGTGATCTGAAAAAAAAAAAAGCGTCGGTTGAGAGTTGAAAAAAAGTGTCGGTTGAGATTTGAAAAAAAACGCCGGTTGAGATTTGGAAAAAAGTGTCGGTTGAGATTTGAAAAAAAGCGTCAGTTGAGATTTGAAAAAAAGCGGAGCGTGAAGGTGCAGCTGAAACACTGTGGTTCCCGTAGGGAGGGAGCGTGGAGGTCTGTCTGGAAGGAATGTAGGAGATGGGTGTGGGCTCTGGTTTTGCAGTTTGATACTAAAGCAAGTCTGATCACAAATGGATTGGCCAGCAATGCATTTGCGTTTGCAGTTGTTGTGGCTTGCTGGTTGGTTTGCAGGTTCAGGTGCAAGCAAGTTGGTTTTCAGATGGATTTGCAAGCAAGTCGTTTTGCGTGCGGTTGTTGTCTCTTGCAGGTCGTTTTGTAGGTAGGGTAGTTCGTTTGCAAGGTAGACTGCAAATGAGAACTAAGAACATTGTTGCAGCAGGTATGGGTTTATGAGGTGTGGAGTTCAAGCAGCAATGGTGCCAAATGTTGACAGGTTCTCTGTCTTAGAATCTGTTAACTAGTTCTTTGTTTCATTACTTCTTTTGCTGCTTGTTTTACAGCTTTAACAGCTTGGTATTTGGCCTATCAGCAGAAACTATGGGCACTTCTTGAGATTAACTTTCTTGTTTTAAGGCTCAGATTAGGCAGAAGGGACTGAATATCGATGTAGTATTGTCCTGCCTGTCAAAGGACATCCGGATGGGTCACTCTTGAACTGAATGCACATGCATAATCAACCAAAATGCAAGCCAATGCGTTTAACAAATGATCTACGTTACTGCTCAGTTGAACAATGATGGATTCCTACTTCTACTTTGCTGCAAAATGAACTAAAATCAGATCCTACACTACTTTACTTGCATAAACTAACAAAACAAGAAACAAGAACCAATCTACAACATGTTAGAAGTCCAAGAATCAAGAAACCAACCAGTCCTTTGATTCTTGGACATCCCAAGAACAAAGAACTAGATTGTAAAGAGATATGCAAGAAATACACCACAAATCCAGCCTATTTAGTTTACTTGAATGCTGGATCCTACATTAATCCACAAGAAAACATGAAATCTAATCCACAACTAGGAAAGCAAGAAAACTAATCCACAACCACACACAATATGAATGAAAGGGCATGATCATAGGGGCATCACTCAACAAAGCCATCATGATCAAGGAACTTAGTGTAGCATCAAACTCATGGGAAATTTTCTAATTAAGCATGGAGTAGATACAATGCAAAATGCTCCTCTACTCAAAGAGGGAGTCTCTTAGATAAGCAAGAGAGCTCCTTAGTTGGCATCCTAGTGGAATTTCCACATTTCACAAATTACAAGTGGAATAATGCTCTCCACTAGAGGTCACCATCAAAAGGTGGCTCACTCTACTTTCTTTAAGAGGGGACTACTAGCAAAATTTGCCTAAAAATACTAGTTCCTACATGGTCATTCCATCTTCCGGGATTCACCATGAGGCTTACACAGTTCTTACTTGTCATTACCAACTAGTATTCCTCGGTTCTCATACTCGACTCTCAATCTTCATTAGTCTCGTTTTCTCAGAGACCTCCTCGGTCTAAGGTGAGAGGTGCTCTTGAGTTGCTCTGTCCGAGTATCTTGGAGATTCGTCAGAATCAGCCAACATAGCCTTAGAATTGGCTATAATGTTTTCGTTTCGGTTGATTATGCCATATTTCATCTATGTAACCTCAGGATTTTATTAATATATCAAGATATCTGAGATTTTGCAAGACATCCTTTTCCATGAGTCCCAAAAAGAAATCTGAGACCAAAGAAATTGAAAAGAATCAACATCAGCCTAGTATGTGCAAATTCCATACAAATCACCGACAAAATTGATCAAGGCCCAAGGGCTAAACCGAAGGGCACACCCAAAATGATATTGAGATTTAAGGACATGGCCTTTAAAGATGAAGTACAACCATCCAAATATAAGGACAACCTTAAAGGAGTGTGACTCATCACAAATAAAATGGGACATTTCAACTTGAAAAGTAAAAGAAAAACTCATATCAAAGTCTCCTCTTTCTTGTTGCACAAAAGACAAGGGGAGACTCATAACATTTCCAAATGAGGATGAAGAGCATAAATCCATCAAATCACCCCTTCATTGACCTTTAAAAGTGCAAAGTCAAGATGTTGTCCAATAGCATGCAAGGCCCCCATGCACAAGTCAATCTACGTAAGAGCAGTGTACTTGACAATAAAAGCAAGGGTGACGATAACACGTGGGGCAAGGACAAAAAAGTCCTTGTGGTGTAATTGTGGGTTAGCCTCCATTTTGGCATCACACTAGGGCGACCAATCTTCCCCATCCCCTATATATACTTGAGAATTTTCAATGCTCGAGTATGCTTATTATTTCTCATCATGAATTGAGATATCTTGCTTATGTGCTTATTATTGTCCATCATATGTGAGTGATAGTTTGAAAAATCTTGCTTTTTAATGCTCATTTTGATGTGGGTTTACTATTTTTCATCATAGGTTGAGATCTCCTACTCTTGGATGCTTGTGATTGCTTTTCATCATGGGTGAGGTAGGGGGTTTGGACTACAAATTGAGAATCCTCTTTATCCAAGAGTTTGTGTGCTTGTGCTTGTGTGCATCATTCCACAAATGCTATGTTTTCAAGTGTTGAGAGTCTCTGTGAATCAAAGCATCAAGCTTCATACCACTTCATCTACTAAGATTTTAAGTATCTAATAAAATTCCTTGAGAGAGAGTCATCCATTCATGAGAGACTATTGAGAGCTAGAGCCATGAAGTGTATCATTGATTCTATGAGAGTGTAAGCATAGATGAGTTATATGGCTTCATCATTATGAATGATTGTATGATTGTGAGGTTTTGGTCCTATGAAGATAGATGTGGGAGTTTGCTTCAATACAATTCCACAAATTCCAATTTATAGCTTCATGGAATCTTTTCATCGTGAGTTCATTGAGAGGGCCTTTTTGGAGTAGCATTGTTTAGTAGCTCAATATGAGCTATCCACTACTATCGAATCACCCTTTGATCACCCTTTATGAGATTGTCAGTCGAGATTAATTCTATGGATTGAGAGAGCTGTATGTAAGGAAAAGTTGTTGAGTTGGAGCCTTTGCCTTTGCCACTTTCGAAAGGGAAAAATTTGTATGAGAAATGCTTTTGAGAGGAACTTTGTGAACTTATGTAATCAATTCCCCATTTTGGGCTTCTTCATGAAGAGATCTATGTTTTCAGTTTCTCTGCTGGTATATTCCTAAGAATAACATCTTCATTGACAGAGAGCTACAATGTTTCCCATCACTGATAAAATTTTCCATCAGTAAGCCAAAAGAGTCATTCTATTATATCATTCTATTGTCCCACCATTGATAGAGTGTTTCCCTCACCGCTAACATTTTTTGGCAAATCCTCATTACTTAGAACTGAGCTTCATACATTGATATCTAATTCTCAAACATGGGCTCATTTTGCAATAATTGCATAGAAAATTATGGAGTTTTTCTCCTCTGTTTAACCTACAAGATTTAAACCTAAGGTATTGTTATGGCGCGCCAATCAGAGAGAATAGAGCATATCAGACAGGGGAGGCGCATGATGGCGATATGCGGGATGGCGTATCGCTACGATGCGTGAAGGGGAAAGCTTTACTGGTATCAAACTCTCTGGGCGCGTGGTGGCGATATGGGGATAGCAAGGTTGGCAAGTGAACGCAGAATTATGAGGAGCTCTAGAGAACCAAGAAATCTGAAACGGAAATATGAGCCCAAAACATTCTTTTATACCTGCAGAACATCCCATCATTCTCACACGTGTGATGTGACAAAATTTTCAGAATTCACACATGTGGGGAATGTCCACAAGTATGATGGATCTAATTAAGCTTTGTGATTAGCACAATAACCTGATTCTAGATTGTTTAGCAAGATCTAGTTCAGAAGAAATGGCTTAACCACAATCTAGCATGCTAAGCATCAGAATATGATAACAACTAATCAATAATGAGTAAGAGTACAAGATTTTACTGTATTAGCATTAGCTTCAACACGAGTCAGAGAAAGAGAAAGATAGAGAGATAACAAGCAAAATAGTTTAGATCCAAAATGGCATGAGGTAGCTACAAAACTTTGGTTCTTCATCATTGATTGTGAGGAGAGCTACACATATTTATGGAGTTTGAGGTAGCTTGAGGTAGAACCACATCCATCCATTCCAAAATGACAACTAAAGTGACATCTAGAGTCTATGTGACATTTGTCACTTGCCATGCATGAAATTCTACCAACTTTTTAAAAGTGTGCTAGTTCTAACTAACAAAGTACAAATCATCATGCATGTGTCCATTACACTTTGTGCATGCCTTGCATGTCACTGTGGATCACTTACAATTAATGCATGTGAATTGCCACGAGTTTTTACGAGCATGACTTTGCCAATTCTATGTCTACAAATCAATCTAGACATTACATAACCATGTAGCTCAAGTTCTATGTAGGCCAAACTTGGCATTTTGCATTTATGAGCTACATACTTTGCATGGTACAACATTTTTAGCAAGCCAAGAAATCAATATGGATTGTTTTTCCAATCTTAACACTGCTCCTTAAAATAATCTATATTGATTTGAACATGGATCTTGGTATAACTCCAAGATTGGCTCTATGCTTGATGAAGGAACTTTTGCTCAAAGGTTTGGTGAGCATATCAGCAATACAAGATAATGTGTCACTGTGCTCCAAATTGATTTCCCCTCCAATGAGCTTCTCTCTCACGAAATGATGTGCAACTTCGATATGCTTGCTCCTTGCATGGAATATCGAGTTGTTGGCAAGGGCTTGGGCTGAAATGTTGTCACACATTATCATAGGTAGATCCTCTTCCAAGATTATCTTTATTTTCACTAGTAACCTCTTGATCCAAAGCACTTCCTTTGTTGTTGTAGTGAGTGCCTTGTACTCAGCTTCACATGATGAGAGTGATACAACATCTTGCTTTTTGAAAAGCCAAGATATCAAGTTTCCTCCAAGATATATGACATAAGCACTTGTAGATTTTCGATCTGCTCTATCACTTGCAAAATCCGAGTCAGAATAACCAATTATAGAAAGATCTTCACTTTTATACAATAAACCAAAATCAAAAGTTGAAGATATATATCTAAGCACTCTCTTGGCCATTTTTCGATGATAGATAGTAGGATTTTGCATAGCCTAGCTCAACTTATGAACACTAAAGCTTATGTCAGGTTTGGTTATTGTGAGCCAAATTAAGGAGCCTATAAGACTTCTAAAAAGTGTGATGTCCACGAAGGATCTTTCATCACCTTTGTTAGAATCCTTTACATTTTATTCCATAGGTGTTTCTATACTCTTACAATTCAACATATTAAACTTCTTTAACATTGAAAGAGCATACTTGTATTGACATACAAAAGCTTTATCTTTAAGAAAGACAATCTCTAATCCTAGAATATAGTGAATTTTTCCAAGATCTTGTATCTTGAACTCTTTTCCAAGTACAATCTTGGTTTCCTCAACTAACTTGATACTACTTCTTGTCAGAATGATATCATCAACATAAATAAGAAGAATGACAATATCTTTATCAAAAAACTTGACATATAAGGAAGGATCATACTTATTAAGATTAAATCCTAGTGACTCAAGAAAGGTGTTAAGTCGAGAATACCATGACCTTGGAGCTTGCTTCAATCCATATAAACTTTTAAAGAGCAAGCAGACTTTTTCTTTGTCATGGATGAACCCAATAGGCTGATCCATATAAATCTCTTCTTCTAGATACCCATTTAGAAATTCATTAGAGACATCTAGTTGAAGAACTTGCCAATTGAAAAAACAAGCAAGAGAAATTATGATTCTAATTGATACCATCTTTGCAACTGGGGCAAAGGTCTCCTCATAATCAAGTCCATAAACTTGAGCAAAACCTTTAGCACAAAGCCTAGCCTTGTACTTGTTGATTGTGCCATCTTTATTATACTTGACTCGAAAAACCCACTTGCAGCCAATGATGTGCTTGTTGGATGGAAGATCCACAAGCTCCCATGTCTTATTGGCCATCAAATCATCATATTCCTCCTTTATGGCAAGGTACCATTCCTTCAAGTTGAGTGCATTATATACATCCTTCGGCTCCTCATGAGAAATAAAATAAGCATAATTAGTGGAGTTGATTTCCACTTGCTTGCCTCTATCTTCATAGGTAAGCCTTCTAGGCTCGGATCTTTCTCTTTGAGATTTCATTGGTGAAAATATTTGAGGTGACTCCTCCTCAATTGTCGACCCCATCTCTCCATGATAATCTTCAAGAGTGATGATTGGAGTATCTTTGTGAGAATCTTTGAACTCGGCCTCCTCAAGAATGTATTTTTGATCTTCATGGAATATAACATCTCTACTCTCAATTGTAGTTGAGGTAGAGGGAACATATATTCTGTAAGCTTTCTTGTTGGATGCATATCCAACCATGATCCCTTTAATAGAATTAGGATCATCTATTTTCCTCGTTTCCAAGGGCATATTAACAAAGCAAGCACAACCAAAAACTCTAAGGTGATCTACCTTAGGTTTCTTCTTAAACAAGACTTCAAAAGGTGATTTTCCAGCAGGTGCATTGTGAGGTAATCTACTGTACAAATAGTTTGCACAATTTATAGCTTCATCCCAATATTCAATAGGCAAAGAAACTGCTACTCGAATTGCTTTAGCACATTCACATAAAGATCTGTTTTTCCTCTCAGCTACTCCATTTTGAGATGGAGAATAAGCACAAGAAAACTCTCTCTTTATTCCTTCACCTTCACAGTATTCATGAAACTTGTTGGAGATGTATTCACCCCCTCCATCACATCTTAAAGCTTTAACTTTGAAAGAAAACTGTTTCTCAACATAAGCTTTGAAGATTAGGAAGTGATAAAAAACCATAGCCTTTGAAGAAAGTAGATACATCCAGGTATATCTAGTAAAGTCATCAATAAAGGTAACAAAACATGTTGCACCACCAATACTTTTAGAAGAGGAAAAATGTACATATGAGTTTATAAGCTCCAAAGGATGAGTAGTCTTTATAAAAGACTTCTGATATGGCTTTCTGTGTGACTTTGCAATGGCACAAGCCTCACAAGGCTTGAAATCTTTAGAAAGAGATTTTGGAAGACCAATAGCCTTCAACTTCTTAACCATAGAAGACATAGATTTAAAGTTAGGATGACCCAACCTTCTATGCCACAGCTCCTCCTTAGATAACAAAGCAACTTCACAAAAGTTTGCATTCTCATAAAAATTCAACTTAAAAATTCCACCACATCTAGATCCATCAGCAAGGATCTCATCATTTCTCTTGATAAAACAAGTATTGGAGTTGAATTTAAATCACAATTATTATCAAGCAACTTTCCCACACTAATTAAGTTCTTTGTAAGCTTTGGAATGAACTTAGTTCTAGTGAAAATGCCTCTTGGATTTAGGGTTTGTAACCCACACTCAGGGAGATTATAGATCTCTTGAGTCCTTTGAAAGGTAAGATTGAGTCAAATGACTCCTTTGAATAGCACATATGTGTCTCAACCGACATTTTTTTTTGACACCTCAACCGACGTTTTTTTTGAAATCTCAACCGACGTTTTTTCTGGAATCTTGACCGAAGCATTTTTTCTGGAATCTCAACCGAAGCGTTTTTCTGGAATCTTGACCAAAGCATTTTTTTTGGAATCTCGATCAAAACACTTCTTTGGAATCTGGACTAGAGCGCTCGCTAGAATCTCGACCGAAGTGCCCGTTCAGATCTCGACCGGAGCCGAAGGCAGCGATCAACTCAATCGAGAAGTTTCTTGTAAACTTCTACATCACCATCCAATACACCAGCTCCATAATGCAAAAAGACACTAATATGAAATGAGTCCTTGTCGAAAGAAAAGTGAAACCGATATTCCGTCATCTGCAACCTCCATAGGGAACTGACAGTTTTTCTCCCCTTCTACAACCTCAAATCTATTTGTCTTTCCACATGCTGATAAGATTTCCAATGTGCCAATACACAATATTTCTCGGATTCGGAAATCCAGATAGAGATTTGGTTCTGAATCTCTTGTTCAAAGAGGTGCTCGGGACATAGTACCTCATCCATACATGCATCTCAAGCTATATCTTACAACATCTGCTATCAATGATGGTAGATTTAGTGTAACCAACCCTGTCTTGTTTTGACAAAGACATGTCAGAGTAAGTCACATTACTCTACAAAACAACTGAAATATTGCAACTATCAAGGTACATTATCAATGTTGATGAATGCAAGTGTCGTTCGACAAGTGCTATACAGTTCTCACTCTCTATAACGTTTGTTTATTTCCTTGTTTCTCTTCACCTGTTTTGTGTGATTGATTTTTGCTTGAGGAATAGCTATTGCACGAGAGTCTTCCATAGAGCATCTCAAGGAACACATTTTCATTGGTCGAAGCTCGACATTGCAAGGGTCCAAGGCTGCAACCGTAGAACTATCAGTTCCTTCACCCTACCACCAAGCCTTCATCATGTTTCCTTACCGTTACCAAACCGTCCATCCAAAATTGTTCCTACCACCAATTTTTTATGAATCCATCTCCTTGAGACTGATAATCAAAGTTTGTTTTCCTTGAGACTGGAACTTCAATTGAGAGAAGAACCACGGAAACACCCAGAGGCAAATGGAGGATACAGACCTCCCAAAAGATAGAATCTGCCAAGAAACCAAAGATGAAACTGTGAATGGCAGATACGAGTGACTAAACAAACAGATACATGGAAAGCACTCATGCATGCAAAGTTGTGAAGCTGCTGAGAGCTCTCCAAATTTTGAGAATGTCAACCCATTATAGCAATATGACATTCTAATCCAATTGCGACAATTTGTGAAAAATAGTTTTTGTGATAAAGACTGGCGACAATAAGCACTTGGTTTTATGTAAGCGAACGAGGATCTACGCTTTTCCAAGTGACGATCGAAGATGCCAATGCAAAGTGGAATGACATCATCCAATATGAGTTGCAGTGGGTCATGCAACACATTAGGGGTGGGATGATGTTGGCTGATTCTAACGAGTCCCCAAGATACTCGGACAGAGCAACTCAAGAGCACCTCTCACCTTAGACCGAGGAGGTCTCTAAGAAGATGAGACTAATAAAGACTGAGAGCCGAGTATGAGAGTCGAGAAATACTAGCTAGGAAAGACAAGTAAGAACTGTGTAAGCCTCATGGTGAATCCTGGAAGATGGAATGACCAAGTAGGAACTAGTACTTCTAAGCAAATGCAATAACTACAAGTAGACCCCTTTTAAATAAAGTAGAGTGAGCCACCTTTTGATGGTGACCTCTAGTAGAGAGCAATATTCCACGTGTAATTTGTGAAATGTGGAAATTCCACTAGGATGCCACTTAAGGAGCTCTTTTGCTTATTTAAGAGACTCCCTCTTTGTGAAGACGAGCTTTTTGCATTGTATCTACTCCATGCTTAATTAGAAGATTTCCCATGAGTTTGATGCTACACTAAGCTCCTTGATCATGATGGTTTTCTTGAGTGATGCCCCTATGATCATGACCTTTCATTAATATTATGTGTGGTTGTGGATTTAGAGTGGATTAGTTTTCTTGCTTTCCTAGTTGTGGATTAGATTTCATGTTTTCTTGTGGATTAATGTAGGAGCCAGCATTCAAGTAAACTAAATAGGCTAGAAATGTGGCATAAATCTTGCATATTCTCTAACATTCTAGTTCTTGATGTTCTTGGGATGTCCAAGAATCAAAAGGCTGGTTAGTTTCGTGATTCTTGGACTTCTAACATGTTGTAGATTAGTTCTTGTTTTGTCAATTTATGCAAGTAAAGTAGTGTAGGATCTGATTTTAGTTCATTTTGCAATGATCTGTTCTAGCATTCTATTTTTAAGTGCCATAATAATGCCCAACCGTGTTTCAAGAAGAGCTGTTTTTGGGCATTCTTGGTGTGCTTGCATGGTAGAATGATTGCAAGTGATTTCAAGAGTTCAAGAGTGTTCGAAATCTGAGTATCCGTGACAGGTTGAACCATACTACAACCCTGAGAATCTGCTGCCTGATCTGGGCATTGAACCAAATAGAGGTGATCAAGAACATGCCCAGCTAACAACCAGAATGGAGGTAGCATAAGATGTAACAAGAAACAAACAAGCACAACTAGTAGATAGAGAGAAGAAATAGTCAACAAAGTACATCCTACTTTGAACTCTTCACATACTTCTCTTCTTCTTGACTTGTGACTATCTCCCTCACCAAGTCTCTTGATAGAACCATTTGATCTACTCTCTTTATGAAGACATGTACTTGCTGGAAAAATGACTTTTTTGGAGTCATCACAAAAGAATGTAGAAGAACCATGTCCTTCATGAATGCACCTAGCAACATTTTTTCCCATAGGATCAAAGAAATCATTAGCAACAATCTTTTCCAAGGAAGAACCTTCAAATCCTTGTTAGATGCATTCAGTGTGATCCTGTGTCTTATTGTCGGTGCTTCAGCTGTCAAGGCATATTCCTCTTGTGGATCTGGTTGAGGGAAAAGAGGTGGTGAAGGATTAGATATAACAATGCGCTGGATTTCAGGAGAAAATTGGCGTTGAATGAAGGGAAAGTTAGTTGTGTCGATGGGGTTAAAAGCGGAAGAGTGGAAGAGATGTTGTTGGGAGGAAGTACCACCAGTGTCTTGTGATTTGGTTGGTGGAGGAGCTGCTGATACTTGTTGTGGTCCTTGGAATGTTGAGCCTTGATTGATTGATGGAGGCCCTTGAAAACGTGCCCCATCACCACCATTGGATCCATTGTAATAATGCCTTGATTGGTGAAACTGGGCACGTTCTGCATGGACGGAAGGTAGCCACCTTTAACTTTTCTTCCAGGGTGGCAATATGTTGGTTTGGGGCCTCGACGAAGGTAGTATATGATTTTTGCATTTGGGTATGTTGCTCCGTCGTGGCCTTTAACTTTTGTGCCAAATTTTGATATACCTCCACTGGAATATTAGTTCCCTCGGGAATAGCTGGAGGTGCAAAATCTTCGAAATTGACTTGTGCCAGCTGATTCTTCGTAGCGGAACGTGCTGCGGTTGCGGCTGCTAAGGCATCATCCCTCTCTGTAGTAAGATTTGTCGTGAGATTTTGGAGATGGGAGATGCGTTGATATTTGAGTTGGAGCTGGTTCTGAAGGTGGCTGAGCATCATTGTTGGATGTGTACGTTTAGATCTTGGATCTGCTGCTACTATTTACTGGAATCAGCCACCAACTTTTCTTTTTCCTACTACAACTGTAAGATGGCTCTATCATCTACTTGTCTCAGTGCGTATTGGCCTGACAATGTGCCAAAAATGTTATATTGGAGCTCATTCACAAACCATGCCGCTTTTTGGGCCTGTAGTGGTAATTGCTCCCAAGGTCCAAGGTCAGGTAAGGGATGTCCATAGTGGGAGTAAGGCATAAGGTCATATGGAAGGAGATTTGGATTTGATGGAGAAGATGTATTTTGAGCAGGTGGAGGGGATTGGGGTTTTGGAGGACGTGATTGAGTTTTTGTAGGAGACGAATGGACTAAATTAGTTGTGACGGTGGTGGATGTGGTTTGTGTTAGTAATTGTAGTGAAAAATTGTCTATGTTGACTGCAAAGTCAAGTAGGGTGGAAGAATGTACTGGAGAGGACTTTCGTGGGATAGTGGAATCGAAGCCTGTGTTAATAAGTGTGAATGAATGGGCAGATGTGGCATTAAGTGGTGGGGGTAGTGGTGCAAGGAGTGAGAGCAGGGTGTCTTTGGAGGCCATGATAGCAGTAGTAAGAGAATTCTAGATAGTTCTGGAAATTTTGAAATTTTTGGCATGAACTCTCTTGCAGGAATCTAGAATGAACTTGTGGAGAGGATGTGCGAGGCCTATATATAGACTTTTTTTGGCAAGAAATTGCAAATTCACCCAGTAATCATCCTCAATGCCTACGATTTTTCAGTGAGGTTTGTAAATTTTGAGACAATGTTATGAGAGTCCTACAAGTTCTTGTAAGTGATTTTTTGTACAAAAATGAGTGGAATTTTCTAACATTACAAAAATGGACATGATCAGAATTCGTGGATGTGATAGAAATCATGCAACTAATTTTGAGGCTCAGCGAATTATCTACGAATTATGTCAATGGGAATCTGATGAAAAAAATTGATTTGTTTCTATTTTTGGAGGGTCTGATTCTGTACTAGAATTTGTGAAGGTGATAAATGAATCGTACACAGTGAAAATGGGTCTAGGCAAATTCTATTTGATATGATTATGCATCACAACTTTAGAAAAAGAATGAATCTTGTAAATTCCTAGAAAAACATTGATTGTATTTCTGATCTGATGATATCTTGATGTTCTAAACAAAGAAACATACCAAAAATTTGTCAAAGTGGCAAGTAGACAGTAAATAGAAATAAATAAACAAAAATTAGGAAATAAAACAACCTAGTACATATCAAGATTAAAATAGGATTTGTTGTACTTTCTGAGTCTGGTTCCATTAACTATAATATCTAAAGTATCGTCTTTTTTAGGGTTTGGGGTTGTACATAACCAGAGGCAAATATCTTTTGAATTACATAAGGTCCTTGGCTAGAAAATTTCAGTTTGCCCTTAAAAGTTTTGGCTTGGTACAAGAGGACTTTATCTCCAACTTGAAACTCTTTGAGTTTTAAAGATCGATCATGCCATGCCTTTTGTCATCGTTTGTGGACTTGTTGAGCATGGATGCTGATCCGTCATCTTTCTTGTTCTAGATGGAATCAGAGAGTCATCAACATATAGAGCTATTATAACATATCTTGAGCCTCAGTGTTTGAGATAAACATTAGAGTTAGCAGAGTTAGAAATGAGATCGTGCTGCAGCAAGAATCGATTGATTCTATCAAGCCAGGCCCTTTAGCCGTAGAGAGCTCTTTGCAGCTTACATACCTTATGTTCTTGGCCTTGAAGGACGTAACCTTTAGTTTGATAGATGTAGATGTCTTCTTGTATATATCCATTCACTCTTTTGTTGTTAACGTTTCATTCAAACTCAAAGAGACATCATCAAATAAGGGCAACCTCAACTTGCAGTTGCTTTTCTCTTTCATTGTATGTGAGCCTTGATGGTTGCACTCTCGACTTGACATTTTTGGAGAGGTTGTAAAGGATGCAGACTTGCTCCTCGCGGTTTCCCTACTATTTCTTTGATAATAGGCTTGCTAGTATGCTCGATTGCATCATCATCAAGCTTATGCATTCTAGATTCATTAAACATGACATCTATAGAAACAATAAATGGATCTTTACTCTCTCTCTCTCTCTCTCTCTCTCTCTCTCTCTCTCTCTCTCTCTCTCTCTCTCTCTCTCTCTCTCTCTAGTCAAAGATAATGGATCTTGACTCTTTTATCAATAACTTGACATTGGAGTTTGCACATTAATCAAATCATCAAGGGACTAGCCTCGAATTTTTACTACAATCTCTCTAGGATTGCTAGGTTTGTAATTGCTCCTAAATTCAATGTGATCACAAAGAAAAGTGCATTCAACACAATCTAAAGCACATGTGAGACAACAACAAAACTAAATAGCATTAAATTGACCGTTCACATAAAAAAAATCAAGCAAATATTGATGCTTCTACTCTTGGCCTTGGAAAACAATGTCACTAGCTCTCAAAATTGCATTTCAAAAAAATGTAAGTACAAAAGATCCTAATCAGAATGATAATAGATCGGCCTAAATCTAAACATTAGGTTTTCCATCATTCAGTCTTGACCTAATTCCACCATATGAATCATTAATCTAGGAATCACATTGACTTGGTGGTTAGACTAGGTGAGTCATGTGCATTGTCACCAAATTCCTTAAATGTTGCCTACAAATTAGGACCTTAAGTTTCAGCCTCAAATTGGCCACCTACCACATCCAAATGTAAATGGATTTCAATCACTTATTAAAAACCAAACATAAGAATAAATTTTAGATACGACACAAACATCATTTCAAGTGACCAAGATTATGTCATCACACTTCCACATATTTAGGAAGTAGAGTGAGGTATGTATGTACTATTTTTAAAACCAAGCAATTACACCCCAGTCTTTGGAAACCTTCTCAAATAGACTAGATTGGCAAGCTTTTTCTTGAGTTTTTGGATCAAACAAGCAAGATAGAGATCCAAAAAAATGTGTCCAACCAGGTTGGTGCCCTACCCACCTTGATTAAATTGGCTATAACTTTTGATTGGAAGGTCCAATTAATATGAAACCAACTGCTACACAATCTTGACTCTACTAGCTTTCTAGCATAGATTTTGGTAACTTGGAAGAGAGCCACTTGATCAAAGTTGGTTGTACTTCACACGTGTATGAGCACTAAAATCTGTACAGTACTAGATTAGGTCCAATCAATGTGATAATGAACCTTCTGGATTCAAAAATGTCAAAGATAGTATGGGAGATGCAATCTACACTCTCTAGTATGGGAAATGCATGGATATCTTAGGTATTGTCACAATCAATGGTGTACCAATTGAGGCAAACAAACAAAATAATTTATTTGAAAACAAGATCTTACTTGAAAGCTCATGTTTTTTTTTTTTCCAATAACCTCCACTTGATGAAAGTTCATCAATGCCTTTTAACACAACCATTTTTTGCTTATTATTTTTCAGTTTCTTATCTAGTATTTGTACTTTCTCATTTACTTGATAATATGAGCTATATAATCAATTTGTAAAACTCGTTGCATTTGGTCGTTGTTTTCATTAAGGTTTAAAATGAGATTTTGCAAACAAAAATTTTCTAATTTGAATATTTCATTCTCTTCTTTTGTTTGCAATAACAAAGTCTCTTATTCTTTGTAGTCAGTAAGCAAACCATTTTTCCAGCCTATGGATTTTTTTACATTGAACTACCAATGCCATAACTTTTTAATCTTTTACAATAACCCAATAGAGCATTTGGTCCTTCACACAAAAACAATATGATTCAAATATAGGCATGCTGTTCTCCATCGTGTGATTGTTGACATCTTCAAAGCCTATAGAATATGTTAACTAGTTTTTCTTTGTTTCTTTCTTCTTCTGCCTATCAGCAGAGACTGTGGGCACTTCTTGAGATTACCTTTCTTGTTTTAAGGCCCAGATTAGGCAGAAGGAGCAGATAATCATTGTAGTATTGTCCTGCCTATTGAATTTCACACGTGTGGACTGTCCACAACATGTACTTGTGATCTCCTAAGGTGTGTAGATGCACCAAGATCAAGACTAGATTGAGATTCAAGATCTATCTTTGATTCTATGGCAAAAACACACTACTACATGCATTCAATCACTTCCAACTCTCACTCACACGTGTGGGAAGTGTTCCAAAAGTAATCTAAGTAAAAACAAGCTGCTCTCCTCGGGTAGAGAGAGAAAATCATCAATAGCTCTCGGGTAGAGAGAGAAAGCTAGAAATTCAATGACACTCAAAATTCACTCAATCTCAAAATCAATTAGATCCAAATGAGGAGTACAATGATACTAGTAGATCCATGAGCTACCACTATGCTTAACTATGATTGGACCACACTTTTCCACCTCTTAATCCTATTGGACCATTGATCCACGCACCTCTAAATTCTATTGGACCATTTTCAAGCAAACCTCAAATTCTATTGGACCACTCATGGTTCCACCTCTAGATCCTATTGGACCTCTTAAACTTCATCAAACAAAAGCATTACACTTGTCTACACTCTAATTGGCACAAGTTTGGCCTCCTACTTTATTTTGGCTCAATAGTGGCATTACAAGTGGAAATGGATAATTTGCCATCTATGCCAAATTTGACCCTATCAACATCCTACACCTAAATGCTTGACTATGAAATTCTATGAGACCCCTATATCAAACATTTTTATTTACTTTACAATTTTCCACACGTGGGAACATCCTCCACACATGTGAGATTCACTTACAAACTTCTATCATAAAAAAAATACCAAGCTAGATTTTTGCCAATTTCTCACACTGCCTGTCAGAGGACATCCGGATGGGTCACTCTTGAACTGAATGCACATGCATAATCGACCAAAATGCAAGCCAATGCGTTCAACAAATGATCTATGTTACTGCTCAGTTGAACAACAATGGATTCCTACTTCTACTTTGCTGCAAAATGAACTAAAATCAGATCCTACACTACTTTACTTGCATAAATTGACAAAACAAGAAACAAAAACTAATCTACAGCATGTTAGAAGTCCAACAATCAAGAAACCAACCAGTCTTTTGATTCTTGGACATCCCAAGAACATCAAGAACTAGAATGTTAGAGAATATTCAAGATTTATGCCAAATTTCTAGCCTATTTAGTTTACTTGAATGCTGGCTCCTACATTAATCCACAAGAAAACATGAAATCTAATCCACAACTAGGAAAGCAAGAAAACTAATCCACTCTAAATCCACAACCACACACAATATGATGATCATAGGGGCATCACTCAAGAAAACCATCATGATCAAGGAGCTCAATGGATGCATCTAACTCATGGAGGCTCTTCTCATTTTAGCATGGAGTTGATACAATACACAAAAAGCTCCTCTTCACAAAGAGGGAATCTCTTAGATAAGCAAGAGAGCTCCTTAGGTGGCATCCTAGTTCACATTTCACAAATTACAAGTGGAATAATGCTCTCCACTAGAGGTCACCATCAAAAGGTGGCTCACTCTACTTTTTTTAAGAGGGATCTACTTGCATTTATTACATTTGCTTAGAAATAATAGTTCTTACATGGTCATTCCATCTTCCGAGATTCACCACGAGGCTTACACAGTTCTTGCTTGTCATTCCTAACCAGCATTTCTCGGCTCTCATACTCGGCTCTCAGTCTTCATTAGTCTCGTCTTCTCAAAGACCTCCTCGGTCTAAGGTGAGAGGTGCTCTTGAGTTGCTCTATCCGAGTATCTTGGGGATTCGTGAAAATCAGCCAACAATGATTTTGAGAGATAACAATGTGGATCCTTTCACATTTTTTTATGGAAGATGATACTTAGACATCTTGAAAATCATAGATCTTAAGAAAAATTAAATTGATAAACATGTTACAAACTATTAAGACTTTAAACAATGAAAAATCAAAAAGTCATCTATCTTGAGTCTAGGGGTTTGCTAAACTTTTTTGTTACCATCTATGTGTAAGATGATGACAGGGCCAATTTTGGCTTAGAAGGTAAAATAGTCAAATCCACATGTAAAGCCACGATTTGGCCATAAGTAGGACATGATGTAAACTCGAGCTAGTTAGGCTTATTACAATTGATGCAAATAGGAGTGTTTGATTGAAGATGCAACATGAAATTCTAAGGAAAGATTATTCTTATGTAAATCTACCTATTTACATTGATAATATGTCTAGAAAAGTATCCAACCCAACAAGAATATATCAGGAGTCCAACTACAGTCTTATACCATTAGGTCATACATAGCAAGGACTAAATGTTCTCGTATCATCAGCACCTGAGTAGTTGCAAATCACATGCACAAACATATGTCTACATCATCTTTCATATATTTGTACAATAACCAGCGTATTGACTTTCTATCACTTCTCCAAAGGTGAAGAGTATACTTGGCCATGATGAAGGATTGGAATTAAGAGCAAAGACAATCAAATGAATTCCCTAATTCGTCGTAGAAAAATCCAAAAAATTTTACAATTACCCTAACCACAAATCATAATTGGTGGGCAAAAATCACTAATAGAGATAAAAAGAATTAGCAAAAGCCACGTAGTTGTAGCTTGGATGAAATTCTGAAATGAGAACTGCATGTCTGCTAGTACAACAAAAGAAAAATTTTATTTATGCTATGTGTAGGATAATACCCAATATAACAAAGGGACATGCAACCTTATGGAGTCCAACCACAAACTCTTAGACCATCAACTTCATCATGCATGGTATGGACCAAATACTTCAACATCCTTCCTCAATTGTTGATGCCCTAGAGTAGGTGCAATTTACATGCACAAACACGTCAACACGGGCTTTCATACATTTGCACAATAACCAAGGTAATGAGCATGGATATAACAACTAAATATTATGATGATAGAAGATGATAGTTTTGATAATAGTTTTTAATTTTGACAAATTACTTAAAGATTAGGATTAATTTTGTGTGCAAATGAGAGAATTATCTTCATTGGTTAAAACAAAGATCTTGGGTTTTGGTTTCAAGGGTCAAAATGATTCTCAATGTGAAAACATGTGAATGAATTTCACAATCATAGAAAACTATAATTGTATAGGCGAATCGATATTCATGGAATGCACTTATAATTTAAGACTTGAATGAGAAAAAAAATCACCATGCTCTGTACATGTGAACAATGTGTGTTTTATAAGCTACATATGTTGTTTCATCAGAGTAAAAAGGAAACAAAGTAAAGTAGATGAAAAGACACATTTCTGCACTAGTAGCAACAAATGGGCAAGGAAAGCTTTTTCAAGGGTATGGAAAGAAGCATTACAGATTATTAGAAAATGCCTCCAAGCAAAGACAATTGTTTTATGGTTAAATCACTTATTTGTTCATTGCTTCAAATAGTTTGATAGAGTGACAAAAGTTTTCAAAGGCAGATTGGCTTTTGATAATAAACATTGCTACTTTGGATGGACTGTGTTAATTTGTGAGATTAAAGGTTTTAAATTTGAACGATTTATCTTTCTTTATGTAGATATACATGAAAAAGATTTCAATATCCTACACCTAGTAAAAAATCTTATGCATTTCAAAGGAAAGGGCTCACAACCATTAAAAGGATAGCTGCTCAACAATTTCTGTAGATTTGAAGATTCTCATCAATTCAATTTTGAATAGAAATATTTGAAGATTGTCATTCTATTTTTGCAAGACATTATAGGTGCTTTCCTCTTCCAAGTATATAGCTTGATAAGAACACATGAGATAAAACTTTTTTGTCCGTTTGATTGTTGAAAACAAATATGACCAAAATCTAGGTCAATTTGTCATCTAGATTATGACTCGTGTCATGACATTCAAATGTTTATCCAATGCACTTACAACTTAGTAGTGTGTAATTGATGTTCGATTATGGATCATGAATAAATCATAAATTACAATGTTAAGTGGAAGCTGGAACATGGAATCTAGTTTGTGGTTGAACTCTGTCCATTGTCATGTACACTTGTGATTCTATGAACAACAATCTGGTCTCAGGCTTCCACTTTCTAACGAGGAACGATGAACTTTCAAATGTATGTATTCATTAACAATCTGATTTCGTTAAGAAACATTATACACTAGATACTTTTTAGCATTACATCTAAAAAATTGCTGATTCTTTTGTATGGACCCCATTTTGTACAGTTCAAAACCGGATGACAAGACGATAGTCTCAAATCACACAGAATAGGTAATATATAATGCCAACCTCCCCCCCCAGCCTCGAGGATGCAGGCCTACACGCCGGTAGGTGAGAGACTTGGGAGGAGATGACCTCCCAGACAACCAGACAGGAAGAGCCCACCAGAAAGGCCTCATGAACCATGCAATCAACTGTGCAGTTTTAAACATGCACTTGTGGCTTGGGATCTATATTTTACTTTCATGAGATGCTAGGAAGGTCTCAGAAAAGCACTGCTCTCTGATATTTTGTTTTACACAAGACAGCCACAGGCTCTTTTTACATACTACAATTACAAGACCATTTTCAAAAGATGCAATCCAGCACGCTAATAGAAGATCATTGGATATCTGAAATTTTATGGACTGAAGGTTTGGCTTTTGGCAGGAACATGACTTTCATTTCTGGCACTTCCAGAAGGAACAAGCTCACTGTTACTTGTATTTTGCTTCAATCTTTGATTGTCTATTATTTCAAGTCTTACATCAACACTCATTATTTCTGTAGCCTGTGTCAAAATGTCTCATATGAGTTTGAAAACAGCCCAGTTCACCTATAACTAAAGTTAAAGAAACTAATACATCCCCCAGTTGCCTGCTCCACTTATCTTCTTACAGCATGCCTGATGCTGTACACTAAAAATTAGCAAAAGTGGGTATCAGAATTAGTATAAGAAATATATCAATCTTGTGACATAACAAAGGAGACAAGAAACTGTCAATCCTATGGAGTCCGACCAGTCTTAGGTCAATTTCATCATTCATAGCAAATACCAGATGCTGCAACATCCCCAATCACTTCTCAGTGACTAAGAGTAGGCGCAAGTCACATGCACATACTTACAGTGACAG
This sequence comes from Diphasiastrum complanatum, assembly GCA_029204225.1. Lineage (NCBI taxonomy): Eukaryota > Viridiplantae > Streptophyta > Lycopodiopsida > Lycopodiales > Lycopodiaceae > Diphasiastrum > Diphasiastrum complanatum. Next base: position 8,872,424 of record CM055110.1, read on the forward strand.
ATATACAATATGCTGATGCCACTGTAAGGAAGCCTTCCACAGTATGTAGTAAAACAAAAGGTCGATCCTGACGATCTTAATTCACAAGCTTTAAGAAAAGAAAGTAAATTTCCAAAGACTAACCTTCTGCACTGGAAAAACTCACCTCCTTTGTGAAGCCCCTAACTAATATACCAAGTTTTAGTACACTCAAACCCTCAGTATGATGCCCTTCAATTTTTAGTGTAGAAAAGTAAGCAATCTAGAGATGAGATTGTGCACTTCACCAAAAGAACTAAAGAATCAAACCTGGGCACAAATCTTAGAAAAGAAGTGAACCTACCAAGCATTATGCTTTCATGGGTTATTTTCCAAACAGATAACCAATCTTATGCTTTATCTAGCTCATTAATTTCAGCTAGTTAAGTAGCTTACATGAGAATGGGGTAGTAAAAAATTACATAAGTGAAATATGCAATTTGCTTTTCCTTTTGACTTATCTGAGCATCAAATGCTCCAACAAGCTTAAATAGCTTATTCTATGGAACGACAACTGAAATTTTTCAATGGAGGGTAGTCACACTCAGCTGTTACTAAGATTGAAAATCATTGTACTCAAAAAGTGCAACCTGTAGAATTATTTCAAATTTGGCAAGCATTCAGAATAGCTTGATGAGGTTAGTGGTAAAATGCCAAACCCCAGTTGGTTTCATGGCTGCTCCAGAAACAATCGACTTTCAAGCAAACAATATCATCTTCAAACAGCATGAGAAAAAAGGTCCAACACCTTAGCTCTTCATTCTTTATACAACTTCAATTTTTTCTTTCTATAATCCAGCTACGTCGAAATACTTGAGAGCTTATGACCTGTTGAAGTGCTTAAGTTTCACCTACCTCCTCCAAAAGAATCTCATACACATCTGTTCGGATGCGTAACTCCTTGTCGCGCATTATATCCAAAAAATCTGCCTGCTCTTTGGCAGTCAAAATTTTGCTCATTTTTTGAAATCCATCCAGCCATAACAGTTTTGACCTACAATTCAAATCGAAAGCACAATAAATAGAAGGCGGATTGGAACTTCAGCAAAAATCAAAAAGCTAGAACAGGGTAATGCACTTGGGGTGCCAAATGGCCAGCACCAATTCACATGCTTAAGAATAATAAAGCTATGTAAAACAATGGTCTGAACAGGCTGTTAGTCAGCCTTCAAAGCGGCAGTAACTTTCTTTACCCTCATATTCTAAATTGCACAACTGATTAGATGAACCCCATGAAGTGCCAAACAAAAAAATGGGAAAGCTATACCTATCAGGGGAATGCTACATGTTAAAATCAAACAGTGAACTTATCTTGAAATTGTCCAGCAAACTTCACATTGCTGGAGCTAAAGTTGCAGCACTTGCAGATATTTGTACTTTGAACTATAAGATATTGCCTTCATACATGCCTATTTTTGTTGCATTGCATTGTGTTATGGACAAATTCTGTAGATCTTGGGGATTATTTTAGCTGTAAAGGAACGAGAAGATTGCAGTTTTGTCTCCCAAATGTCTATCTCACTCTTTGCTTATAGGTTTGAGCAATCGGGTAATTCTTTTTTAGCAGGTAATTCTTTTTTAGGTCTTACAGATAAGGCCGAAATAGTTTTCATGTTTCTCCCTGACAAACCGTCATCCGTCTTTCCATGATGAGGGCTGAGTTAAGAACGTATAGCTGGCGTTTGCGTGATGATGCACTGGCATTTCTAGTTGTTTTGTAACTTGAGGCCTTATTGCATTTGGGCCCAAACATTTCAACTGTATCTTAGCCATTTGATCACAAACTCAAGAACTAATTTGCATTGCCAGGAAGGAGACCCAAGGTAGGAGTGCTCAACCCCAACCCGAAGTCAGAAATTCTAACTGAGATCATAAATTCACATGAATGACTTTTATTTTAATAGCCATTGATAATAGAGCTTCTGAGCTCTTTCAAGGAAGTAGTTTAAGAGGCAAAGTTCTTTCGTAAGAGGGCCCACGAGGCGCTGCAGTCATCTGATTAAGCCAAATATCATCAAGAAGGACATTGCGCAAATCATGGGCCTGTGGCTCTGTGTTTTCTATTATTTGTCATTTGGAGCATGAACTTTGGGGCTTGCCGCTCATCATTAATCAGTTAACATGTAATACATATATGTACTAGTCATACAGGCTTTATTGTCCACTAGCCCTACTCATAGATTCCAGCATTGTCTCAGGGCCTCAAACAGTATAAATAGGCCTTGTTTAGGATGTAGATTTGAAGCGATTTCAAATTGCTTCCATATGGCATGTCTTGCCTACGCAACTCAATCGCAATATGTATGCGTGTTCTACACCATTTTCTATTATTATATGGCATTCTATGCAACTAGAGTCTAATTCATTATTATAAGAAAATAAGTTTCCTCGAGCTTTTATGGGGAAACTCATTTCCCCCAACTTTAAGCCTCAAGGTATTTGGGAAAATGCATTGTGGAGATATTTCCCCATATGGGAAAATGCATTTTCCCCATAATAGAAAGTGTCATTTATTTTGAGCCTTCTTGACTTTTTAAAGACCTATCTAACGACTTACTAAGAGCCTTCTTGACCTTATGTAAATGCTATTTTTCTACATCATGTTCTCCCTTGATTTCTCCGTCTTCCACATGCACTATAGTGATTGCCATGCACTAGTTTATTCTTGTGAAGATATCGCATTTCCCCATAACCTGTTTCTCCGTTATTGTTTCCCACTTCCCAAGGAGTCCACTTTACTGGTGAAACAATTTCAAAACTATGGTCTTATTGTACGCTCGAGTCATCTCCTACTTTTATATGGTAATCTTGGTCCATATGATTACCTCTACAACTACTAAATTTTAAAACCTATGTTTATAGGCATTCATCATCCACACACTTGAATTTTTGTTACTTCTACTTACATGATACTCTTGATTGTTTTCGTTGCTTCTTGCAAGTTTTGACAAATGTTGCTTCCGCAAGAAAATGCATTTCCGCAATCCCTCATCTCTCCACGATGGGAAACAAGTTTGGTGAAACCACAAGGTTTCCCCACATGAGAAATGCATTTCCCCACTCGGGCCCCTTTTTGTAGCCAAAAGGTGAAAAATAAGAAAAATCTGAAAATCAATTATTTGAAAGCCATTCTAAACATCAAAATTTTGAATAAAGTTTCACTGCTATTATGTTTGTAATACAAATGCAGGACGATTCGCGAATCGCGATCCCGATTCGCGATTCGGGATTTTCCCAAAATTGTGTAGAATCGATTTTTTTTTTTTTTTGAAATTTTTTTGTGCAATATGGGTATCAGATGAAAGCTCTGATTGAGGGGAATATGATTGTGTAGTTTGCCGACTGTTTCAGGTGCAGGATGGTCCCTTTACGCTAAAGCTGCATCCCATATAAAAAAAAAAGAACACATTGGGGCATTCCCAGTGAACATAGCAGGAATCTCCCTTTCTCTGATTCTCCCTCTCTCTCTCTCTCTCTCTCTCTCTCTCTCTCTCTGATCACGATTCACAACAAACGGAACTAAAACCATGCTGAACAAAAACCTAGCTAAATCATTATGAACTTTAGCCTTAACTGAAACAATTTTTGACAAAGCAACGATACTCTCTCTCTCTCTCTCTCTCTCTCTCTCTCTCTCTCTCTCTCTCTCTCTCTCTCTCTCTCTCTCTCTCTCTCTCTCTCTCTCTCTCTCTCTCTCTCTCTCTCTCTCTCTCTCTCTCTCTCTCTCTCTCTCTCTCTCTCTCTCTCTCTCTCTCTCTCTCTCTCTCTCTCTCTCTCTCTCTCTCTCTCTCTCTCTCTCTCTCTCTCTCTCTCTCTCTCTCTCTCTCTCTCTCTCTCTCTCTCTCTCTCTCTCTCTCTCTCTCTCTCTCTCTCTCTCTCTCTCTCTCTCTCTCTCTCTCTCTCTCTCTCTCTCTCTCTCTCTCTCTCTCTCTCTCTCTCTCTCTCTCTCTCTCTCTCTCTCTCTCTCTCTCTCTCTCTCTCTCTCTCTCTCTCTCTCTCTCTCTCTACAACCATAAATCATAAACCATAAAACCGAAGTTACTGAACTAAAACCACAAAATACTGAATCACGACAATGTTGTGAATAGGATCATCATAATATATAATATCGGGCCACATGGCACCAAAAAGGGGTACAATGATGTTCCATGAACGTAATGAAAACTATATAACTAAGGCTCGTCAGAGTCATGGTAGGATAAATCATCCGAATCTGTGGACTGTGTAGGTCCCATGGGTCCGCAAATGAATCGGAACTGGAGGGAGCCATATGCCGTGGTGTGGCTCTGGCTCTGCTGCGTGCTCTGGATCCCTGCTGCGTGCCCTGGCTCTGGACCATCCCCCTCCCCCTGCCTCTACCTCTGCCTCTGCCTCTGCCTCTCTCCCCTCCTCTGGCCCCCATCTGGCTGCCCCCAACCCTATGTCTACTCCGTCGTACCTGTGTGTTAGGTGGCTGTGACCCTACGCCCTGGGATGGCCCTACCCACTGTGACGATGCCTGGCCGATGGCTGCCTGCGATGCTCCACTCCTGTCTACAAAAAGAGTACTCAGCCCCCCCCTCCTAGAACCTCTACGTCTCCCCCTAGGCATACGTGCAGGAATGGCTGGCTCCTCCTCTGTCTCTGCATCAGGGTCCACCAGCAGGTCAGCCAGGTCATCCCCATGTGCCACCACCCTCATCTCCTCGTCCTCCTCTGTATCTCCCTCAACCCACTCCTCCTCCACATAGTCTGCCCCGAGCATCTCTCCACCCTCCGAGACCTCGTCATCTCCCTCCTCAGCCCTCTCCCTCTGCCTCTCTGTCCTCCTCTGCCGTCGTAAAGCCCGTGCGTCAGCCTGTGCCTGTCTATAGAGCTCTTTATGGATCTCATCATCCATCTCCTCCTGTGTGGGTGGTGCCCGAGGAGCAGCAGCTATCGAATCCACCAAGCAAGTGTCAGGGTCCACCTGCAACCAAAAACAATACATTGTTGTCACGTAGGTATTGTGCAACTCACTGCATATTTTGAAAGCAAATCAATTCATCAAAGCATACCAAGAAAAAAGGGGTGATGATGTGACTCACCTCAAGCATCTGACCCTCTCCTCGTGTGCGCCTCAGCATACGGCCGTTGGTGTTCACAAACACCAACCGCCTACACTGCTCGATGGACAACCTGTTTCTCTTCTGCATGTGATACAAGGCCCAGGTGCTCCAATTCCGCTCACAAGCTCCTGCAGAACAATCCTGTGGAAGGACTCTCTCAGCCAATCGCCTCAGGTCACCTGTGCTGCGCCCGTGGATGCACCACCATGTAATTGGCCTCAGCTGATCCTCCCTCCGCCGACTCTGCTCTCCATCGAAAGGAAACTGGAAGCGCTCAAATGCGAGCAGCTAGCTTGCAATGTTGGCCAGCATCGGACCTGTTGGCAAAAGGAAAAACATAGCACATGTAAGACCCCTCGAATTCAGACACTACCAATGAGTACAATACTGCAGTAACATTGCTACCAACCGATTTCTCGCACGTACCTGGTCCGGGCCATATGTGCTCCGTGTACTCCACCCATCCCCGGTGCAGCTCCCGATCATCCCTCTCTCGTGTAGAGCGCCATAAGGGGTGCAACATGTGGGCTACGGCGTGGATGGGTCGGTGGAAGTAGTCCCATCTGGCCTCCCAGATGCGTGAGATCTCACGCCTCCTACAGCAAACAAATTACAACAATCACTAAACCATAGCATAAAAGAAATGCATCAGACTCGAGTGAGAAACAACAAACTAGACACTAAAGAGTCATACCTGTGCTCGTCCAAGGCCGACAACAGAATCCCCTCGCCGATGCGGTCCATGGACTCGTAAATGAGACCGAGGATGCACCCCTCACGGTCTACCAGGCGCAACACTCTGTAAATGGGTAGTCGGATCCCACTAATCTCCTCAGCAGCTCTCCAGAACTCGTCGCCGTACACAGTGGACTGGAAAAATGCCGACTGGGGGAGGTCTGTAAAGTCCCGGAAGGCCACGCTGGAAACCATCTGCCGCAATGCGTCCTTCACCACCACCAATCGCTCTAGCACCAAGAAGTAAAACGCAAAGCGCGTGGGTGCAGGCTTCTTCAGGTTTAGGGTGGAGAAGGTGCGGAACAGGGCCAACACACGCCTCTTCTTGGTGACAAAAGCGACCAAGCACATGGCCGTAGAAGTGATCTGCAACACAAACACCCAGTAAAAAAGTTTAGACAGTAGTTGAGATGTGGTTAGCAGCATCGAAGGAAGAAAGCATAGCAAATAGAACAAACTATACCTCTCTGATCCATGGAAGCGCACACAGGTCATGGATGAGCAAGTCTATGCAATGTGCAGCACAGGGTGTCCACACAATGCTGGGGTGCTCCCTCATCATAATCTTGCCCATCTGCTTGTAGTTCGAGGCGTTGTTGGTGACAACCTGAACCACGTGCTCAACTCCGATGTCAACAATAACATCTCTAATGACCTCCCATATGAAATCGGCTATGATGGCGTCACCACCTCGAGTGGCATCCACGCCACGTAGGAATACTCTGCCAAGCGGGCAAGAAACCAAGACATTGATGACGGATCGCCGACGAATGTCGGTCCATCCATCACTCAATATCGTGCATCCATACCTGCCGCAAAACACCCATTAGCTACATGCAAAAATTGCGGCACCAGTAAATCCTAAACACATGCAAAGAGATTACAAAGACAAGTTACTTACTGTTGCCAAGCTGAGTGAATGGAACTCAACTCCCGCGTGATGGTCTCCTCCTCCTGACGAAGCAACCTGCCTCGTAGTGCCTCTTGCCTGAGAGGTGTCCATGTAGCATCCACGGCCGCCATCTGTGCACAGAACTCCCTGAACACCCAAGTGTCAGCAACAGCAAAGGCAATGTCGCACTCGTAAAAGAACTGGCCACATAGTCGAGTGCAACGGGCCTGCTGCTCTCTCTGCCAGCCGGATCGATCAAGGGTTTGCTGCCTGGGCCTAACCCCTCTCTGCTGTGTATATGGTGCTCGTGGTCTAGCATGCCCAACGGATGGCTGATCCGTGGGTGTGTCACTCTCTCTGGCAACATCTGCCGAAGCATGTGGTGCATCTGCTACCGAGGAGGAGGGTCGAGAAGCACCCGCTGCTGCTGAACCAACATGCTCATCTGATGGTCTTGCTGCTGCTGGTGGTGGAATTGAAGGTGCTGTACTAGGCCTTGCACCTGAACCATGCTCTGCTCGTGCTGTACTGGGCCCTGCAGCTGTACATGCTCTGCCCGTGATGTACTGGGCCCTGCACCTGTACCATGCCCAACCCATGATGTACTACGCCCTGCAGCTGTACCATGCCCTGCCCGTGATGTACTAGGCCCAATATCCATGGCAGGCACTGCTTGTCTGCCTGTGAGCCCTCCTGCATGCCTGCCTGTAGCTGCTCCTGCTCCTGCTGCCTGTCCCTGTCTAGAACCCTGTGATGCAGTACCGGGGCCGTACATGGTAGACAACCTCTACAGATCCTCATCAAAAATCCTGGGGCAATCAGATATGCCCAATGTCCGCCCATCTGGCCCTCTGCCCGCAGCAAGTGAGCCCTAACCCTGGTGAGTGATCCCGTGAAGTGACCACCGCAATGCAAGCATCTCCGACTGCGGGTGCCTGAGCCATGGTGTGTGCCCACATCCCCGTCGGTAAGCTCAACCTCGGCCCAAAGGCCTCGGTCCCGCACTGGCATCGTATCAACACGACCCTAAACCTGCAAACAACAAATAATCAGGCAAATGTTCAGTAGAAAAAAAATACATCGCATTGAACAACATTACCGAGCTCAAATAGAGCTCAAAATACCAGAGCATACATCAAAACGATTCCAGTTCACACATTATATCAACGCCAAAGAAGAACATGAGATTAGGGCGTGGGATAAAATAATTTCTGTATGAGGGATAACAGACGACTGACGTTAGCGTCGGAGTCCGTGCAGGCATAAAGGAGTGCAGTGTGGGCCTAAACCGCGCCCCTAGCAGATGTTTGCATGATGGTCCACGCCTAAACCCTAAAAAGTATGGAATCAGGGCATGAAAATTGAAATTTGTGATACGGACGTAGACGGGCGGAACGGAGGTCATAGGAGTCTGTGCAAGCATGGGGAAATGCATTCTAGGCTCAGACATCACCTCACTCGGTTTCCAACAAGCCATTCTGTGAAAATGGCCAAAATACACAAGCATTTGGAATGTGGTGTTCAAATCTCACTAGGTGTGTCGTAACGGCTGAAACTGATGCTGTAGGAATCACTGTGGGCGTGAAGAAAGGTGGTCTAGAGCCAAACTATGCTCGATTTGGTTGCCTACAGCTCAATGTCAACAATTGCAAAAAATCAAGCCTACACTTACCAAATATCGATTTCGCTCTCCACGAAGCTCAGACTCACCCGGCACCGTGCTTACCAACTCTGTATCGTCGAGTAGATGCCTGCCAAGTATTCACTTGCGAAGATTGGACGCCCACAGCTCTCCGAAAAAAAATTTGCCTCCTCCACTGCTAGCGTGGTTCTGTGCGCGAGGAGGAGGCCGAAATTCGGGTTTCTGGTTTTTTTTTTTTTAACAATTCTGTCCACGATTTGCTGCAGCGAATCGCGATTCCCGAATCGCGAAGCTGGCGATTCGCTGCAACTATGGTTTGTATGCAACAACTTTGCTCTGACTAATAGTTTGTATAAATGCATTTCTTTCTTTTGATTTTGCTTATTCAAAGAGCAGAAAATTTAGTTTGCACATTGCATGTATGCAGAGGAGAGCAACCAGTGCTACCTGAGAGAGACTAGATGGAGCATCACTGTTCACTCCCTTCTCCATGGAATCATTTCTAAGCTCCCGCATTCCATCAGATGATGACGAGGAGGGTAACAGAAGGGATTGAAGGTGAAGCAGAAGAGGAAGAAAGGGAAAGTGGAGGAAAAGAAAAAAAATTATAAAAGATAACAAGACTTAGCAAAATTCTGGTGCTCTAGTTCGGAATATTTTTGGCTGATACAAAATTGTTTCAAATTGGACAAGAGAACAATTCCTTGAGTTCTGTGTAGGAGACTGACATATATGATATCCTTCTATGATCTATTTGAGAATCAAGATATTGGCAACTGTACATGACATATCCTTCTACAATTTATTTGAGAATCGAGATATTGGTCACTGTACAATGATTATGTTGGAGGCTGTTACATAATCATCATTTCCTACTCAGATTGATCTTGCACGTTTCATGTAATGTTCGGTTTTTAAGTGAAGCTATGCTTTGAACTTGAGAGTAAGCACTAACAAATAACGAGCATTTATAGATAGCACTTTGTGTCAAGAAACACATAAGTAGTCAGCAGCTGTGTGCGTCCCACTTGCTCTTCTTCAAAAATATATTGTGCACAAAAGAAAACAACCAATTTGAACATACCTTGTACTTGCCAGCAGCATTGAGCATCTACAGAATTTACTATAAACATCTATCTGGATGCAATTTTGATTTCACATACTAGCAAAAGCAAAAGTTTATTGGAGAGACTTCTAAGCACAGTTGAAAACTTGAATATATACATGACATGCCACAACAACCATAGGTCGTCCCAAAATATTGAGTTAATAGTAACATATGCTCCCAAACACTTGCAATGGAAAAAGCATTCAACAAGCTCATCAACACTACTTCGGCCATTATGGTACTTACCAAGGGCAAGCATGGATTGCTCGAAAAAATACACGTCGGGCTGCATCTGGATCGTGCCTCACTTGTAGCTCGTATGCCAGATAGCAACGCCATATCAAAACTGATTGATGTGTATTGCCACTTTCCAAAGCCCGTTCAAAAAGGTTGTGTGTTCGTGGTCCAGCTCCCGGTCTCCATAGTTCACATGATAACGCAAAAATGTACAAAAGGGTTGTAGGATACCTGTGAATCCAGAAGGCTTAGAAATCAATCTTCTTGAAAATGAATTTACCTCCATGCAATCTAGTATCTAAGACTTATTGATCCATGCAAAAAGGCATCCAGAGAGAACCAGAAGTTCTCTAGGATATCTTCATATTTGCCACTCACAAGGTTGAAACATTAGCAAGGGATTATGGCTTCCATGACATGCTTTCCATTGTGTGACGTCAAAAAAAGCACTCGCATGTAGACAAAATTTGGCAAAAGTGCACTTTTCCATGACAAATAGCTAATAATGTGCAATTTAAAAAAGCTCTCAATTCAAAACATGCAAAGCCTAGTAGCTTCATCATGCAATTCTCAATTTAAAACCATAAGGTTCATCTTTATCATCATCAAAGTAAATCCATAAACGTTGCAACACTCAAAAGTTAGGGAGATTTATAGCTTAAGCTATCAACATACTCCACCTTGAAAGTGATGTCCATGGACTAAAATGAAGTTAACAAGGATAATAAGGAAATTAGTCACTAGCCTATTCTATGAAAAAAACAAATACTCTCTCTCCATCGATGGCTGCTCCTCCAGCAATGGCTGCTGCCCTGTCCTAGGCCCTGCCCTGCCCTGGTCCGCCCTCTCTCAACACCATGGCCCCTCCTCGCGCCCCTGCTCGTAGGTCCTCAAGATCCCCTGCCACCTCCTCACTCAGCCCCCTCGCTCACCACTCACCTCATCCCCAAGCTGCTCCTCCCCCCCCCCCCCCCGTTGACCTCTCCGATCTCCCCCTCGCTGATCCCTCATGCTTTCCTACAGCTGCCACCCCCTCACCCCCCCCCCCCCTGACCCCTCCACCACCCCCCCCCCTCGCTGACCCCTCCTCACCCCCTCTCGCTGGTCTGTCAGGACCTCAAAGTTGGCACCATACAAATAATGCGTCCAAGTCTTAAGGGCATGTACTATGGAGAAGAGTTCCTTTTCATAGGCACTATACCTAGTTTGTGCTGGTTCGAGTTTTTTACTCTCGAATGCAACTGGTCGTCCATTTTGTGTTAGTACAGCACTAACCGCAAAGTCGTTAGCATCTGTTTCGACCACAAATGACTGATTGGAGTCGACGACCTTTAAAACTGGTGCAGTAGCTAAGGCAATATTGAGAGCCTCAAACCTCTCCTGTTGTGCGGACTCCCATTCGAACTCCTTTCCCTTCCCCTTAAGAAGATTTGTCATAGGAACTGCTATCTGAGCATATTCTTTCACAAATCGTTTGTAATATCCCGCCAAACCTAGAAAGATCTGTAGATTTAAAAATCTGAGGTCTCAGCCAACTGAGTATGGCTTTAACCTTACTGGGGTCCATCTTAATCCCATCTGCCGAGATAATGTGACCCAAATAAGCTACTCTTTAACGAAGAATTCACACTTAGGTTTCTTAGCATAAAGCTTATGCTTTCAAAGCAGTCGAAACACCTTTCTGAGGTGTTTAAGATGCTCCTTCCTCGTCTTACTGTACACGAGGATGTCATCTAAAAATACAACTACAAACTTACCTAAGTATGGTCTGAGGACACTGTTCATCAAAGTCATAAAGGTAGTTGGAGCATTTGTGAGCCCAAATGGCATCACCTTAAACTCATAATGACCGTGACGAGTCTTAAAAGTTGTTTTTGGGACATCATCCGCTTTTATACGGACTTGAAGATATCCCGATCTAAGGTCAATTTTACTGAAAAACTTAGCCCCGTCGAGTTGATCAAACAACTCGTCTGCCCGAGGCATTGGGTACTTATTCTTAATAGTGACCTAATTGATGTCTCTGTAATCTACGCAAAGACGCATAGAACCCTCTTTCTTTTTCACCAAAAAGGACTAGTGACGCCCATGGTGAACTACTGGTCTGAATTTGGCCTTTCCCAAGATAATCCGTTAACTGCCTAGTTATTTCTTCATCCTCTGTTCGGCTGACCCGATACGGAGGTTTAGAAACAGGAGGTGTACCTGGTACTAGGTTTATTACATGATCTACATCTCTACTAGGTGGTAAACCGTGCGGTAAATCTTCAGGAAAAACATCTTTAAATTTAGACAATACAGTTTCTAAGTTTATTTACTTGCTGCTGTAAAGACCTGGAAATAGAAACTTCTGGAATAAATTGAAGGTCACATAAGAATACCTGATGGTCGCTATCCCTGATTAGTTGACGGAGCTCTAAACTGTAGGACTGTTGGGAACATCATGCTCCCCTTGCAACTGGATCTCTCTACCATTACGCTGAAAGCTGAGGGTGTTCTCTTGATAATTTGTGGAGGGAAGGCCCTAAGCTGAAAAGCCAATCTCTCCCAAGAACAAGGTCTGTACGATCCAAGTGCATTATATGAAAGTTAATTTCATCTTGGTACCCCTGACTATCAAGATTTAAGCTGCTTACCAGAGTTTCCCAAAAAAATATATCTTCACCCTTGGCTAAAGAAACTATGTACCTATGCTGACTAGGTACCTCTGGGAGTCTGAGTTTCTTAACTAGGGTATAGTTGATGAAGGTTGCCCCATCATCAACCATAACTCTTACTGACTGGTTACCAATCTTACCATGCATACGTACTAGGTCAAGTGGCCCAAAACTGAAGGGTCTCGCTAGCATTGCAAAGGTTAATTGGCAACAGTGTTCCTGATCTTCATAAAACACTTTCATCTCGGAAGCTGTCGAGTCACTTGGGAAGCTTACAGTCTGTACAAGATGAACTTGTTTTTTATCTTTTTTATCTTTTTTAATAAATGGCCCCTTGGGACACTGCCTGACTGTGTGACTCTTGCCCATACACACAAAGCACAAACGTTCTTGTTTGGCTTTTTCAAAATCTTCTAATTTTAAAGGCTGTATGGGTGATGGACGTTTCTGAGGAGCTTCATTTTTAACTATTTCTTCTTTCTTTCTTTTTAAATTTTTTTTTTAAATTGAAAGTCCTTCTGAGTAGGCTGCTCAGAAAAAAATTGTTGTTTCACCTTCTTCCTACCCACTGAATCATCATAGATTGGAGCATATCTGAAAGCTTGCTCTAAGGTAGTAGGCGAGCTTTTCTAGACCTCTACTTTATATTCATCTCGAAGCCCATGGACAAACCCTCTGACTTTTTGATAGTCATCCATATTTTATATCTTTAATATGGCCTCTCGATACTGCGAGATATACTGTACTAAGGATTTGTCCATTATTGTTCTCTCCCAGGCTTCCCAGGCTCTATCAAGTTCATTTTCGGGCAAAAACTCTCGTAGGAAGGCCTCTTCAAATGCCTTCCATGACCAGGAAGTCTGCCCGGTCTCCTGGAGGTTTAACCACCACTTGTAGGCCATGGGTCCTAGGGAAAGACTGGCCTCGATTGCTTGCAAATGGTCAGGGATCTGTGTAAGAGCATGAATGTTCTTCCATTTGCTAAGGAAGGTATGTAAAATATCTGCATTTCTATCCTTCTCTTCCCCATTAAAAATAGGAGAGTTTCAATCTTTAAAGACATTGGGATGAGACCGAATAGGCTCACCCGATATTGATGGAAGTGGTGAAGGGGACGGTTGAGAAGTGGAAGGGGCACTTTCTTTCGCGGAGCTCAGAATTAAACCTTTGAGCTCGGCGAACGAGTCTTCCATACTGGACTTCAAATTGGCTAAAGCCAATTTCAACTCATCCACTTCTGTTACCAACTGGAGATGTTGCTCCTTGGTAACCAAATCATCGAGTTCTTCGGCGAATTGCTCCTGTTCCACTTCCATAGGTTCTTTCTCTTTACTGAAAAAGGCTTTTGTTTCCAATTCGTCGATGCCTCTCTCCGAGGGTTGATTAGGTCCCTGAGGAGTGGTCATTTTCGGAACGGAAAGAGATGTACCTTAGATTCTTGCTAAACAAGAAGAAAGATCAACTAAAATTGGAAAAACGAAAGGTAGAATACTTAGCTATGTCTCAAGACTGTATTTCCAAAGAAAGAACAAGAGAACCCCTTAATTTTTTTGACAGATGTGCAATCTGGCTCCCCAATCTGCATGCAGGGTCCACTGCAAGAAAGAATTTATTGAAGGTAGCTGCAACCAATATTAGAGACCTAGACACCACAGTAGGGCAAACACTAACTGATCCACCCAACCTTGCCTACTCCCTGATATGGAGTAAGCCCCTCCTAGCCCAGTGTGAGGACTGATAGCATGCATATTGCCAAGTGTCGGCCACATTTTTGACGTGGCCGACTGCATGCCGGGACCCAACGTGGGGCCCTATCGTACTGACAGGGTCCCTATGCTATGTTAGGCCCGCCATGGCTATGGACCGTGCCGAGGCACACTACTCACATTGTCTTGCCCTGTTGGACGTGTACACTGGACACGCCCCTTACTATGGTATCTGACCTCCTGTGTTCTCTAGGGTTCGGCACTGGTTACGTGCTCGTAACATGGATCTCCATGAGCTTGTCATTCATTCTCTCCTAGAGAATGAAGAGCTCTTCCAATGGTGGTTAGGTCAAGACATTAATCTAGGCGTCAGGATGTAGGTAAGCGAGGGTCGATGGTGGTATGGGACACCATGGCTTATCGAAGATCCAAGCTTGCTTGATGGTGGTCTATAGATCCAGTGCACCGGGGGGGAGGTAAGAGAACCTCTATGGAGGCGGTAACGTATGATTGTGTCTTAGCAATGACCGGATTCAATGATGGGGATTCTAGTAGATACTCACTCCCCGCTACCTTATTTGCCCTTTATATTAATGAGTTAGAAATGATGATTGGTCATGATGGTGGATAGAGATGCAAGTTACATGACATATTGAACTCTATCTTCTTATCTGTTGATGATGATGTTCTAATCTATCTAGCCAGAAAGGGGTTACAATGGCACCTAGTCATATTGCATGCATATTGTACTACTTGGGGTCTAGAGATCAATGTAAAAAAAACCAAAATTATGCTCAAATGCATCAAGATTATATTATATGCATAGGCATTGAATGGTCTAGCACTGGAGATAGTCTCCTCCTATACTTATCTACACGTAGTCTTCACAAACCCATCTTTAGTATGGGACAAGCTACCAATAGTCAACTTGGAAAAGGGAAATCTTCCTTAAGTCAATTTGGAGTGGTTTAGTTTTATAAAACATATATGAGATGCTCCAAGTAAATGTCGCCTCTTTCACAGCTTGGTCTCCCCTACCATTATGTGTGCAGCAGAGACACGGTGCACAAGGCTTACATCCTCAGATTGGGCTACCCTCACGAGACTTTTGGTCACTAAGATTTCACATATGATATTGGGCAAGCCTTCTCTTTCACACTAGATTGTCCTAGTCACTTCTACTAGACCAACTTCTTGGAGTTGGATGCAACTGGAAACATGATTTTACTACAGTATTTGGACTCAAGGTCCTCAAGTTCACCAAGGGACAGCTCAAGTTTCTCTCGTTACTTACATGTGCAGACCAACGAATTCACCATATTGACAAGGGGCTATGGGTGGGATTGAGATGAAGAAACAGTTTGCCTTTTGATGCCTGATATATCATGAGATCAAAGAGAGATGTTGTCTTTTTCATAATCAGCCAGTCACACTCATTCTTTGATATCATATGATATTCAATTATGTAGAGCCTTGATGATACTCCCAATGTTTCATCTCAGGAGTGATCTTGTGCAGTACCTATCCAAGTCGAGAGACACACTGCCTCATATTACCCCCTCCTCTTCCACTTGTTGTCCTTGTCCGAAATCAGACTCCGAATCAAAGGATGAGGCAACTATCCCCTTCAAAGACCGGAACCAAAGACAGCATCATCTGCTCACAAGATCTGCAACCTTGAAATTCATACGTCATGCTCCAAGGTCGCATGTATCCCCCAACACATCCTATGGCAATCTCATCATCACCCCATCACAACATTCGTCACAGGCTTATCTCAAGCCATTACATGATGTTATCATTATAAATAGTTTGATACATACCTAGATAATTGATTTGATGGAGCTCTTTATGTGAGCTCTCTTATTAGTTACAAGCCAGGCAAAATCAATTTTCTTCATTCTTCTATGTTTTTGCACTCCCTGAGTAACTTACTTGAGAGGTAACCTTTAGTCTATGTACTTTTTGATACTCCAAGGACATTAATAAAGCTCTCTTTCTCTCAATAACCATGATTTCAGCCTAGCCAATTAAAGGGCAACAAAGGTATCTTTAATAGGCAACTCAAGGAATCCAAGTTGTGTACATTAATTTGAGTTGATTTGCAGAAGAACACAGCAATTTAAAATAAGATCAACTTTGCATTGTTAGAAGAACAATGCAGAAATGAAGATTACAAGAGTTAGCACTCTGCTTGAAGCCAAGTTAGTCAGCAAAATCATAAATGTTTTTTCCCAAGCCTTCTTAAAGAGAACACTTGAAGAGTATAGATGGCTGCCATTCTGTACACAGGTAGTTTACTTAACCATGATCTAGTATTAGTTTAAAACAACTAGGTGGTTTATTTTTAGACAGTTCAGGTTATCTTGAGATACTAAAATTTAGTTAATACTGACCAGATGCTGAGATGCTCCTTCCAAGTTCATGGCAAAGTTCTGTTCCCAGTATTCTTAGGCCCTAAACTTTGAATTGGATTATAGTTCCTTGTTTTCAATTTTTTTACAAGTCCTGGTCAAAAGAACAACTGAGGTCAGCTTGCCATCTTCTCAGTCTACATAAGTTCTTGAACCTTGCCTCTACTGACACGCATCTCGGCCACTGTTCACAATGCCGGATAGTTGGATCAGTTTCACTCAATGCCATAAAAATAGAGGAATGTGATTTTCTCTAATTCCAAGACTCCAGTTTTCCAGAGTGCATTTCCCAATTGTAGTCCCAAAACGAGTAGGTTACAAAACCATCTGTTCTCAGATTGCTCTGGTACCACTGTGATTACTATCAATGTGATTTCTGATACTTATGAATGACTTCAACAAATAACAATTTGTACCTAACTTTTATTGAAAAAAAAAATCCTTGGGAGGCATAACATACTAGAATACAACAATGCACAGAATGGTCTGGAACAGAAAATATCTACTACAGCATCCATACAAGAAAAACATTGAAGAATTATATGAGGGTTAGATTCATATACTTTTGAAGAGCATTATCAAAGAAACGGCGAAGTGCATTTGTCGAAGCCAACTGTGAAACACTTCTTATGTATGAACTGATAAGCTTTGCATTGGTGGGATACAAAGCAAGTCCTTGGGAAATTACGGATCGCAGATGCCCTGGTTTGACAGGTCCTTTGTGATCTTCAAGCATGGCCACATACCTGCAAAAAAGTAGTTCGAACTGGATACTATGCTGCCGTTTACCTGCAAAACAATAATAGCAACAATTATTATGGTATCTTGAGCTATACATGCTTTAAAAAACCAATGGAAAATAGTTTGATCCTCTATCTGAAAATCTTAACACTCTACAGCTTCCTTGAAAGAAAAAATTTCAGCAGTTACTGATCATGGTAGGGATAGATGTCCTATACACGAGTATCTGAAAAGATGTAAGATACATGAGCTAAAAATGGCTTTAAATCAATCAGCAACAATTCAGAGTTAGATAAATCAAAATTACTTGATTATATGGAAAAACAGATAGACGACCTATCTTTATCATGAACTACAATTCATTCAGTACTTCTAGACAGACTAGTAGACAAGTTGGCCATATTGGTGAAATGTTAATGAACCTTCACGAAGAACATAAGATAACTAGCTTTATGACGTTTCCACCACTACGGAAAATTTTTGCAATTAGCAAAAACAGGGGAGAAATTCAGATAGTCTAAGCACTCTGGACTGAAATTGACATTTCCACAACAAACGTGCTAGAAGAAGATCATCCCAAAGACTAAAAAGTAACAGCTTCCTGAAGGTACTTTTAAGTTTCAAAGACGGAACAGCCAAAAGGCGATCGAAAACATTCTTAGCAACACATATAGCTGTTTCAGATAAAGCTAATCAAGTCTGCTACTGTGCAGTGTGAACCATAGTTGCCCATTCCATTCTGGCCAGAGGAGGTTTTTTTCTGATCAATACATAATGTTTTGATTAGTTGAAAAATTTGGATAACTTTTTGGAGGTTTAGGGAATGGATTCAGCCACAAAGAAAACACTTCCAAAAGCTATGAGAGATTGGTTCGCCCTTCTGTTTAATCACCCATAGGCATCACTAGTCTTCCCTCAATTCTTTCCCTTGAAGACCGATTTGCCACTTCCAACTTCGTGCAGGAGAACTTCAAATTGTCTTCTATTATAGCCATTACTCGAAGTTTTCTTCAGATTGTTCCATTCTTTCCAAAACCAAAATGTACAGAAGTTGCTATCTTGCAAACAGTGGAGACGTAAAAATGTACAATACAAAAAATGAGCCCCTGATGCCTTTTTTAGGGTTTTCTTATTGAGTTTTTAAACTTGTTCTGACCAGTACATTCCAACTTCCATTTTAATCCATATCTTTCTTAATCATTTTGTCATACAGTTCACACAAAAAAAAATGCAGATAGGGTGCGCAATAGACTCATGGTAAATTTTGTGTTGCTTTATACTGAATTTGTGACAAAGAGTTCCACGTAGCTCCAAACCTGGAACATTCCACACACAACATCTGATACAATGTGTTCCGTAACATTTCAAATCTGGAACATTCCATAAATAGCATTTTATACAATGTGTTCCATACATCCAAAACCATACTAACTCCTATCTGTTATTTATAAAGAAATCTACTAGAAAAACAGCAATTTTTTTGAAAACATGAGGCCTTTCTGCACAAAAAATTAAAAAACGGCATAGATCCATGTGGACATTCACTATAGAGGAAATCCCAAAAAACTCTTTATATGCTATGTCACCATAACATTTGGTAAGGGTTGAACCATAGAAAATTGCCTGGGAGAGAAATTGCAAAACCCTCCTCAAAGACTCTTGCGGCTGCCTCCCAGCCTGTGTTCAACTCCTCGAACAATGCAGCACAAACAATTAGTGCAATTCCTCTGTCATCGAGATCAGTTTTTCTTCTTAACTTTTGCAAATGATCACAAAAGCCTTGCCGAGCCTTCAATAACTGGGTAGTTGCCAAGGAATGGTTGTCATTGGTTGGGAGGTAAGAATCTCCACTTCCCAGAAAGTACAAAATGTAAAGTGCACGATTTCGATGACGATATCCCTCTGTTTCTCTGTCCAATAGATGGTTTTGCACATCTTGATCTAGTTCTGCTTCTGCATACGCAAGATAAAGAATAGGTGCATCGAGGCGAGACTTCTGCACGAGGTCACAGCACTGAATTTATACGTTGATACAAAGATATTTGGTGCATTCTTTTAGAAGGTTACTAATTCAATGCATGTACAAATCTCCAGATAATGCACAAAGTAAGAAGTAAAGAGCATCATTATAATGATGCTAGCTACTGGCAACTGTTTATGAAGTTGCGAGAACTTGACTTGCACTTACAGTTGGAAGAGCACTTAGTGACATCAAGGAAGTATCAAAAACTTTTCTTGCAGCCTCAAGGTTGCCTGCTTCAGCTTCCATACAAGCATATGTTGTCCATAGAGTGATATCCTGCCAAAGCCATATTCCATATGTCAGGTGTGTGTGTGTGTGTGTGTGTGTGTGTGTGCGCAGGCATGCATGCGTGTGCGCGTGCGCGCATGTGTGTGTGTGTGTGAGAGAGAGAGAGAGAGGTATCAACATGCACAAGAGACCACACAGGATCTATGGGATGAAACCAAGAAAAGATCACTGTTGGAATCCACTAATGCAAACCCTTGGTTTTATATGTCGTGCCATATCATACACTTATCAAAAATCTGGGTCAAATGTAGAACATGTAACAGTTATTTCCTATAATCAATCATATTGTTCAAGAAACTTCCTGCTTGTGTGGCAGCAGAGCACAAGGATCTTCATCCGGTGAAATGAATTGGCATACGACGTGCCCTTTCAATGACATCTGAGATTCAGCTAACAGACAAGCTTAGGAAGTTTGCACTTTGAATCCCAGCTCTAAAATCTCTTTTAAACAGACACCCTTCTTCCAAGTTTCCAACTTTGGTCATTAAACTTGTGTGCCATATAAATTTATGGGCTGCACTAGGCTGATGGAAAAACTTTTCCTCCTGTCCTTTTCCATAAATATAGTTTTCTCCCTCCTTTAAAATTTGCAATTGCCAATTTATCATGTGTCTCTCCCCTGTCTAGAAATTTCAACCAGAAAACTTGCAAGTCTTCGCCTTGGCATGTGCTGGATGCATAAGGCAAATACCAGTGACCACATCAATTAAATTACTTCTCCCTATCTCACTAAAGAGACTTCCATCTTCTCCATCCTTTTTCCATATAACTTGAACAAAGTGTACCATTTCCTTTTTACTCAATGGAACTTTTTACAAAACCCTGTGGGGTGTCACAAAATATCTTCAAACAGCTTTTCTCGTACATTCCTGAATACCCTTTCATTTTTTTCACTGCAGTTAGGTGTGCCTTCTCCTTTTTTGACTTCTCTTTCTCGTGTGCTTCTTCTTTTATAAATGCCTTGTGGCCTCCTTCCATTCTTCATATCAAATTGTAAGGCAAACCTTTACTTCTTCCCCTACACTTTTGACACATAATGTCATTCATGTTCTCGCAATAATCGTCCATGCCTGCTCCTTCAAAGCTTCAAATGTTCCACTTTGTCTTCTCTGCTCTGCATTTATTCTTTCATCCTCCAAGAGAGAGAAGGATTGGCATATGAGAGGACTCAACTTTGTCCCTAATCTAAAACTGGGATAATTTTGTTCGAGTTATCAAAGAGTCCTACACACTCTGTCCTTGATTTGTTTCCTACAAGTATCCCGTATGCCTTTGAACTTTGAAGATATCTCCCTTATATAGATAGACTCAGATATCCGAAAATCCAATAGAGTTCATAAGGTGCTTTCCCATTGTTGTAATCTATGTTCTTAATACAATGAAAATCCTTGAACATCCATTTTTTTGGCCCAAACTGGATCCTTACCTTCAACTACTACATGTACATGTTTGTTGTCCAACCATTAAAGTCTTCTGCTATAAATATTTCCCTTTCATAGATTCTTGCACATCCTTTCCAAGATGAATGAAAGGCTCGACCTTGGAGGTTCTAACGTTTATCAATGGGAGATTGAGGTGGGGAAAAATAGCACATATCCATTGAAACTTTGAAGTTTACTTGGTCAATTTCAAGACAAAGATATCGCTTGCCATCTCTTTGATCACTGCCATTGCCTTTTCAAATATTAGAATGTGATGTCTGTTTTGTTATACTACGCACCCGCATGGCTTATTCTACGTGACTATGATTATTCATTACAATATGCTTGAGGCATACATACAATACTATGGCCAAGATAGTATTGACCTTACCATTTTAGCGATCACTAGAGTAATAGATCTCTAGAGACCTACTTGAGCTATGAGGTCAGCAGCCGACCCGCATAGCTAGAGTAGGGGAAATAAAAATAACCCCCTACCCTTTGCTAGAAAAAGGAGTCATCAATAAGTCCACTTCTAAGAGTTGTAGCTTTGAGAACTGCAGCCCCCATCATGAAATCACATCTCATATAATGGTATCACATAACAACAATAGAGGGTTAAAGTTGAAGCAAATGGCATTTTCCTACAAAAAGTATTGAATGAACATCAATACTTGACAATGGCTAATCACCTACAAGGAAGAGTAATGAGTTTCCTTTAAAGAGCTCAAAGATAATTAGATCATATGCTTCCAAATGAACAAAACAGCACCTATATACACCATACAAATTAGGGTTAGGTTATCCAGGCATAAACAATGAACTGGCTTGCAGATCCCAACATCCAGCTACAAATTTCTCCAATCTTATCCACATGATAAATGAATAAAAAAATGGGTTGTCAAAAATTACTAATTGGGTCGAAAGCATTGTCAAAATAAACTAGTAGGAACTGCATGGCCGTCGTATATGTCCATCACACTCCCTCGCTACTAGCAGTTGCTCCCAATGTGGGCAATAATAAAGGCATATAATAGAATGAAAAATATTAATGTAGGTGCAAACAACTGAGAACGTTCCCAGACTAAGGCATACGAACCTGTGCTGTGTGAAGCCTGAGAATCAATGGTGGCTACAAGAGCTTTGGCCTGGCTGATTCTGCAGCGAAGGTGTTTGAGAAAATACATCAATGTGCTAACAAGTAGCTTCATCAATAGGTCTACACCCCACTAAGCGAGATACTGAATTTGTCGCCATCATCGCCAACTGTTCCTACAGGACTTCACCACGAGAGGAGAGACTATGCCTGCCATGTCCCCTACATGAGATAGAGTCCGAGGAGCACTTCATCTTCAGATGCCCCATATAGTATGAGATTAGAGGGAGATATCACTGTTTATTCCGGGACATGCCTACTACACTCAGAGCACTGATTGGATATGAGGACTCTCGCTGTGTTGCACTTATGCTATGGGAGATGGTCTTGTTGTGCCTGGATATGTACCAGATAGCTCACCAGCCACATCCTAGCTCTCAGGCTCAGATTACGTCTTTCTTCACAGGAGACGGACACGGTCTGATGATGACGACTACATACTACCTCACCGATGTCAGAACAGTGTATCACTCATAGTCATGCAGCAGTTCGCACTTCACGCCATGTTACGAGAGCACACAGTTTTCACCCTCCTAGACGACATTAGCGACACCCCATGTTACCTCTTGGTGCAGCTCGTATCACATCCTTTTTCAGTAGCAACAGTACATGATATTACTCTACCCCTGGCAGCTATTTTGCTCCCCCCTTATGGACAGTTAGTTGGTAGTTTGTAGTTTACAGTTATATATCTCATTTCTCTTTTATGTATAGTTTTTTCTTGGAGACGTTTATATACGCTCCCTTGGTTTTCACATACTTGACATGTACTCCATTTGGTCTTATATGCCTTTGGCATAGAAAAGACATTAATAAAGCTTTCTTTCTCTCTCTCTCTCTCTCTCTCTCTCTCTCTCTCTCTCTCTCTCTCTCTCTCTCTCTCTTTTGCGCATACCTCAGATAGCCCTCCTGGTTCGGTGGTTGGTGCAGTATCTTCTCCATTGGTCTCTATATCTCCATCTCTTGAGTCCGTTATGGCTGATGTTCCTGCTGATTTCTATGGGGTTCTTCACGGGTCCACGTTTGATGGTTCCCTCGCTATTGGTGATAAGGTTGTATCTTCTTTCGCTTTACTCCATGGATCTCTGCTTGAGGTTTGTGAACTGCCTCATGATATTTCTACGGTTCCTTACATGATTCATGCGCCTTTGGCCCTTACCGTTACACATTTTCCATCCGAGGATATTTGCGAGATGGTCACTATTACTTATCTAGGGTATTTATATGCTGGGATCTTTCTAGATGAGTATACGGGCATCCTTCAGTCTCCTTGTGTTTCTACATATAGGTTTGTTGCAGTCCATGCCGATGCTATGGATACATGGCATTCCTGGTTATTACGTATAGCTTGGTTTCCATTTGAACCTTTTGATTGGTGCTGGTTTTTCCATACTGATCACCTATGGTGCGGATATCTCTATGCAGTGGCTCTCTATCTGTTCCTTGGATTGTTGCTCATTGTCAGGCTTGGCATATCATGATGGCTTGGGTTATTGCCTCCGTTCCAGCTACTGTTTGTCCAAGTAAATTCCCCATCATTTCAGGTTGCTCTATATCGCTTGGTCTCCAATGCTGAGTTGCCACTTTGTTCTGGTTTTCCGAGACCGTTAGATTACCTTGAGAGAGTTCCTTCTCCTCTCTTGAATAGTTTTTGGGGATGTTGCCGCCATATACTTCAGTATTGCTCATATGTGCTTTGATACTCATTGCCAGCTACACGTGGATATTGACCCGATGCTTGCTACTGATGTTGGGGATCCTGTTCCTCTTTCCAGTGCATTTCTTCTATTCCTCACTTGTGCGCTTGGTGTGTACTTTGGGATTCCACTTGCGGTCAGTTCCGATGGGTCATCCGATTCTCCATCCGTTTTTGGTGTATCCTATGATGGATTGGTATGTCCATATGAGGTCTGCTACAGTTTTTCAGTTGAGGCCTCTACTATTTCTAGATTTGTTGCTATTGTTTTTATGCATCACGTCTTTTTAGATGATGCATTGATTTCTTGGACCTTCTGGAGCTTTTGGCATGCTGCTCTTCTCGTGATAGGGGCCTTGAAGGTACCGTGTGCCATTGCTACTTCTCATTCATGGGCCTTACGGATACCTTGGGCTTTTGACCATGCTGGCGCACATTTCTCCATTTTTAAGGACCCAACTTGACCTATGCGGGTACCTTATTTATTTTAAAAGTAACTTGTAGGAGAAATTAGATAGTCATCTACAAGAAGTTAGATAGTCATTTGAAAGGTATATATATGTGTGCATTTCCCTTGTATTTTATAATTGTCATAGCTATTCTCTTGGAAATTCCACGAGTGTTTACAAGAGGCGAGCCTCTTTGGAATGCTTTGTGTGATTGAATAGTTAAGATCCTGGATTCTGTTAATTCTTGCAAGTAAATAGGGAAGACAAACATTTTGATAACATGCAAAGGCTTAGAAGCTTAGATAGGAGTTAAGTGAATAAAGCTACCACATGCAAAAGATTCCCCTCCCATTGGGAAGATTTCACATGGTAATGATGAGATACAAGTGTCACTGACAAGATAGTCTTGTTGATCATGCTAATGAAGATAGGATGTCTTGACATTACTCTAATTCATAAAAGCTTTGAGTCTCACATGCATGTAAGCTTCCACTTCGTGTTTCATAATTTCTATGAAGGCATGTAAGAGACCCTCTCTCTCTCTCTCTCTCTCTCTCTCTCTCTCTCTCTCTCTCTCTCTCTCTCTCTCTCCATGGCTGTGGCCTAGGCTATGATCCACCATCGCTGATCCAGCAGGTAGCGCTCTCCATCGTTGTGAGGGCTGTAGCGCTCTCCAATCCACCAGCGCTCCATCACCCATTCTATTATAGCGCCTCCTCGATCTGCTCGCAAGAATGCCCCCCCCCCCCCCCCCCCCCGCACTGCCACCTCAACCCCCCCGCTTGCTATTGCCATCTCACCCATCCCACTCCAAATGCTGCCACCTCATCACCTGATGCTACCAAAACAGATGGTGCATCTGCCACCCTCGCTGATGTTGCCACCTCACCCTCTCCCCTCGCTGTTGCTGCCACCGTAGTGTTGAAATAAATGCCTATTTTGCCCCTTAAATTGTATACTTGTAACTTGTGCATAAGACATGGGGGTAAAACATTTATGTACATAGTACACCCCACTTGTGCTAATTAGGCAAGTAAATCAAGTAGGTTAAGGACCCATGTGGGTTCTAGAGCTAGAATTAGCAAGACACCACCTCTATACATAACATGCTATATGTAGCCCAAACTTTGGAGGGGTTTCCACGCCCTACTACACTTTGAATATTCATTCATGTTGTGTGAGCTTTGAAGTCCTCTCTCTCTTGCTTTTGTGTTCTACTCCATAGCTGGTTTTCTGAAGCTTTCATAGTGTGCTTACTATGCTGTTATGATACTACATAGCTAGGCCTTGGAATTTGACATGGTATCAGAGCAGGTTATGTTGCCTGTGGTGTGGTGAAAGCTTGGACCTGTTTTTGATCAAATTCCTGCCATTCCTGGAGAGCAGCTTACCTTTGAGGAGGGAGCACTTTTTGTAGGGGCATCTGATCTCTGTGCTATCTGCATAGTTGGAGTGTTGAAATAAATGCCTATTTTGCCCCTTAAGGCTTGTATACTTGTAACTTGTAAGTTGTGCATAAGACATGGGGGTAAAACATTTATGTACATAGTACACCCCACTTGTGCTAATTAGGCAAGTAAATCAAGTAGGTTAAGGACCCATGTGGGTTCTAGAGCTAGAATTAGCAAGACACCACCTCTATACATAACATGCTATATGTAGCCCAAACTTTGGAGGGGTTTCCACGCCCTACTACACTTTGAAAATTCATTCATGTTGTGTGAGCTTTGAAGTCCTCTCTCTCTTGCTTTTGTGTTCTACTCCATAGCTGGTTTTCTGAAGCTTTCATAGTGTGCTTACTATGTTGTTATGATACTCCATAGCTAGGCCTTGGAATTTGACATGGTATCAGAGCAGGTTATGTTGCCTGTGGTGTGGTGAAAGCTTGGACCTGTTTTTTGATCAGATTCCTGCCATTCCTGGAGAGCAGCTTACCTTTGAGGAGGGAGCACTTTTCGTAGGGGCATCTGATCTCTGTGCTATCTGCATGGTTGGAGTACTGTTGGCAAGGGGAGTACAGGGAGCCAAAAAGTTTCTAATTTGAGACAAAAAAATTTGAGTCTTTTTGGACAGCCAGGACTGTAGGAGGGCGCTTTCTACAGTGGGGACTTCAGTGAAAGTTCTGAGTGGATCTTGGACAAGGGCTAGGACAGCCATACAAGGGGATAGTTTCAAATCCAGAAGCTGAGGGTTATTGAGCAAGTGGCTGCATACCCTAGTTGGGTGAAAACCCCAGTTTGCCTTTTGTGTTTTATTTCTATCCAGCTATGTCTAGTCTTGCAGAGAGCATGCTGAGTGAAGCCAGCCGGCTTGATGGCACTAACTTTAGCATATGGAAATTCAAGATCAAGAACATTCTTGAAGACAAAGAATGTTGGAAGCTTGTGACAGGTGAGGAGCCTGTTCCAACATCTGAACTTGAACTTAAGGACTATATCAAGAGAGGGGAAAAGGCACACAGAATCATCAACATGTCAGTGAGGGATAATGTGATTCCTCTAATCAGGTCAGCCAAAGGGCCTGTGGATGCATGGCACATTCTTTGTGCATTGTATGAGACAGCAAGTACAACCAGGTTTCTCTACTTGAAGAACAAGTTGTATACTCTTAGAATGGAAACAGGGGAGACAGTTACTGATCATCTTACTAAGATTCAGGATATTAGATATCAGCTTTCTGTACTTGGAGAGTCTATTGCTGACAAAGACTTGGTGCCAATAGTTCTGAATAGCTTGTCATATGCTTATCAGAACTTTGTGATGATGATATCAGTGAGAGAGAAGATCCCTACCTATGAAGAAGTCTATGGTCTCTTGTTACAGGAGGAGATGAGGAGAGTTAATCTCTCCAAGAGGGAAGATTTCCAGGAGCATGCCTTTGCTTCTAAGAAGAAGCAAAATCCAGCTAAGGATAAGAAGAAAGGTAAAGGCAAGAACAAAGGAACACCACAAACACTTGAGCAAGGATGGGAGAACTTGCAGATGTCAGAAGCACAACCCTCCTCGAATACTTCTTCCACACCTCGAAGGAAGGGGAATTGCAATTACTGTGGTAAATATGGACACTTCGCTTTTGAGTGCAGGAAGAAGCTTGCAGACCAAAAGAAGGGCACAAAGAAGCAAGGAGGAAATGTTGTTGAGAGTGTTGCAAGAGAGGAGCAGAGTGACATAAGGCAAGCTGAGTTATTCTCTGTTGCATTGGCTTCACAAGCTACAACAGGTGGTTGGTACATTGACTCAGGTGCTTCAAAGCACATGACCACTCATAGGGATTGGTTTGATACCTTTGTGGGAATTAGTGATGGACAAGAGGTGTGCCTAGGTGACAACTCAACACACAAGGTCAAGGGAAAGGGCACAGTACCTGTAAAGCTTCCATCAGGAGAAGTCAAAGTCATAAAGAATGTCTTATATGTACCAGGACTTGCTAAAAATCTTCTTTCAGTAGGAGCTATCACTCAACAAAATATGAAAGTAGAATTTGATGCTACTTCTTGTCTTGTGTTGGACTTGAGTGATAATATGAAGGTTGTGGCCAAAGGATTGCAGGAAGATAATCTATACAGGTTATACACTATCCCTAGTCAGCATGCTTATACAGCATAAGGAGGGGATGTGGATAGGTTGTGGCATGAGAGGTATGGACATCTTGGCTACCAAAGCATGCAGGTGTTGAACCAGCATCATATGGTGGAGGGGCTTCCAGTTGTTAAGCCAAGCTCTTCAGTTTGCGAGGCTTGCGCTATGGGAAAACAGCAAAGACATAAGTTTCCCAAGGAAAGCACCACCAGGGCAACAGGCATACTTGACTTGATACATTCAGATTTGTGGGGGCCAACCCAAACAAAATCTGCAAGGGGGGCATATTACTTTATGACCTTTATTGATGACTTCTCACGCAAGATTTGGATTTATTTCTTGAAGTTAAAATTTGAAGCATTCAAGTACTTCCTGCATTTCAAAGCTTTGGTAGAAGAACATTCAGGAAAGAAGATAAAGATGCTCAGGTCAGACGGTGGTGGAGAGTTCATTAAGACGGAATTTGTGGAATTCTGCAAGGCCAATGGGATCAAAAG
Organism: Diphasiastrum complanatum; assembly: GCA_029204225.1. Taxonomy (NCBI): domain Eukaryota; kingdom Viridiplantae; phylum Streptophyta; class Lycopodiopsida; order Lycopodiales; family Lycopodiaceae; genus Diphasiastrum; species Diphasiastrum complanatum. Next base: position 8,900,769 of record CM055110.1, read on the forward strand.
GCAGCTTACAGCTCCTCATACCCCTCAGCAAAACGGCGTAGCAGAGAGAACGAACCGAACTATTGTGGAGTGTGCAAGGTGCATGCTCAAGGCAAAGGGGTTGCCCAACTCTTTTTGGGGCGAGGCAATGCACACAGCAGTGTTTCTGTTGAATAGAAGTCCAACAAAAATTGTGGAAGGCAATCCAGAAGAGGCATTTAGCGGCATTAAGCCCAAGGTAGGCGCTTTGCGAGTGTTTGGTTGTACGGCCTATGCCCATATTCCCAAGGATAACAGGAAGAAGCTGGATGCAAAATCAGCAAAGAGTATTTTCTTGGGATACAGTGAAGAAAGCAAAGCTTACAGACTTTACGATCTTACTAGCAAGAAGAGGATCATAAGTCGAGATGTGATCTTTAAAGAAGATCAAACGCCTCCTATAGAGGAACTTGAGATGGAGGATGGTACAAGTGAATTTGTGCCAATACTTGATGACCCACATCCATATATTGGGGAGCCTCAGGATGATCATATGAGTGATCAAGAGGAAGAATCCGAGGAGGCTAGGAAGCGGAAGGAAAGGGGCAAATCTGTTGAGTCCTATTCACCGTCTTCATCACCAACTGCAAGGAAGAAGTTTCCCAAGTGGTATTGGCAAACTGTGCAGGATGGTTTGATACTTGATGAGGGAGAGAGCAGCAATCCAGGGGCTAGGAGGTCTCAAAGGCAAGCCCAGCAGCATGAACACCAGGAGACAAACTATGCACTTATGACTACTATTTTGGATTCACAAGATCCACATATCACGTTGGCGGTCAAGCCACTGAGGATCAATCATAGCATGACGGAGGTCACGACGAAAAGTATGCCATAAATGGAGCCCTTCCCGATCAGGATCAGCTCTATAAACTCGCCACCACATGGCGGCGCGTCCATCTAAATGTAAAGCAGCCAACTGGATCTTTTGAGGATCAGTCTTAGGGTAGATCTGAAAATATGTGTCAAGCTTAGCAAACCGATTCTCTAATAAGTTCCCGTCAGAGGAACCGGAATAGGTAGCAAGCTGTACCCTATCACGAAAGTCTCGAGCAAAGTGTGGCTCAGGAAGTGGGGGACGTGAAAAGAAACCAGGAGGTGGGTTAGGTGGAATGAACAGTCCACCACCAGGCTGACTAGCAGAGGAAGATGGAAATCCAAATGGAGGGGGAGTCCCAAATGAAGGAAAAACAGGAGCTTTACCAGGACCATGAGGCTGTAAAGAATCAATCTGTGACTGCATAGTAGCAAAGCCGGTCATAATGGTATCGAAGCGAAGAACGAGGCCAAAAAGGGTCTCATCCATGCGATGAAACTGATCGAATAAGGTTTCCTGAGTAGTCTCACTCGGGGTAAGTGAATGTGCCATAATGATAGTGGAAGGAATAGACGAAAACTTGAGAGAGCGGACTCTTGTCGTCACCCCAAATTAGACTATTAAAACCACTATTATCACAGCTAAAAAAGGACAGCAATCAGCAAATGAAAAAAGTGAAAATGAAGGCTGTAAAAATGCGCTGGACAGCCAGGAGGCAAGTGACAAATTGGAATATCAAACGGAGTCGGAATTTCGTGAAATTTGGTTGAGGATGGGCAATGGACAGCCTGCAAACAAGGTGTGAAAAATGGCTGCAAACGGAAACAAAAACGGACGAAAGTGACAGGTATGAAGCGGCTGGACAGCCTGCAAACAAAAGTGAAGAGAGGGCTAAAAATGGAAGGAGGAACGGACGAAAGAGATGAGGGAATTGGGCACGGGAGAGCCTGCAAACAAGCTGGAAATGGGTGATGGAGGGTTGGAACTTGGGCGCCAGAAATAATCTGCCCAAAAAAAAAAAAAAAATTCCGGCCACCAAATTTAGCGGAAGTACTTCCGCTAACTATTTGCTAAAGCTCCGCCAAGGAAAATGCTCTGATGGGAGCTTGTCCTCCTCCAAACTATGCTGAATGTTGCTGAAGCAAAGAGATGAAAGCCCTCAGCAAAGAGAGAAAAATCAGCAAGGAAAATGGGCACCCAAGCAGAAAATCAGATCTGAAATTCAGCAATCAGGAAAGTGCTCTGATACCAAGTTACGAATAAAGCCACAGCTGATCTAGAGCTAAGCTATGAAAGCATCACATAAGCAAGACTTAAGCTATGAAAGCAGCACATAAGCAAGACTTAACCCTAGAAAGCAGCACATAAGCAAGACTTAACCCTAGAAAGCAGGAAAGAGAGAGATTAAGGAGACTAAAGAGAGAGATCAATAGCATCAGCTGAATAACAAATGACACAGTTTCCCTACTTATAGCCAAGAGGAAGCCCTAAAAGGAAGCTTCCGATGGCTAGGGCCCAACTGGGAGGGGGAGGGAAAATAGTGCGCCCTCCAAAAAGGCCCCCACTCTCCAGTAATATGTCCAAATGGCCTAATAATGAATAATAAGGCCAAAGGCCAACCATATAGTCTAAGTGTCACTAATGAATAAGAAAGGGCCCAAGGCTTCCTTATGCATAAAGTAAAGTAAATGTAAATGGACGCGGCGAATGTAATGAGCCGAGTCCATAACTGTAACCTATGGTTTTCTAAGCAATTTTATTTCCATTCCAACACCCTCCTTAAATGGAAATGCATAAAACATAACATAACATGAAATAACTTCTTGAAAGAGAAAAATGCAACTTGTTGCCCGAACGTCATGTCGCCAAATAAACTTCGCACGAAGTAGCCGAAATCTTATCCCCAATCATGTCCAACATATAAAAGGAAAAGAATGCATAATAATGAAGCATCAAGTCAAAGGGTAAGAATGTGCATGCTCCATCCGAAGTAGGCAACCAACATAAACTCGGCAATAAGTCGAAACATGGACTTGCAATCCATCAAAGGCTCCCACATCATTCGAAAAAACTTCTTACCATAAGGACAATAAAAAAGAGTACCAAACTCTTTTGGCATCACATCCTCCCAAACCTTACCATCAATGACCTGCTCACATAGAATAGATTCTACTGCACCATCATCAATAGAAGTAAGAGTAAAATCGAAAAAATCAGCAAATTCTACTGATTTAGTAGAGGCACGAGTCTTCCCTTCATAGAAATGATCCACTTTGTTGTCCCGCGAAGTCTGCAACAACGATTTAGATTCTATTTTGGGCTGTCCAATGGCCTTACCTTTGTCAACATTTTACTGTCCGAAGTGTTCCGAACTTGGACCTTGTTGTCCAAAGTCTTCAATAAGCTGCTCTTCATCATAAATAGGCTCTTCTCAATGAACTATGGGCTGCAAACTTGAAGAAGCAATGGGCTGTCCACTAGAAGTAGATGGCAGTCCCTCCTCTTCATGATTAGATGACAACACCAAATCTGGAAATACTTCAACATATGCATCATGGGAGGAGTCCCCTTTCATAACATGAGTGGGCACAACATCATAGGAGGTCTTTTCATCAAAATGAACATCATGACTCACTATGATCTTATTAGTATCCAAATTGAACAACCTATAGACTATAGCCAACAAAGATGCACTTAACTCCTTTATCATCAAGTTTGGATCGAAGCTTATCGGGAATGAAAGAATAAGCCGTGCAACAAAGATGCAAAAGTGAGAAACCTTGGGCTTCTTACCATACCAAACTTCATATGGAGTCAATACCTTCAATGCCTTAGTAGGACACCAATCGCTTATGTATGCCGCCATTATGACCGCTTCCGCCCAAAACTTATGAAGCAGCCCCTTTGCCTTGAGCATGCATCGAGCCATCTTCATAAGAGTGCGATTCTTCCTTTCGACAACAACATTTTGTTGAGGTGTGTAAGGAGTTGTCATTTGATGTTGGATACCTTCGCTTCGAAGATAAGCACCGAACGTAGTCTTGATATATCACCCTCCTCGATGGGTGCGTAGGATTTTCAAAGAGTGCTCAAATTGATATTCTATCATTGCTAGAAAATCCTTAAAAGTGTTGAAATACTTCAGATTTTGCCTTCATAGGATAAATCCAAGTAAATCTAGAAAGGTCATCAATAAAAGTAACAAAGTACTCACACCTTCCAATGGATTCGGTCCTCATTGGACCACACACATCACTATGAACCAAATCAAATTTGCCAACATAGTTCCATCAATTGGAAAAGCTTGAGTATGCATCCTTCGCATACATGTCCTTCGGAATGCTCAATATTAGGCATGTCTTCAACCATATTGAATCTCTTCAACACCTTCAAGCTAGCAAAGTTGAGATGTCCACACCTAGCATGCCATAATTCAGCCAACTCCAAAGAATGTGAACTTGATCCAACAAGACAAGATGATGAAGCCCTTCGCTCATAGGTATCCATAAGAAACAATCCACCACGCAATGTTCTCGAAGAAATGATCATGAGAGATCTCTTTGGGTCTTTGATAAGACATTTGTCTTCTTTGAACTCCACAACAAAGCCTCGGTTCATAATAGTAGAGACCGAAATGAGATTCTTCTTGATTCCTGAACATAAAGTACATTGCGAATGTACTTCTCCTCATCATTGGGTAAGATAATGGCAATCACTCCAACACCTTCGATAGGATAAGAGGTTTATCAACACCTTGAACATTGCTTTCATCATGCACTTTCACAAGCTTTGTGAAGACCTCTTTGCGATAAGTCATATGACGTGTGGCACCACTATCAATCACCCATTCAAAAGATGTAAAAACAGCAACTTGTAAAGTTGAAGATGTGTTCTTCTTGGCTGAAAAACCAGCAAGAGATGAAGTGGTGGAAGTCTCATCTTGAGGAGAGATTAGAGTATAAGTGACAAAGGCATAATCAATGTTGAAAAGATCATCCTTTTCTTCAAATTGTTGCTCCAAAGTAATGATTGCTACACTTGTATCATTACATCTTTCTTTTCTTGTGCAAGCCTCTTCTTACATTCTTTGATGTGATGCCCAAACTTCTTGCAATAGTGGCACTTACCTTCTTCTTGGAGCCTTGTCCTTGATCTTGAGCTTCCTTAGGTTTTTGATCACCCTTGGAAGCGTTGGGGTTGGAAGAAGGCCTCCCTTTCCACTTGCCTTCACAAAGAAAACTTGATCTTGTTGCTCACCACCACCAAAGTTGATCCTTGTTTGCTCCTCTTGAAGAAGCAAGCCAGCAAGTTCGTCGAAGGAGATTTGTTGTCCCCTAAGGGAAATGCTTAATGATGACACAAATGGAAGGTAAGAATTAGGAAAAGAGTTGAGAGTAATAGATATAAATTGTCAGTCCTCAATCACCTCATTGACGTTGTGAAGCTCCTCTCGAAGATCCTTGATCTTCATCAAGTGGTTCATAAGCAAATCACCTTCTTGCATCTTCAAGATAAAAAATTGATTTTGAACATAGACCACTTTTGCCGAATTTTTTACTTGAAACATCTTGGCAAGAGTCTCCCAAGTGTTGTAAAATGATGATGCTAGAATAGCTTGAAATTATGGACTCAGGACCCTAGTGATGTTAATTTCAAGGTCTACTTGATCCTAACAAAACTAGGAATGGAACATGCAATCTCGACATGCAACTGTCATGCAAGTTGAAATGTAAAAACCAGCAAGCTGTGGATGAACTCTACTCTATGCCAATTAGATGAATCAAGAAAAGGAATGTTTTCTACTTGCTGGCCAATTCAATTAGTAGTGTCGGGACTCTGATCTGAAAAAACAGATTCTAATTGACCTCTAATTGACTTCTAATCACATATAATGATAGTGCCTATGCAATAGAAACCATATGCCACAGATTTCATCAAATTCTGACAAGTCTAAGAAGAGAAATGAAAGATCAAACAAAACTGAACCAGCACCTGATCATAAATGATTGATGGCTGTTCTGGCTTCAGGAATGCACTAATTGGAAGTAGAAATGGTGTGAATAGTAGTGCCCTCCACCAAGGATCAGTTTGCAATTATTCTCATCAAATCTGGATGAATGATGAGGGAGAAACATATGAAAACCCAGATCAGATCCAGCAGCGAGTACCTACATAAAAATCAGATCCAGGACACACAAATGATGAAGATAGAAGATGATTCCAAAATCTCACACCCTCCAACTTGTGGAGCCTCTATTAATGAGAATTTGAGTATTCACTTGGCACATACTCCAATTCGATGATTTGTTTTTCCACCAAATCTCTGATGTGATGATATCTCATAGCTACATGCTTAGTTCTTTTAAACACGGAATCCTTTCTTAGCAAGATAGCTAAAGTGTTATCCATGAGAAGTAGGGATTTTCTTGAAAAACTCCAAGCTGGTTTGCAATGTATTGCATCCACAAGATCTAATGGCACGCCTTTGCTACTGCCACATATTCCGATTCACAAGAGGATTGAGCAACAATTGATTGCTTTTTACATACCCATGAAGTAGCAGCACCTGCAACTAGACAAACACATCCAGAGATGCTCTTTGAATTATCCTTCCTGGACATCCAACTCGCATCTGTGTAGGTGATTACTTCTATGCTTTTGTCATGGGAAAAATGAAGTCCATGGTTTATAGTATGCTTGAGATATTTCAAAACATGTTGTGCTAACTTCCAATGTTTCAAACTTGGATTAGCATTCGATTGACTAAGGCCGAAAACTGAAAAAGTTGTTTCAGGCCTAGTCCAAGTTGCTAAGTATATAAGGGAACCAATGAGATGTTGATAAGGAATAAGAGCCATCTGCTCTTTTTTCTCCTTGGTTGTAGGACAATCATCCTTCGATAATATGGTTCCTGTAGGCATAGGAACCATTTTCCCCTACAATCCTACATGTTAAATCTGCCAAGAAGCTTTGAAATATAGAGAGATTGATGTAGGAAATAGTTAGAGTTTTCCTTTTCAATTTGCACACCAAGATAAACTTTGGCTTCTCCCATATCTGCAATTTCATATATAGAGGATATTTGCTTTTTGACTATCTCCATATTTCCCATGGACTTAGTGGCAATCAATGTATCATCAACATAAACACCAATGATTACTATTTCCCCATTAAGGTGCTTTGTGTAAACATTTTTATCAACACTAATAGGAGTAAAGCCAAGAAAAATCAAACCTTCATCCTTCTTTTGGAACCAGGCCCGTGCTGATTGCTTTAGGCCATAGATGCTTCCCCTTAAAGAGCAAACATGATTAGGAAATTCATGGGATGTAAATCCCTTGGGCTGCTCCATGTAAAGTTCTTCTTGTAACCCTCCATAAAGGTAGGCTGTTTTTTCATCCAGTAAGTGGACAATCAAATTATGTTGGGCAGCAAATGCAAATATATATCTCACACTAGAATGGTTGATAACCAGGGAAAAGGTGTCGAAGTAGTCTACACCATACTTCTGTGTAAAGCCCTTTGCCACCAATCGAGCTCTGTATCGATTGATCTTGCCATCTGGTCCAAACTTGTATCGAAATATCCTTCGATGCATGGAACCTATTTCATCTTGCATGGCCAACAACCATTTGTCTTTTTCCTTTCCTCCTATAGCTTCCTTATAGGATTCGGGTTCTCCTACAAAGCAACATACTTCCACAAGATAGTCATGTTGATTGTCCCTCATGGGCTCCTTACCAAGCCGTGAGGATCTTCGAAGTAGCTCTTCAAGTATATCTCCATGCTGAATTCTCCTTGGTCTTGTTGAGCTTCCCGGATCTTGCATGTCATCATGCAAAACCGTATATGGTTCTGTACTTGGCTCGGGCACTTCAGAAACAAATGGATCATAAAAATCCGAATCATGTTCGAACTATGTCATCTAGAAATTTGTCTTCTTCAAAAACAACTTCTCTACATTCCAAGGTGGTATTTTCTGAAGGGAAATAGACTCGGTAGTAAGAAGTACTATTTACATACCCAATAAATATACATACTTTGGAATGTTGATCCAACTTTGTTCTTTTGTCCTTTGGCACAAACAAATGTGCTAAGCATCCAAAAACTTTTGCATGAGCAATACTTGGCTTCCTCCCCCACCATAATTCATATGGAGATTTTGGATATGAAGAAGTTTTAATACTCGATTGAAGAGGTAATTGGCTGCTCCAATTGCATCAGCCCAATATCTTTTGGGAAGATTTGCATATGCCATCATGCACTTGGCTGCCTCCACCAAGGTCCGATTTCTTCTTTCGGCAACTCCATTGTGTTGGGGGGTATAGGTTGTAGTAACTTGATGTGTAATGCCCTTTTGTTTGCAATAGTCTAGAAATTCATTAGAAATGTACTCTCCTGCTCCATCACACCTTAAAAGGATGAGTTTGTGTTTTGTAGTCCTTTCTGCAAAAGCTTGAAATTCTATGAACATTTCAAATGCTTTGGATCTTTGCTTTATGAAATACACAACACACATCCTTGCATAATTATCTATAAATGTAATGAAGTATTGACCATCATCTAATGAAGGAACATTCATAGGACCAGAGATGTCAATATGAACCATTTCCAATATTAAAGGGAGATCTATGCATCTTCCCTTTGTAACAAGCATCACATTGGAGATTAGAGACACCTTCTTGTATCTTACATCCAACAAATTGTCTTGCTGAGCTTCTTTGATGAAGAGATTTTAAAGACACATGACATAATCTTCTATGCCATAAAACATCTAAGTCCTTCTTGTTTGGTAAAACCTCCAAGTAACAAAGATTTCTTTTTCTTGTTGTAACACTCGACATACATCCACATCAAAAGACACTTTCAGTCCTGCATCAATTACTTTTGCTACAGAAATGAGGTCTTTCTTCAAAGAAGGAACATAGAGGGCTTCATTAAGAACTATCATTCCCTTGAAGGTTCTTAGTCTTAGATCTCCTATTCCTTCAACTCTATGCATGCTACCATCTCCTAGTATAACTTGCTTTTCATAAGAGATAGGAGAAAGATTAGAAACAACGTTTTCACTAGAAACAATATGTGAACCATCTCAATATCTGAGGTGGCCGAAGTGACCATATTGCACTCTTCATGCTCCTTGGTCATGTAGGTACATGAAAGTTCTTTGACTGATTTGGATGCCTCTCCAACTTCATAGGTAGAGTTGTCTTCGACAAGGTGTGCCTTTGGCTTTCCTTCCGTCTTCCTTGGGTTTTGCTTGCAATAGATGGCTGCACGACCGGTAATCTTGCAAGGATGCATGGTATCTTCGGATTGCACCAACACTTGGTGGGTATATGGCCATCTTTCCCACAATAGTCACATGTGGGTTTTGGCCCCTTCTCTTTGCTCTTCTTAGACTTTTGCTTCTTCTTCTTCTTGTCTCCCGGATTGGCGAAGTAGGCTTCCTGTAACTTACTTTCATGCTGGTGCCAGGCTGCTCTTTCTCTTCTGAGGTGATCTTCTTCAATCACTGCATTACTAGCTTCTTCAAAACTCGTGTTAGGTGTTCTTGCAAGAATTATTCTAAGTGAGTCAAAAGTAGGAAGAGCACCAAGAAAAATAGATAACTTCTGGCCATTATCAATGGCATATTCTTGTCCTGCAAGAGCTGCAGAAGTAAAGAAATCTTTCATTTATGATGCAAATTTCTTTGTCACTTTTACCACTCCATTGTCATAGTATACAATCTATTTGACATATGAACAACTTCAGACGTGGATTTAGTTTCAAATTTATTTTTCAGATAGTCCCAAATATCTTTGGCACTATTCATTTCAGATATTTCAAGTAAGATGTCTTCTGAAGTGGAAAGACTGATCCAGGCACATGCTTGATCAGTTTGCAATTATTCTCATCAAATCTGGATGAGTGATGAGGGAGAAACATATGAAAACCCAGATCAGATCCAGCAGCGAGTACCTACATAAAAATCAGATCAAGCACACAAATGATGATGGAAGGAAGATGATTCCAAAATCTCACACCTCCAACTCGTGGAGCCTCTATTAATGAGAATTTGAGTATGTACATGCAATTGCCAAGTGTCCAATTTCTCATGCATGCATGTTGCATGTTGCATGCCTACTTGCATGTTGCATGCATGTCATGATAGGTGGCAAACTAACTTATTCTCCCCCATGCACATGTGGGTCTACCAAACTCAAGTGGGTAAGGTGGCATCATCATCAAATTTACCTATTTGTGTGCAATTTGATTTTGTGCAGAAAATGCCACCCATTTCATTATTCTTTGAGCAAATTGAATGTGGAGTATTGCAATCACTTGTAGTAGATAGGAAAAAAGACTTTCCAAGACAAAATCTGCTCAATGGGCAGCAACCATAAAGCTGAAAATATGCAGCCTACAATTGCATCAATAAGACACAAAAAGCAGCAAGCAAAGAATCAGGTTAGCCTTCAACAAAGCCTTTCCGGAACCTATCTTTCTTGCACCAAAGTGTGCTCATCATACACACATAATAGGGCAGCAAATGAGCTCCCTCAAAGTAAGGGGGGCGCCCTCCTTCTTCTTGCAAAAAAAGCTATTAGAATACGAACAAATCTTCAATTGCAAAAATCAGCCACTTGTTGATTTTCTGATACTGAAAGAGAAGATGATAGCTTCTTGTAGGGAGTCCTCCTGTAAACAATCTGAATACCTATCGTGGCTCTGATACCCTTGATTCATATCTCAATTCCAATGTGTCAGAATTCTTTGAGATTATTCAACTTCTTCCACAAATATCTCAGATTTTAATAATAAATAAGATATTTTCAAGTCAGTGGGTAACAGCTCGAGTTGATCTTTCTATAAAAATTTCATCAGTTCAAATTTTCTAGTAACTATGGCAGTTACTGGGACTCCATGTTATGATTGGTTATTATTTGGCATTAAAGATCATAGGGTTTGGACCATGGGCCCTCCATTCATTAATTAGACACTCTTAATTCAAAATTATTCATTACTAGGCAATCATTGGGTCTTCAGTAGCAACTTGCAAGCCTGGCTCAAATTCAAGATTCAGACAATATAAATATATGCCTATAAAGCCTCAACAAGATTTGGCAATTTGTTGCAGACTAGAGTTTGCTTTCTTTGCCAGTTTTTACAGTGTTCCAACTTCCAGTTGGTTCATTTTCTTTTATCAGCATTCACACTAGCATTCATTTGTAATCAAATTGGTTAGAGTTTGTCACAATCTAAGGTACTGTAGTTTCGCATTCAATAAAAGTTTCTTGAACAAAACCAGCCCTGAGCTAGGTTACCATAATCATGCTACTATCCTTCCGACTGTACTTTAAGACTTTCAGAAATACACATAATTACCCATCATCAAGAAGGAAACCCCAGTACTAAATACATAAATTACCTCGAGGTCCAGATTTAAGGTTTTCATAGATTGTCACAGGAACTTGTTCACCACTGTTCTAGCTCTTCCACAGTATGTTGTATTATGAACAGAAATGCCAAGGGACAATAATGCTATCAAGTTTTTTGTTCTAATGAGTCACATTTAGGGAGGAGCATAACCACCTCCACTGATTGAATCTTGAAAATTTTAGTGGAAAACTTGGATACAAGTGACTAGCAGTAACTGCAACCACTACAATTTTTAAGAAAAACCAATGTAACAATCATTCTTGTGTTGATGATATTACACAACAAAATCCATTAATACAATACCTGGCGAGAATTTTTCAGTAACTTCTTGGCAAGTGCTCTAGAGGCGAAACCCTTCTTGTTGTCACCTCTTTTAGTTTCTTCCAGACCTTCAGTTGTAAGTAGAGCCTTCTGCAACCCCTGATGGTTAGGAAAAACTGATCTTAACAGAAATAAACTGTTCCGAACAAATGTTGTGCGTCCATTTGACTCAGAAAACCACTCCAAGCCTCCAAACATCTGCTTCAGAAGTTCCTTCTTATCTGGTAGGCCATCAAGAATCTGTTCAAGAACTGGACCTCTTAAGGTTTCAGAAGTTTCAATGTGCTCCGTAGAACTACTGCTATTTGAAGAGCACCTGATTTGTTCAAGCATGAAACACACATAGATCAAATCAATCTTTTACAAACTACAATACCAAATCAACATACTGCTCACTTCTGTGGAGTTAAGAGACTTAATCACTTGCATTGGTTCACTGACTTGTGTTGGTTTACAAAAACATTATGAATCCTAACGTAAATAAAATAAAGCTAACTGTCATTTATCTTTTCTCGTCTGTATAATCTGGCTACATGAATCCCCATCCATCAGCTGCTATATTTCACTAACAGTCTAACAGGGACAACAAGGTGAATTATTAAAGTGTCAGCTTATTTATAAGCACCTGCGACTTTAAGGAGAAAAACTTGATATAAGGACAATCATTTAAAAATAATGTCTGCTCGATTTGCAGTTCGAACCATGAATCGTGGTTCGAACCGGCCCGGTTCAAACTGCTGTCGGATAAACAAATTCTTGCATTCGTGGCCGGGGCCCGAGGGTCTCCAAAACATGTTTTTGGAGAGGAGATGAGAGGAGGGGGGAAGAGGAGAGGGAGTGAGAGAAGAGGAGAGAGGAGTGAGAGAAGAGGGGAGAAGAGGAGATGAGAGAAGAGGAGAGGGAGTGAGAGAAGAGGAGAGGGAGCGAGAGAAGACAAGGTAGTGAGAAAAGAGATTAGTAGAGAGGGACGTTTTTGCCATTGAGAGTTGAAACTTGAGAGGGGCATTGATAAAATGATCAATCATCACTGGAATCCAGAGGTTGAGAGATCTCCACTTTTCACTAGACACATCACACAAATTCGGGGCAATTATGGATTTAAATGAGGGTGATGGGACATTTTAGATCTCGATTCTAATTCTTAGGAGAATTTATTCAAGATGGATCTACAATCAAATGTAATTTTTTTCCTATCAAAAGGAAGCATTATTAATGAAAGGATACTTTGACATAAACAGCAGTGGCTCAATGATGAAATCTGGCATTTCATTCAATAAAACCAGTTCAAACTACCGGTCAAACCAATTACTATGATCCTTCCTCACAAGCGTAAGTCTAGACTCTAAAATGAAAGCATGTATGACACATTAGTTGTCTTTTACTGAGCTTATACCGATTCATAGCATGCAATGCCTGCACACATTATGCACTGATTCTATAAAATAATATGCTCCTAAATTCCGATTCAGCTTTGTTTCATGCTTAGATCTAAGTGGATTAGGTGTTGTTCAAAATAAAAACTAAATTACGATTCCAAAGGAAAACTATCAAGGCAAGAGCCACTCTGCATTCATTGGCCCCTAGGTGATTGCTAGGGTTAATGACTGCTATCTGAGGTCACATTTACAGAAATGTTGCATATCACCAAAAAGAAAATGCAACAAGTTATAATATAGAAACCGAAGGCCTTGGATGCACACACCCTACCTGAAAGGGCTTAGCCCCTAGACTTAACCAAGATATATACAAGAGTCCATGTATCTCAACTTTACAAATTCATACCATAAGCTAATTGTAACCTTTTCTCAGAAACTTTATCCATCACTGGCCTGAAAATGAAGTGTTCACCAGTACACATCAGTGAAGACACAACCCCATTCAAGGAAGAACTCAATTTTTTTGCGATATCATGCTAAGCAGTAGTTGGCATGCTAACCTAGAGTAAGGTTCTAGATCAGAATATATATTTAAAAAAGGAGCATGAAAGATAACAAGCCAGACGACCTTATAGACATGTTTAGTTGCACTCCAAAAAGTGCTCGACTTCTTTTCTTCCAAGGATAGACCGTTTCATGTCATTGGGCATACATTAGAGCCGCCAAACGCTTCTGTGTGTACCAAGGTTGCATTGAACCGCGGTTCGAACCACCTCCCACGGTTCGAACCATCGAATCGTTTGGGCCCGGTTCGAACCGTTTGATGGGCCCTAAACCCGATTTCCGAACGTTCACGGTTCAACAGGTCTGTTCGCGCCCGAGAGAGAGAGAGAGAGAGAGAGAGAGAGAGAGAGAGAGAGAGAGAGAGAGAAAGAGAGAGGGTGTGTGTGTGTGTGCATTTGCCATTGAGATTGTGTGTGTGTGTGTGTGTGTGTGTGTGTGTGTGTGTGTGAGAGAGAGAGAGAGAGAGAGAGAGAGAGAGAGAGAAAATGGTGTGTGATATTGTGTGTCTTGAGATTTTGTGTGTGTGTGTGTGCACTGTGAATGATTGTCTAATATTGTGTGTGTGTGTGTGTGTGTTGACTCTTTGATGTGTGTGAGTGATTGTGTGTGAGAGAGAGTAAGTGTGTGATATTATGATATTGTGTGTGTGTGTGAGTCTTCAGATGTGTGCACTGTGAGTTTGTGTGAGCACTGAGATTGTGTGTGTGTGCACTTGCCACTCTGTGTGTGTGTGTGTGTGTGTGAGAGTGATTGTGTGTGTGCACTGTGTGTGATATTTTGTGTGTGTGTGACATTGTGTGTGTGTTGAATCTTGATGGGGTTCAATGTGGGGCCTGGGCATTGTGAGAGGGGTGTGGGACCTACGTAGCTACTTAGTTAGAACTTAGGAGTTAGTCCGAGTTAGTAGTTAATAGAGTCTAGACTCTAGAGTGACAAGTCTAGTTAGAACTTAGGAGTTAGAAGTTAGCGGTTAGGGTTAGAAACTAGATTAGAATTTAGAATTTAGGGTGCCCGGCATACTACATAAATATTAGAGACCTCAGAGTCCAAACTCATCACTCGAGAGTTGAGAGAGAGAGAGAGAGAGAGAGAGAGAGAGAGAGAGAGAGAGCCACCATGCCGAGGGATAGGGATCCCTTGTGGGATCACGTCACCATCGCTGCGGCCTATGGCACATCGGGCACGAAGAGATGGACTTGCAGATACTGTCACCGGTCTTACACTGGAGGGCCCACACGCATCAAGGCACATTTGTTACATTTGAGGGGGTACGAGATTGCCCCTTGTTCGCGGTCCCTCCCATTCAGCTATCCGCCATCTTCCAACTTATTCTATATATTCAGCGTATTATGACATTACCCACAGATGAGCAGAGATACACACAGACAGCAGACACTTGCCTCCTCGCGAGACCTTTGTGATAAGGGGCATCGACTGTCATGGTTCTCTCAGGCCTCCCGGATACTGGATACACTTGGGATTTCTATCACAGACCTTCCATCGGGCACCCATGAGTATATCAGACGCTTTCTCTATAGAGCATACCTGAGCCGGACATGGCAGGAACAGCTCGAGGTCAAACCCGACTATTACAGGACACACTTTCTGGAGCTAGACACAGTTGGATTTCCAGTTTTGTCACACTATCTCACCTCACACCAGTTGGCGATTGAGACTGGACGCTTCCAGGGTACCCCACGAGAGGAGCGGCTTTGTCGGTTATGTTCATTATCTATGGTTGAGACAGAGGAGCATTTCCTTTTCACATGTCCAATTTACTATGAGATCTGAGGGCGATATCATTGCCTTTTTCGTCAGACACCAGTTACATTACGGTCCCTCATCTCATATGAGGACCCTAGATGTGTGGCACTTATGATACGTGAGATGTCCCTCCTGCGTCAGGACCTATGTCAGACAGCTCAGCACACCTATCCAGACACAGTCTCAAATTACATCTTTCTTCTCTCGCCAGAGATCACGTCCTGTTGCAGACATGACTGACAGCGATTGCGACGACATTCCCAGACCTAGGATGCAGAGACGACGCACCACCCAACCTAAGGCGGTCACGAGAGTTGCACGCCCTACTAGACCTCTTACACAGAGACACACTATACATGCCCCTGTTCACAGGCGACGTCAGCAGGCTCCTGCACTTCATCATGCTACAGCTCACATTACATCCTTCTACAGCGCCAGCACAGACCTGGCATCTTGACATGGATACATTTGACTACCATGCACAGACATTATCATTTATGTAGTTATCTTAACTTGCACTAGATGTTTCTTTTTTTCTTTATTACAGTTTTTGGAGTCGTTTATACGCTCCACGGTTACCACATACTTGACATGTATTTCCTTAGTCTTATATGCCTTTTGGCATGGAAAAGACATTAATAAAGCTTTCTTCTTTCTTTCTTCTCTCTCTCTTGAGTGACGAGTCTGGACTCTGAGGTCTCTAATATCTATGTAGTATACCGAGTACCCTAAATTCTAAATTCTAATCTAGTTTCTAACCCTAACCGCTAACTTCTAACTCCTCAGTTCTAACTAGACTCGTCACTCTAGAACACTAACTCCTAAGTTCTAACTTCTAAGTTCTAACTAACTAGCTACCCAGGTCCCACACCCCTCTCACAATGCCCAGGCGGCCCCACATTGAACCCCATCAAGATTCAACACACACAAAATATCACACACAGTGCACACACACAATCACTCACACACACACACAAACACACACACACTGAGTGGCAAGTGCACACAGACACAATCTCAGTGCTCACACAAACTCACAGTGCACAGTGCATAGTGCACACATCTCAAGACTCACACACACAGTGCACACACACACACACAATATCATAATATCACACACACACACACACACACACACACACACTCTCTCACACACAATCACTCACACGCATCAAAAGAGTCGAGACACACACACACGCGCACACACAATATCAGACAATCATTCACAGTGCGCACACACACACACACACACACACACACAAAATCTCAAGACACACACACATTATCACACACCATTTTCTTTCTCTCTCTCTCTCTCTCTCTCTCTCTCTCTCTCTCTCTCTCTCTCTCTCTCTCTTCCCTCTCACACACACACTCTCGGGCGCGAACAGACCTGTTGAACCGTGAACGTTCGGAAATCGGGTTTAGGGCCCATCAGACGGTTTGAACGGTTCGAACCGTTCAAACCAGGTCCCAACGATTCGATGGTTCGAACCGTGAGAGGCGGTTCGAACCGCGGTTCAACCTTGCATACGACATGTGTCAACAATGGACCACATCAGTTGTGAATTAGGGTTTACAGTACTGCACAAAAAACCACGCTGATAAATTTATAACAACCCTCAGTTAAGACAAGATTGTACAGTTCAGAAACTCTCTTAGGGTTCAGAGAAACCAAAACTATTACTAATTAGGGTGGGATTGTAAGAGATTAACAAATGACTTTTGTTTTCCGTGGTTGTGATGCCCTTTATTGTACATCATGTACATGTGTGTCATAGGGGTAAGGTCCTTAAATATAACAAAAGTACATCGGAATAGCAAGTTAAACGTAATAATATTGTAGGTCCCAAGAGTCTAAGAGCTCGAGCTACTAGTTTTAGTTAAATGATGACATCTAATCAATGATGGTGACTTACGACATTATTACTGTTTAGAAACACCTAGAACTCTATAGAAAGCAGCCTAAACTCCTGTACTTGACGATGATGGTGTGTTGTCCCTTCACATGTGCAAATTTGATAGTATGTATTTTCTTCTCTCCCTTCAATAAAGTTTTGTATCCAAATCTCACAAGGTCAATAATGTCATTAAGTAGTGTGGGCTAGGTATGTTCTGCTGCTTTTAATTCAATTCTTTAAGACTCCTGAAAATTTTGATATGCAGACATGTCCTCCAAATAATACAATTTGGGCACCAACACAAACAAAACTTGTATGCAAGAAACTCCTCGATCTGGCACTCTGAAACGGCCACAAAGAACCTGCAAAGGATTATCATCTGGCACAACCACAAGCAACCAATCAAGTTCCTTTGAGCTTATGGAGACTCTCTGGTGACCCCATTGCTTCAAGATCCCATCTTCATGGAGCTTCTGTTCTTAATTTAACTATCTATGGCTTAAAGCTTTGGTTTGAACATTAGGCATTCCACTGCAATCACAAGAGATTCCTATGTCAGGACGTTGAGTCAGATCACAGAGACACGCAGTCCCATATCACCACCTTCCTCTCCAGGAGAACACCACAGGCAGATTCTGACTCAGATGATGAGCACATGGTTCTTCCTACACATGATCGGCACAGAGACCAAAGACAGTGTAACAGAGCTTCTCAACGTACCATGGGAACACAGTCTATGATCCCGCGCCGAACAAAGACAGCAACAACACCAGCAGCCATCTACTGCACCAGCTCTACCTCTGCCTCTTACGACATCATCGATAGCCCACATAACAGGCTTTTTTAAGTAGCTTAGCTGAGGGCACATATGTCATCTCAATACACTAGATTGTACCATATTGTCATACAGCTATGATGCTGTTTTTCTTCTTTAGCAGTTGCACTAGATTTTGTGTATTTATTTATTACTCATGGAGACGTTATTACACTTCCTTATTTGAACACACTTGAGATGTACTGTTTTCGTCTTATATGCCTTTTTGGCATTGAGAAAACAATAATAAAGCTCTCTCTCTCTCTCTCTCTCTCTCTCTCTCTCTCTCTCTCTCGCTCTCTCACACACACACACACAACTACTAACCATTGGGGAAACGGCCCATCACAGAAGTGAATAAATTGACTGACTAGCTCAAGTCGAGCTTGCTCCATATCCAATGAAAATAAAAATTCTCTCACATCTTCATATAGGACCATTCGCTCTAAGTCCTCATCATCACCTTCTGAATCCATGCCACCCGTTGCAGAAATTGCTGCTCTTCATGAATATAATGTGACACATACCAATAAACAGCACATCAGACAGGATATGCCTCCAGTAGAGGCAGCGGAGCAATACAAATGATGGGTTAAATGCAGCATCAAAATATTAAACTAACATTCACGGTTACAATAATGCCTACCCATCACAAATCGTTACGAGTCCATCATTCTTGATTTCAATCAAACAATAAATTAACTAGATTTACCAAGCAAAACTGTAAAAGCAAGCTTACTGAGATGTACTCAACCACTTGAGCTCAAAAATAGCTATAGATTTCTAGCCACCAATAAAAACAAGGGCCCATCAACTGCCAAAAGTATATTGAGTTTACCTAGTACTCTTTGAATGCAAAGGTAGCCACTGCTCAGTATCACGACAAAGCTCCTTGTCTGACCAACGCTTCCATATGCGTGAATCCTGCACTTTGGCTTCTTCTCCTATGTCTAGATTCAGACCCAACTTCTGGAGCAAAGTAGCATCATCTTCCTCTTGTGAAGCTTCATCCTCAATATTTTCTAAATCATCAGCATCTTCTATGTCATTTACAATATTGACTTCATCCAATTTGGAACTTTTGTCAGCAAAACCTTGAGGCTCTGACCAACCAATCCAACCACCAGGTTCCTCTAAAACTTCATCGGCAGGGTTAGATGCTCTAGCCTTCTGAATCTGCTCCTCCTCCATTGACAACCAAGTTGTCCAACCAACAGACCCTTGCTCTCCAACCCTTAAAGCTCCACTATTCCAAAAATCCTCAAAAAGCCTGTGCTTGTTTTTCTCACTCAGCTGCATAGCAGGACAAAGTAGGGCAAACTCTAATTCTGCTTGAAATAACCCAATTGCAAGTTCATGGTGGCCTGTTTGCCACTCAAGTCTACATAAGTTCACAAAAAGAGAAACAAGGGCTTGCTCAGCTTCCAAAATTTTTGATTCATAGCTGATCCCCCTAGCTTTATCCTTATTCTGCAAAGGGTAAAAACGTGACAGGAAACTTAATGCTTGGTTTCGGCCCCCAAGAGATTTTAAGCCAAAATCAACAAATTCGCATTTCACGATCAAAAAATTGCCATCTTGGAAAACTTAAGATATTTGAAGAGTACAGTTGAACTTATGGTTCTGCAAAAGGCTAAAAAAACATGGATCAAGTATACATTGTGAAATTCTCCATGCACAGTTTCATGCTTCAAGCCAACCTCTCATTTCAGTAACACATAATGAACTGCTTTTTCATGTCCAATCTACACTGTTATAATGCTTTATAATGAGAATCGTTCCTCCAGTTGTTTATTTTTAGCATCTGTACCGTACTTTTCACTACGTAAAAGAGGTTGGATAAGTATTATGAATTAATCATAAACTGCTCTTAAAAATGAGCTGGTACTTAATTATATTGCACCATATATGTTCTGGTCACTTCAAACTTTACCTAAATATTCTCTACCTTTTTGGCCCAATAATAGGAAGAATTAAAGATAAACAAACAGGTCTTGTCTCATCATGTCCTCTAAAAAATTCTAAACTCAAAGCATGGAGATGTAACTTGTGCTTATGTTGCTCGTCTACGGTGCAAGGCACTTGAGGCCTTATTAATTCATCTGTAGCCGTAAAACACAGTAGACCTCATTGATTAAATTGGGTTCATTTGGTCACTGTAAGATACTTGGGAGGGACCAAACAAATTAGCAAAGCCCAGACCTTTTGGTTTGATGCCCAGCACTAAGGTCTTCAGTAAGTATAAATAGGCATCGTCACCTCTCACTTTGGTAGCTATGATTATAGGGATCAATAGCTTCTTTGAGGAAGAACTCCATAGTATCCCTTTATAGGAGGGGGCCTAAAAATCAGTGTTGTTTATTGCATTGTTATCTTAGTTGGAGATTTATGGCGGGACAATTTTATGCAGGAGAAACAGGGCTTGGGCTTTTTAAAAGTGGGTGCAAGCACTAATAGGCAGTTTTGTATTTGAAGAGGCTGAGCCCCACCGTTCACTGATACAGCTTGCAAGAAGGATAGCAATTTCATATTGCAGTTTGATCAATGATTGTGTGCAAAAAAACGACAAGTGTTAGAAACCATAAAGATCAATTGCTTCATTTTCACAATGCAACCAGATATTTCTTTTGTTAATTCCTAGAGGTATAGTAACAGAGAAACATGATTCCCAAACTACACGTTCCAAAAGTGTGGACATACCCAAGGGAGACATGGTTAGAATGTGATGTCAATCTTGTACGTCCATGCCTTAAGCTCTATTTATAGTTGAGTCAATTGCATTAGTTCAATTATAAACACTACCCACAAAGTAGTGCATAAGTAGTGCAAACTAACCTACTCACATTGTCAACTCCCAAAAGAATGTGCAGATCACATGCATAGCTTTCATACATTCATATAACCACAAACATGTGTTGAGTTTCTATCACTTCTTCAAAGGTGAAGAGCGGCAATGAAGAAGGCTAGCACTAAAGAGCAAACTGGATAATATGTAAGTTCCAAGCTCCTCATAGAATTATTACACATCATCACTTAGACTTGCTTAAAAGAAACTTGAAACCTAGAGAGGGTAGCTAGTGGGCAAAGTCCACCATTATAGATAAAAAGTATTACCATGAACTACCTCCCTCTCTTTCAGATGCAAGAAGTCATGTCACATGATCCTAAATGTGCTCAATGTTGAGCCCCTCGCAACAAACAAGAAGATAGGTTTGACTTAGACTTTTGATTTTCATTTCAAATTGCTAATAAAAATCAGGTGCTAGCAATTGAAAAAGGGTCGGGGGGCGAGAGAGAGAGAGAGAGAGAGAGAGAGAGAGAGAGAGAGAGAGAGAGAGAGAGAGCACCTCTCGACGAAGTTGCTCACGCCCAAAAATGAACGATTGAATGGCTTGTCCATAAACTTTTCGGAGAGATGACACTGAAAATGATGAAAAGTTTGCAGAATGGAATCGAATAAAATCTCGCCACACACGGTAACTTTGTGGATGTTTGGAAACTGCTGTTTCCCACTTTGAAAGTAGCAATGAAGTATCATCCCGTTTTGAACATGCCTCAAGGTACAATAATAGTAAATCTTCACTTTCTGGATTACAATCAAGACTTCTTTCCAATATGGCAATTTTTTTGTCGATTGTTGCTTGTATCAAGACCTTTTTGTGTGTTGCATTTACAAGTTCATCCTGTGGAATGAGCTCGAGATAAACAGCACAATATTGGCATGTCCAATAATCAACAACAATAAACAAGAAATATAGAGATTTATGAAAATAGAAGAAAAAGTTAACCTGAAATTTTGCAAAATCTATCCATAAACTTTCATCTTGAGGACGTTCACGTGTCATTTCATTCAACAACCTAGTCTTTCTCACTATGTACTCTTCCCAGCTTTCCTCTCTTTCTAGTCCTTCTGCTGACTGTTGCATCTCCAATGGAGTAAAGTTCTCCACTAAAGCATGAACTTCCTTTCCTTTTATTAGAGAGTGAGATGATGTGATGTGGAGGCGCTTCAGGTTTCGCTTTTTGTCCATTGATACAAACTTGACAGACCAATAACGACCTCCACTTCCATCATCCTGAATGTTGTCATATCCATCAAGATCGATTAACCTGGTTTTGAATTTACCATACTCCCTTATTTTCAGTCCATTCCCAAGCACTCCTGGGCTTTTGTAGAGTTGGTACCGTGCGACATCCATCCTATAAAAGAAAAATAATATATTCCCATCAAAAATATAGAGTTGAATAATGTCTAAATATATAGGATAACGCAAGGACTTCCAAAGTGAAACTACATATGTTGCCATGTCTTCCGCAAAAGTGGATGTAAGAAAAGGAAATTCTGAGCAGTGTTACATGCCGATTCGAATCGGCCAATTCGTCCCGATTCGAACCGGCTAAGCTAGGTTCGAATTGGGAAACGGTTCAAACCATTTTCTTTTTCTTTTTGTTTTTTCATTTAGGGGGCGGTTCCCAGTTCAAATTGCCCCTAACGCTTCGAAGGTTCAAACCGCAGTAGGCAGTTCAAACAGCAGTTCAATGCAACTATGATTCTGACAATAAGAGTGCTCATGATGTTTAAACAATGTACATACAAGTTTAACAACCCCCAACAGCGGTTCAATGCAACTATGATTCTGACAGTAAGAGTGCTCATGATGTTTAAACAATGTACATACAAGTTTAACAACACCCCCCCCCCCCCGTGACATATGCATACAAGAGCACATAATTACCTGTATTCAAAATGGAAATTTGAAGCAACACATTCCTCATCCTGACACTACTAAAATTGCTTGTTTTTCTCGCCAGGCATTCGACTTCCAAATCTTTAAATAGACCGTTCCAACTGCAGCAACTAAACATACCCTATTACTAGAGCAGGTTACTAAACGCATTATTTGCCCATCTTTAACAAGTCACATGGTTCTCTTTGAAATGGTATGGGAATACAAGACTGGATCTAGAAAAAGATCACAGGAAGTTAACAAGGGCCTCTACCTATATAGAGATCCAAAAGCTAAATTATCACGGTCTCCATGTGTATCGAAATAGTAATCTTTAGACAAGTTTGCCTGTTTATCAGCCCATATGCCCGTGGATGCTTTCCTGTCCGCAAGCCCCTTCAGTGTACCAATCTTGCTGGCATCACCTTGCCATTTTAGGTCTTTTGTCCGACTTGCTTTCTTCTTTTCTTCTTCCTCCTTCCTACGCTTTCTTCTCCTCTTCCTCTTGATTTCCCTTTGAACTGCTTTATGTTCCTTGTCTTCTGTGTCCGTAGAACGGTCGTCTGTACTTGAAGACAACACTTTATACTCAGGGCGCTCTTGCTTGCTGTTCGAAGCTCTTCCTTTAATGTCTTCATCCTCTTCCAGTTCTTGTTGATAGAAGATTGGGGTTTGATGACGAGGAGGAAGAAGACTCTCGGAAAAGCTGGAAAGAGACAACCAGCTTGGAGCTTCCGTGTTTGGAGCTTCCTTCGAACCTGCCTATTGACAAAGCTTATGCTGTAGCTCGAGACTTCAGAAAAACAAAACCCTAATATATAAACGTTCTACCACCAAACCCTTTGTATCACAACAGTGCTGCGCCCTAAGAACAGAAAGGAAATTTAATTGCTGGCACGAAATTCCGCAGCAAGTAGATTCGTCGATGAACAACAACAAGTGAATTCAGATGATGAAAATAAGATAAACGTACATGACTTTTGTGAAGCTCTTACCGCTGCTACAGGAAACAGAGACGGGAACAAATCCATAGTGGCTGCCGATGGAGGAAAGGAATGAATAGCAAGTGTGCCTGAAGGCTGCACATGAAGACCCTGCTCCTCGCCTCCACTTTCAACCTCATGCTCCTGCATTTCTTCTTCCATGAAGCTCAATAAAAACGACACACACACAGCGTCAATTCCCCCTCAAAAACTTACGACGCGGAGATAATACGCATACATATATGAATATTTGTAGACAGACTCAATTCTGCCTCAGATACTTTTGGTTTTGTTTTTTTTTTTTAATAAATTTTTTTGTCGGCCCTGCCTCACAGGCAAGGCAAGGGCAGGGGCACATAGTAAACACAACAAAAGAAAATTGACGTGATTGTGTTTTAATTAATTTTTAAAATTTTTATTTGATTTGTTTTTTTAATTTAATTTATAAAAATGCCACGTATTTTAAAAAAACTTTTTAACTACATTTGTGTAGTTTAAAATGTTTTTTCAAGGATAATTTGGCGTGTGTTGTCTCTGCCTCACGTTTCTTGCCATTTCCAAGGGGTTCGTTGTCGCTGCATGCAACGGTTTCTATTTGAGACCACGGTTTTGTGTTTGCGAGACTTGTGTTTGCGAGACGAAGCGAATGGCTTGTTTTGCGAGAAATGTGTTCGTGCTGCAATCTCAGCAATCTCATGTTTTGTGGTTTCATATTAGTTCGGATTCCCTTTTCTCCCTCCTCCCTTTGCCTCCTCTTCTCCCTCCCCTTCTTCCAATAACTATCATTTGTGTATTCAACCACCCATGTCGCTCATCTGCTTTTAAGAAGGAGAACCTAAACCATCGAATTCTATTCTTCTCATTCAATCTGCTATTTCTCAGAAGAATTGCCGCATTTGTTTCAGCTTTTGGCTTCATCTTTTTATTAAATTGGAATGGAGCTCCTACTTGCGGCATAAGTAGGCGATCAGAAACAAATCCACGCTGAAGACTTCAAAATACTAAAAGCGTAGAAACGACAGGGGGTCTGATTCATTCATTCAAGAAGCACAGATCATCGATGGCTGCAGTAGTATCAGTTGGAGGGGAAAACTTTTCATCAGAAAACAGCTTTGTTGGGTTTGAAGAAACCGGTTTTGTTTGGGCAGGATCGTTATAGCGGACCAGCTCAATGTCTGAGAATGATTCTCCTACGTCGCCTTTGTCTGACATCACCCACCTGTCTTGTTTTAACGTAAGTTTTTGAATGTCAGTGCTTTCAGAAATGGTCGCATTTGAATCCGCCAAGCCCTTGATCATGAAGTGATGGATCGATGGACAAAATGGTGACGAATGGGCTGTTTCATAATGTGCTCATTCGTTGATGATGATTCATTAAAAAGATGTAGTTTTCTTTCATAGTCTGATAGATCTTCATCCAAGTCACTGGTTGAATTCTCGTCATCTGACATTGAGTGTGGTGTTGGATATGATCAGATAATGGGAAGTGTTGCCGCAATGGAACCATCTTTTGGGAGTGCTATTACTTTGGATTCACTTTCATGGAATGATGGGCGAAGAGGGATGCAACCTTAGCATTGTCTGTAAGCGATTGCAGTTCAAAAAATGTCCCCGTCATCATGATCACCCGCTCCACGACTACAGACATAGGCTCCTTGGCTCCTTGAATCTGTATTTCTAAACTCAAAACTTTTCGGCAGTTCCACCTAGCTTTTATTTTTGTGCTTGTGATGCTCAAGTTTCCAAGATAATTGTTGTATTTGCTCCTCCCTACATTTTAGGATCTGTTGTTGCCTAATAGCTGTACTTGCGCCTCCATCAGGCTTTATAGAAGAAGATTGATATAAGAGTCTGTAATACTCTTGCAGCGTTTAGATGTTCTTTTTTTCAGAATGCGATGCTAATCTTTTCCCTGGTTACCTGTTACCGTGTGCTTGTGGTTGTGCATCATGGGCATATTCCTTTATTGAGGAAGGTTTATTGTGGACTACAGGTTCACATCACAAATGATCCATTCGCTTGACTGTTGTACTGTTGTTTTGTGTGCATGCAGGCTGAAAGCGGCTTGAAGGATGGAGACCTACCTCAGCAATTGTACTCGTTTTCTGTATCATGGGCATTGAAAGCCAGAGGGGAAGTGTGGATGCATTTGAACCTCATAGGTCCACACCACTGCTTACTGAAAGACAGCTCTACAACTTAAAGTCGTTGCAAGCACACACACAACAAGCAAAGCACGATTTATCAAATCATTTAGGTCTTCTGCAGGTCGGTGCCAGCATTGCCATTACAGATTTCGGCTTTGGATCCTTGCAGCTTCTAATACGATTCCAAGTCATTCGAACAGCCGTCTCTGCTTGTCTGAAAGTTCAAAACGCGATGCAAAATTCAATTTCGGAACAGTAACAGTACAGAACACGGCGGTTTGGAACAAATATACTTCTGATAGATATTTTCTTTGTGACTGCATTCTTCTCAAACTAGTCTTGCTTCCACATACAATATCCTTTTTGGGGCTGACCTTAAAGTAGGTTGTATCGTCTGAAACTCTGTGATAGTGAAACTTGTACAATCTTCAAGATGCTACACATGGCTATCACAAGGCATCATACATGCATAATAAAAAAACTACCAACATAATTTTAGATCAGTTCCCTAGCTTAAATTTATGAAGTAATATTCAAAGGAACAAAGGAAGAATTGGACTTGGGAACATTTATTTGAATGGATTTGAGCTTTTCACCATTCGAGGCTTGTTAACTGACACATAATTCTCTAAATGACTAGCAGATTATGTAAGAGATGTAATATGATTATTTGGAACACATCAAGATGAAGATTGTTGTACTTATTCACTGGAACTTTCTGGTGGCATTATACAAAGTAGTAATGCTTAGTGTTTTTATGTTCTCTGGAACAAGTTTTTTCATCTGCAGATGCTTGTGCTGATCAGAATGTAATTCCAGTAGTAAGTTCCAGAGATTGGTCTAAAACAAGAATGGCAGTAGAAGAAAAAGTTTCAAAATCGTGGGATCTTCTTATATAGGCTGACAGTCTTCGCTCCCAGACACTTCATGAGCTTTTCTCAGTCCTTATCCGATACAAGCGGCCAATTATCAAAACCTTCACTGGATTGTTATCAAGATCTAGACCATCAGGATCTCGGGCAGTTGAGCATGACACCTATAATGGAAAAGGTGTTTATAAATTGATCTCGGAGAAAGAAAACATCAGTGAAGGATCACTCATTCTCCCAAAAACCTATACTAACTTTCAGTGGCAGAAATTGCTTTTGAAATTTGCTCGGGGGGCTTCAAAAGCCTATGCACGGAAATTTTTAATTTCATCAGTCTACATTTTGAAATTTGGAGAGATTACATGAACATATAGTTTATAAGATCATTGTGCAATCTTCTAAATAGAGATGCCACATGCCAATTCTGTTTTATCACCCTGAAGTAGTATACATTTGTGTGTAAACTTTGATGTATAATAATATCGAGATATACTAATAAAGGAAAAATGAGAGATACTCGTGTCTCAACTCTTTTATTATGTTCCGTACCTATTGTAAATGGTTTTGAATATTGCAAAAATTTCTAGATCTACATTATACTATTAGCTTGGAAAAAGATATGCAAATTTATTGATTAATTCAAAGTTGCTATAAATGAGCTAGCTACATTGTGACTATAAGCTGTTTGATTTAAGTTGCATTGAGATTCTAGGACAAGTGATGCCTCCATCTTACACCTATTGTGATGCTACAATCTAATGTATTCTTTCTCCTTCAAACGATTGAATTCCTCCCCATCCTGGTTGCAATTAAATTGATTGAAACAAATTATATTTAAAAAGATAACTATTACCAATGCTCTATATTACGAGCCATCAAGTGCAATTCCTACCAATCGTTAGTCAAAGTCCATACCACAACCATGAGTTGTTCAAACCACAAATTGAGATTAACTAGGATTACTAATTTCCCACTGACTAATTGGAGTGATTGTAATTTAGTTATTTCTTGAAGACAAATCCATCTAGCTTTAACCATGCACTTGACATTGATCTTGCTAGCACTAAATTTAGTGAAAAAAATTTCAAGTTCAGTATAGATCCTCATGCTCGATAGAAAAGTTATGACAAGTTATAAATATGAGCTCTTAGCATATGGAATCTGTGTTTTGCTACTGCATTTGCCAAATGCTAAAATTAGATCAGGCAGCTTCAGTAGTGGGTTAGAGCAACCTCTTGTCATCATAATCTTTATCAATTGTCAAACTTCGCAAAATTTGCAATTGCTTATGAAATTTTCGTATGTTTGTTAGCTGCAGATTGGACCAACCTTTTGTCATCATGTCAATTATCCATTGTCAACTTCCCTGAATGCCAATTTCATAAAAACTCCTTTCCCATTATGTACAGTGTGCTAATAATCTCATATATATGTAAAGGCTCAGGTTTTGTTTATGGTTATCCATTTGGACTCGGTGGGCTTGAGGTGTAATTGCATGCTTCTCTATGGTTCTAGCCTCTACATCTGCTATTCCACATCTTGATCTACAGGTTCACCATTCGAGGTAACAGTAGTAAACCACAAGCTGCATATAACTTCTTTCGGATTCGCCCAAAAATAAAAGATTGGTTCAATCCAAATATACCCTTACAAGAAGACGTTGATGTGCTACTTTACATCAAGGTTTGTGATTCATGCATTAGAGATTGTTTTTATGGAAATGGTAAAATCAATGCATGTTTTATTGATGTTGATGGCAACTATTTTGAAAAGATGTTACTATGCCACAACATACAGATAGGAAATGCGGATACATAGGAAGCTCGGGATTCATGTATTTAGGTCTTTATTTTTGTTCTGTACTTAATAAAATGATGGTTATTATTAAATGTATGCATGTATTAGTAATGCTATGACTTTTTTTTAGGGGCTGTTACAATGCGACAACTTAAACAAAAACCCGGATCCATTACAAAATTTACCCACTGCTTGTTTCGAGTGGTAGACTACCTAGGTTCGTTGTACAAACACCCCTTTGGGTTATCTCATTTTTTGTTAACAAAAATAGGCAGTTTTTTTTGGTAACACATTTGAATCTATTGACAAGGTTTGTCTTGTAACAAAATGAAAAATGACATTTAAGGCATGGCCATGTGGCTTTTTACATTCCCTAGTTTTTAGTAAATTTGTAAGGGTGTAATGAGTATTCGGGAAAGCCGACATAGTTCAAGAATGGAACCGCCATTTTTTTCCAAAAATCGGCATGGCAAAACTTGTACAATATTTTTTATGTCATAAATCTTGGGTTTTATAAGGGAAAACCGGCAAGTAAGAGCATGTCACTCAATAGAGACCGAAAAACTTTTGCACATATCGATTTTGGAGGGAAACCTCACATTGTTTCATGCAATCCCATTGTATTTGAGTGATTTTTGGATTCTTTGAGTGATTTCCATGTGCTAAAGAGAGTTTAACCCAAACTTTGCCTCTAATCCACCTTTGAGTGAGAGGTTGATCTAGCTTGAGAGAGATTGGAAAAGCTAGTGAGATTGATCTCACATTTGTTGCAGATCTTACATAGGAGTTGGTAGTACACCTTTATTGAATCCTATAGTGAGAGAGAAGCAACACTTGTTTGTTCATCACAAGTGATATTTTCCACTTTTCATGGCTTCCATGGGTTCCTTCTTATTGGAATCAAGTGAGGGACTAACTACCTCCAATTATTCTATTTGGAAGGTAAGGATGGAGTCTATTCTAATACTCCAAGATCTGATGGACATTGTCCTTGGACTTGAGGAGGAGCCTCAAGTGCTTCAATAAGTCCAAAGGTAAAAGAAAAGAGCTAGGATGGCTCTACACTATGTCAAGATGAATGTCTCTAATGAGGTATTGAGAGTTGGTGCTTGCAACTTGGCCAAGGAGGCTTGGGATTCACTCAAAGCTATCTATGAGGCCAAAAATACCTCTAGGCTCCTCACTCTAAGGAACCAAATCTTCCAAAGTTGCCAAAGGAGTGATGAGAGTGCTACCAATTATGTATTGAGAGTGAAAGACATCCATAGAGAGCTTGTATTGGAGACACCATCTGTTAGGGGGGTGTTTTAATTGCCTAACTACCTAGCACTAAAGCTGACTAATTTGTCCACACGCCACAAGTATTCCCTACTATTATTAAAGCCAAAAACATTGTAGAATTAAACCAGTGCAACCAAATCTCACTTAACATTATTGGCACAAAGTGCTTTAGAGCTAAATAAACCAAGAACACTCCATTTCGTTAAAATATCCTGATGCACTGCTGTATATTGAGCAAAGAGAACGGTCATGTAATGCTGACTATGCAATGTCTACAACTGAATTCATACAAAACCATAGACAACAATGCTCCAATTTGTAATTCATCGATTTTGTGAAAATCTATAACGACTAGGCCACCACATAATTTGGCGTCGTTGCCGGGGAATGAATTTCACCTTTTGCAATATTTTTAAGTGTATCACATCTACAAATCTTTCTCATGTAATGCATGCCAAGAACATACTCTCAAGCAATTATTGAACAGAAACGTTTAGAACGTGCACAACGATTAGAAGCATATAGGAAGTCTAGAGATTTGTATTTGCAGAACTTGCAAAACTCACCAGTTAGAGCAAGATTAACACCTGAAGTGTTTAATGATCTTCTAAACGCTACTACAGCATTTGTAGATTCATTTGAGAAAACATCCATTGAAACACCAAGTTCTACTGATTCACTTGAATTAGATTCGTCTGATTCTACTTTCGAACCAAGTTCAGAATCAAAATCTTCTTCTTCAAAACCATTGTCTGAGCGTAGTTTAGATTCAGATCCTCCAAGTTCATCTAGTTCACCACCATATGTTAATATGGCTAATCCAACGCCACCCACATCTACAAAAATCAGATACAATTTCTTTAAGGAATCATCATCTGAAGATGTAGATAGTTATTTGTTGCAGTTTGAATCCATTACCATAGCAAACAAAGAGCAGACGGACGAGGACAAAGTTAGAATTTTGTCAGGTCTTTTGCGGAAGCAGGCTAGGATTTGGTACAATCAATTAGTATCGAAAACAATTAATACTTGGAACGCTTTAAAAGCAGCATTTCTTAAACAGTTTAGGGAGATAGGATATTCCACTAGATTGTTGTCTTGACTTAACTCTATTGAGAAAAAGCCAAAGGAATCACTTACAAAATATACTCGTAGGCTTAAGAATTTAACAGGAAAGTTAGGAGCCCAGTATCCAGTTCCTATGCAAAATGAATGGTTCTTGGTGGCTTGTCTAAGAAAATGGATCGTTATTGTCGACAGAGTTTGATGACTTCCTTGGAAGATGTCATTGCCTCTGTCAAAAATTACGAAACTTCTCGAATTTCTCGTAGATGGAGAAATGAAAGAAAAAGTAGTAAAAAACACAAATTTAAACGAACAGAAGAATCTGAAACATCTACCGAGTCTGAATCAAAATCTGATTCAGTGGATGTGGAAGAATCTTCCGAGTATTCATCTTATTCTTCTTCATCAAAAGAAGATCTTCTTACAAGAAATCCAAGAATAAGAACTCAGAAAGAAAGAAAAGAATGGAGAAATCCAAAAAATGGATCCATTAGGGAAAAGTGTTGAGTTGTTAACAAAAGGAATCATGAGGAGGTAGCTTATATTGCAACTCCTACTAACGATTTTATAATATTAAAAACTACGAGACAAATATAGAGTGTTATTAGGACGACCATGGCTTTATCAGGCCGATGTTATAACCCACTGGAAGAAGAAGAAGATTACCTTTAGAGACCAGATGGAGACACCAATAGGAAAAAGTCATAAAAGAATTTCCATATCATGGGAAAAAGATAAGTACGAAGGTGAGACACCTACATCTTCCTCGAGCTATACTTCGGAGGAAGAAGGGCTTCAGTCAGTGGGGACTGAGGAAGGAGAAAGGTTTGTCACACTAAGTATACCTGCATACAGTAATAGAGTATAATACGTAGATAGAGGAGATTGTGGAGTTCCAGATATTACTACGATCATAGGAGATCAGACTATAGATAGAATACTAATAGACTTAGGATCCAGTATCAATTTAGTAACAAAAACAATGGTTAAAGAATTAGGATTAGAAAACTAGATATAGCCTATCACTTATCATGAAATCCATTTAGCAGACGCAACTAAATGTATACTAGTAGGCGAGCTAAAAGGTATTAACGTAATTATAGAGATAGGGACGTTTGTTATGAATTTCCTTGTCATAAATCTAGTAGATACGCCACCTTATTCAATATTATTTGGAAGACCATGGTTATATCAAGCAGATGCTATTATAAATTGGTCTACCAAACCGATATTTTTTTCAGGTATTCTCACAGCCAGTCCAATAGGGGGTCACCTTTTGAGATGGGATGAGGACTTAGCTAGACCTGCTGAATCATGGAACAATTTCATAGAATGCTATGAGATTGACAAGGAAGAAGAAATACCAACAACATCTGAAGTTATGGGTGGAACTAGAGCAAGCCTGACCGAAGGGATGGTAGATAAAATAGATTATGTAGAAATAGAAATCAATAAAGGTAAGACTTTGAATCTATATAATCACCAATTGGACCAAGAACGTGAAGAGTATATATTGCTTCTTCAAAAATACCAAAACGTATTTGCTTGGTCGATGGATGATTTAATAGGAATACCAGTTAAATGGGACGAACATAGAATAGATCTTATCCAGGGAACAATACATGTTAGCAGCGCCAATATAGATTGAATCCAAAGTACTCCTTATTAGTAAAAGCCGAATTAGATAGATGTCTTAGAGCGGGTATTATATATCCTGTTCTAAGCAGCGAGTGGGTGTCACCAATAGTTATAGTACCTAAGAAGAAGACGGACAATATTAGAGTTTGTCAAGATTTTAGGAAACTAAATGCTGATACAACAAAGGATTATCATCCTCTGTCTTATACAGATACCATTCTTGACCAGGTAGCTGGTCATGAACGTTATAGCTTTTACATGATTCCGGATATTGGAACTATGCGCCATGGGAGCAGTGTGACTATGGAACCGTCAGTTGGGCACGTGGTAGCAATATTGTATGTACTGATTTTGGAGCAGGTCGGTCTCCTGGACTCAATATGCGAAACTGATTTTGGAAAATGACACTCATATATATAGTTTAATATAGAGCATCTAAATCGAAAGTTGAATGCAAGGTATGACATTAGACATTTTTACCAAAGCATTAAGCTTGGATGCACACAAAAAGTTCTGTGCAAAATTTGAAGGTCAAGGCATTCATGGATTCAGGCTGGCTTGCTGTGAAAAATGGCCTTGGCTTGAGCTTCGTTCTCTTCATTTACTTGATCCAATGTCACTCCTTTTGTTGCCAGGAAATAATTGTTCTTCTGAATATAGTCTTCTTGAAATGACAAGTTCGGATAATCCCCCATTCCTTGATTGCCCATTGGTGCGAGAGGGTTATCAGTTAATGTATTATTAACAAGATGCGTGTACCAACTATCCTCAGTCAGGATTTCAGACATCTCGACAGAAGGGACAATTAGTGAAAGGGCAGCATATGTATATTCGAAAATTTTTTCTTTAATGTATAGTTGTTGAACAGACAGAAGGGCATACGAAATAAGGGAAGCAATATTTACATGGCTATAAGTGTAATAAGATCTGGTTATTGGATTAGTGGAGCGAAGTATATTATTTGTTTTTACTTCTTCCAAATAACGAGAATAGTTAGCTTCCCAATCTGTGCAAATTTCCCACAGATCAGGGAATAGTAATTGATGAGAAACTCGGGAAGAAACTGATTTAGAGTTAGAAACAGTTTCTTTCACATCAAAAATGTTAATTGATTCTAACTTATTCAAATACTCATCCAGAGCAAAAATATTATTTTCAAATGTTCTTAGGTATTCTAAAATGTATATATACAAGGATCCTGCGACCACATGGACGTAGTTAGTTTGCACATTGAACATATTTTGAACAATGGCAATGGCTAGGATTTTTTTCTTGATGCACATTTAGTTTGGCCCAAAGAGTATTTATGTTAGAAAAAGTCCAAGGGTTTTCCCATTGTTCTTTTGTGTAATCAAAAAGTTTAGGTCAAAAAAAGATAATCCATTCTCCATTGGAGTTCTGGACTACAAAAGGGTGGAAGAAAGAATGTTAGTTTTTGACAAAATGTCTGAAAGTCCGACCTTAGTAGTGAGTACACTATCTTGTTATTCTTTACAACCGCTCCACTTGGTGATGCCCGAGCTTGATATGGACTAATGCTTAATGTGTCAGGTTGGTCTTCAACAGTGTGCACCTTCGCAGCCTCCTTGGATTCGGTCTGTGTATCCTGATCCTTCTGGACTTGCTTGCAGTGTAAACAATTTGATGGAGGTGGTGAGTATATTTCGACAAAATTTATTGATTTCTGCAAAGATCAAGGGATCAAGAGGCAAACTACAACACCTTATTCACCATAGCAAAATGGAGTTGCAGAATGAAAGAACAGATATATTGTTGAGATGGCCAAGGCGATGCTCAAAAGCAAGGGTCTGCCAAACACCTTTTGGGAAGAAGCTTGTAGCACAGCTACGCACATCCTGAATCGGTGTCCTACAAAATTCGTGGAAGGTAAGACACCTCATAAAGATGTTACTAGAAAGAAACCTTTCTCATTTGAGAGTATTTGGTTGTGATGCTTATGCTCATATTCCTGATGAGAAAGGAAGAAAATTGGATGCAAAAGCTATCAAGTGTATTTTCCTTGGATATGATGAAATGGCCAAGGCATACAGGATGTATGACACAAATGCACAGAGTTTGTAATTTCTAGGGATGCTACGTTTGACGAGATGGGCCAAGGTGAACAATCTGAAGTAATCATTGAACCTTTTGATGAGGGAGCGAAAGTACAGGTCAAGAAGGAAGTGGATTCTGATATAGAAAATCCATTGGACAAAGGCAAGCCTGATGCTGAAATTCCCAAGAGAGTACCTAAATGGTACTTATCAGTCACATCTGGTGCAAAGAAGGGAGATACTCCAGAATCTAGTGAGCAGGGAGAGTTTAGAAGATCAAGTAGAAATCAAAAACCTCCTGCAAGATTAGAGATGAATCTAGCCCTAATTGGATCCATCTTAATTGCTCAAGAACCTAAAACTTTCAACAAAGCAAAGGAACACAAGGAGTGGCATGCAGCTATGGAAACATAAATGGAGGCTATATCAAAGAACAAAATGTGGGACTTGGTAAGATGCCTATCACTTGTAAGTGGATCTACAAGACGAAGTATGGAGCGGATGGGCAACTCAACAAGTACGAGGCATGATTAGTTGTGAGAGGTTTTGAGCAACATGAAGGTATAGACTTTGAGGAGACCTTCGCACTTGTAGCCAAAATGGTAACTATTCGTTCTATCATTGCAATTTCTGCTTTCTATGGTTGAAAAATCCAGCAAATGGACGTCAAATCTGCTTTTCTTAATGGAGTATTGGATGAAGAGGTATATTTAGAGCAACCTCAAGGGTTTGTTGAGCCAGGAAGAGATCATTTGGTTTGTAAACTCAACAAAGCCATATATGGATTGAAGCAAGCACCACGAGCATGGTACTCTTGCATTGATGAGCACTTCAAGAGAAGGGGAATGATAAAGAGTGATGCTGATCCTAATCTGTACATTCTAAGTCGATTTATGCAAGATCCTAGTCAAGCACACTTGAAGTCCGCTAAACGTATTCTCAGATACATTCGAGGGACATTGAATTTTGGTTTGAAGTATGATCAGCTTGAAGCGCCAATGTTGGTAGGTTATACGAATGCCGATTGGGCAGGGAATATTGATGACAAAAGATCTACCAGTGGTCATACATTCAGCTATGGTACAGCTACAATTTCATGGAACAACAAAAGGCAACCTACACTAGCTTTATCAGCAATGGAAGCTGAATATTGAGCACTCAGCAATGCTACACAAGAAGCGGTATGGTTACGAAGATTGCTTGTGGATTTAGGTTAGCCACATGTGAATGCTACTACTATATCTTGCGACAATCAAAGCTGCATTCACCTTGCCAAAAATCCAGTTTTACATGTT
Organism: Diphasiastrum complanatum; assembly: GCA_029204225.1. NCBI lineage: Eukaryota > Viridiplantae > Streptophyta > Lycopodiopsida > Lycopodiales > Lycopodiaceae > Diphasiastrum > Diphasiastrum complanatum. Next base: position 8,936,622 of record CM055110.1, read on the forward strand.
CGAACCAAGCACATCGAAATACACTATCATTTTATTAGAGAGAAAATTTTTGATGGAGCTGTTGATCTTGTTTTTTGTAAATCTGAAGATCAAATGGCAGATATTTTTACTAAGTCATTAGGTAGATATAAATTTGAGAGGTTTCGTACTCTATTAGGAATAGAAGAATGTATTTTATTATTTAAGGAGAGTGTTAGAAATCAATGATAAACTTCATTATTACTGTTTACAATGTACATTAATGTTGATAACTGTTACCAGTTGTAGTTAGCCATAGGCTAGTCTATTAGTCTATTCGTAGGTTTTCTCTCTCTATCAGGGTTCAGGGTTTATATGTACATTTTATATTCAGTATGAAGTTAGTGTGATAGAGTGATATTGTGTGTTCTTCTTCCGCCTCCCTACTTGGTGATTGCTTATGGTGAATGCTTGATGTTGCATATCTGATTCTTGACAAAAATTCCATTTGCCCACTTCGTAAGCCCATTTGCTTTTGGATTATATGGAGTGGTTTGGCGATGTGTAATAGAAAAATATGACAACATGGCTGCAATGGTCTGATTAAGAAAATGGGTTCCCCTATCGCTAACGAGTTCTAAGGGACAACCATATCGCGTTATAATGTTTTGGAATAAAAACCTTGCTACAGTCTTAATTGTGGCTTTGGCCTCTACCATCTTGCTAGCATAATCCGTGGCAACGAGTATATAATGACGACGAGTTTTATGCGTGATCAGTTTGATAGGTTCTACAAAATCTATCTCCCACTTCTCAAAGGGTGCTAAGGGAATAATTGGAGTAAGCGGCCGATGTGTTGCGAAGCTGGGTTTCTCCATCCTCTGGCATGAATCACATTTTTACTGAATAATTTAACATCTCTATAGACGGTAGGCCACCAATATTCAGCATTGAGATTTTTTTTTGCAATGTTTTTAAGAGCATAGTGACCCCCCAAATCTTCCTCATGTAATGCACTTATTACAGCGGTCGTCTCGGTTGGTTCTAAAGATCGGCGAAGACTATCGTCAGCTCCTAATTTATACAATATTCAATTTCCAATGGTATAAGGTCCTATCTTATAAAGAAAAATAGTTTTTTGCTATTTATTAAAATGTTCAGGATATATCTAGTCCTATAAAAAGTTAATAACGTCCATATAAATTGATGTTTCCGATTGAATATGCATTATATGTTCATCTGGAAATTCATAAAAAATGGTTTCTAGTTGATTTTTTGTTTGGAGGCGGGATATATAGTCAGCATTTTGATGATCCTTGCCTCTTTTTAATTCTACTTCATAATTAAACTCATCTAATCGTAATACCCATCTAGCTATTCTACCCGAAAGATCAGGTTTATTCACTAAATGTTTTAATGCGTAGTGATCTACGTGAAAAACAAAAGGGTATCCTAAAAGATAATGTCTAAATTTCTTTACTGAATAAATCATCCCTAGTGCTTCTCGCTCTATAGCAGAATAATTCTTTTCTGATGCAGCGAGTTGCCTACCCGCATAGTATATTGGATAATCTATATTTTGGTCATCTTTCTGACTAAGCACTACACCTATCGCAAACGATGATGTGTCTACATATACATGGAACTTTTTAGCCCAATTTGGAGGTCTAACCCCAGTGGCTTCTGCTGATGACTGTTTCAATTGATCAAAAGCTTGTTGATGGTCCTGTGTCCAATGGTACTCAACAGATTTTTTTAGTAAGCTTGTTAAAGGAGTTACTATTATAGTAAAATCTTTAATTATCCTTTGATAGTAACCTACATGTCCTAGAAAACCTCTAAGCTCTCTTAAATTGGTTGGTTCCAATAATTCTAAAATCATTTTTATTTTTTCGATGTCGGTTTGTATATCATCCTTCAAGATTTTATGCCCTAAAAGGATGCCTTCCCTCATCCCAAAGTAAGACTTAGCTGGATGCAATTTAAGAGATGTCTCTTGACATCTTCTTAATGTTTTCTCTAATGCATCTAAATGATTTTTAGTTGATGAATAGACACAGAAGTTATCCATAAAAATTTCTAAAAATTTTCTTAAATTTTTTTGAGAAATATTTGTCATCATACGTTGGAATGTGGCAGGTGCATTACAAAGACCAAAGGGCATTCGCGTATATGCGTACATCCCCCAATCAGTGGTGAAAGTAGTCTTGGATCTATCTTCCTCTTTTATGAAAACTTAGAATTATTTTTGTCAAAAGAGATGTTGCTATTAAAGTGTTCAATTACATGCCAAAAAATGTTCCTATGAGATCATCTGCTCTAGTAATTCTATCAAGATATATAGATCTGAGCAAAAGGTGATCCACTCGATTTTTGGATCCGTATGATAGGAAAAAATTCCTTCATGACCACACAACAAAAATTGTCCTTAGAGACAATGAAAAAAAATGATTGTACTCTTTTCCATTTAATGTATGTGAAATTTGAGAATTTTTTATTACACGCGTTTGATCTTTATTGAATGCCATCAATCTAATTTTGGCTTATAAATTTACATGCTTTTTTGAATCTTTGATATTTAGTTGATCTTGTTGTGTATCAAACTTGAGCTCGTCTATAAAACCATTGGAATAGCTGAATGATGTAACTATTTTTTGAGGATGTTCCACCATGTTGTGTATTTCGATGAAATGTTGCCCTTGCCTGCCAATGTGATTTCTCCATTCCTTGTGAGGACCATATACTCAAACTGCCATACTTTTTTGCAAAAAATGATGCATGATGTCTTAGTATGTGCTGCAATATCAAAGATTTTATGCATTGGTTAGAAAAATATGCATTGGTTAGAATCTATCAAGCAAGTTATACTAAAATTATGAAATTGTAAGACATTGTTCAAATGTATCTTACCATGTAGTGGGTGATGTGATCTGAGCCCCAAGCCACCCGAACTGCATCTACAAATTCTATTGATGTTTTCTCCAACAGGAGTGCATCTGCATATGAAATTGTGTCTTTTCTAAGCACTTCAACCATATTATTGAGCTTTTTCCAAACTTCAACCTTCTTTACCCTTGTTGTTCCTTTATCTTCAAAGTCTTATGTTGCAGAAATAACATCTTTCCAAACCGAGTATTGGATCTTAGACGACTCTCTAGAATGATTTGATAAAAAACGACGAGCTTGACTCCTCCTATGCTAGGTTTACTGGGTACGTTTCCTATTTTTTCCGAAAGCTTTTCATCTTTTTGTATTTTAACATGGCCTTGAGAGAGAGAGAGAGAGAGAGAGAGAGAGAGAGAGAGAGAGAGAGAGAGAGAGAGAGAGAGAGAGAGAGAGAGAGAGAGAGCGAGCTAGAAGGAGAGAGCTTTATTAAGAAGAATAGAAGATGTGTACAATGAAAAATGGCCTCCTTATATAGTTGAGGAGGGAGGGCCATCTTGGCTCTCATTGGAAGAAGTGAATAGAGTTCTGTGAGTTATTCTCTCTTATCTCTGTTCTCCGCACTGCTGAGTGTGAGTGATCTTGAGTCTGCTAACAATCTCTAATGCATTTCATGAATTACTCTTTGATCAGACAAACACTCTAGTGCATTACAGTCTTTTGTTGTGTATCCGTAAAGCATGCTCTAAAGAACTGTCTTAAAACCATCTTATTCATCTGTCGCAAATACTTTCTTTTCGGCACTTGAATAACGACTATCTTTGGTATAGTCTAGCACGATCATTGAATAAAGCTGTATGTATACATATGAGATGACAGTCCATGTTTGAAGAATTGAGTCTTTGATCTATTTTCCTGATTGGCATTGACATAAGTTTCTAACGTGCTCTAAAACTCTTCGTGTTCTTTAACCATTAAGTTGGGCTTTAGTTGTTGAGGACTTCTAAGTTAGAAACGAATAGTTTGCAAATACGATTAGTCACTAGACCAACCTAGAATGCTTGTTGTGAGCCACCAAACACTGTGCAAAAAAAATTTGCTAGATAAAAAGCCTCCGAAGCTGGCATGGTTTTGTACATCCTAAAGTGACTACGTCATCTCCTTGGAATCTATTTGTAAAGTGTAGAGAATATTTGAAAAACTCAAGGTGTAGAGTGTATAAATGTTTGATCATTTCTTTCAAGCATCGAGGTTTGTAAAATGTCCACATCAAAATCTTTTAAAATGAGAATATAGTTTATGGCTTCAGTTTTTAGGATCAATTTGCCCACCTATAAGCATGTAAGTGTATTTCAACGACCTTCAAATTAGGGCCTAACTATAATGGTACGACTTGGCAATAATCTAGTAGCTAGGTTTTAGTTATTTTCACATAATGTAGCATTGTTGGTTTTTCCTAATAACAAATAAATAACTTGCTCATGTTTGCATTTTGCATTGCAAACATGTTATTGAAGGAGTACATTAATAAAATTTAGAGATTAAACCCATGATTTTGGCCTAAAATCAGGTAATTCGAAAAGCATAAAAAAAGGTTACTCTTTTTTAGGTCAAAGTCCCAAAACAAATGTGATCGCGTTGTTTCAAAAGAAGAATAAATATAGTATGTTAGAAATCTCCTTGAAAGTGTACTGATAGGCAATTTTCTAGCATGCTAAATTGGGCTAAAATCAATATTTTCTAAGGGACTTTTATGATAGACCTTGTATAAAATTGTCAAATATGTTGTTTAACCAGCATAAATTTGGCATATATAGCCACACCCAACGAGGTCCAATCTGCCCGAATTAGTGTCCACGTTTGCGGTATGTGCCTCGTTGTATGAAAGTGGCTATGTGCAAGGCATGCTTTTTTTCCATTGTGTGGATCGAAGAATTGAATCCAAATAATATCAATTGCCTATGGTTGTTCTCATTTGGAATAGACCACTCACAGCATTTAGAAGACCATCTTCACTACATATTTCAAGAAGCATACCTACTTTAACAACTATAGTTTCCCATAAACTAGCATGACTTCTTTTATTTTCAGCAACAAATATTGATTTGCTACATGTGCATGAGCGCGTGTCATTCGCATGTAGTGGCGTCAACTTGATTGAAAGCTTGTTCATTGTATGTTACCATTTCTTTGCTAGTATAGCATAGGGAAGGAATATTTTGCATATTTGGAATGGGTTTGTAAGATTGCTTAATTTGTTGATCCAGTGCATGTCTTCAACGATTTGAGTGGCTTCTCCGATCCATGTGCTTGGATGTCGAGTTATGACCATGGTCCTTGTGATTTGGAGTCTGGGCCTACTTCAAAGATGAAGACGAAAGCCTGAAGAAATATGAACTTGGAGCGAGCTGCAAGTATGGAAGACAGAGGATGTGGAGATTTTGATGTTTTAAACCCCTTATAAGGCATTAAGGTCGGGGGTCGTGGTAGGGCGTCTAACATGGACGTGGATGGATCAAATCACGCTCGCTCACCCACACAAAACCACACACACACACACGCACACACACACACACACACACACACACACACACACACACACACACACACACACACACACACACACACACACACAAAAATCATTACTTATTTCTCAATTTTTTTTTTTTGATATTTCTATCCATGGGTGTGTCTTGTAGTTATTGAATTGTGATACAATTTTTAATTTACAAGAAGTTTCGTCCCATCAATCAATGGTTTTTTTGAAGACTTTCATGTAGGTAAAAATTGGTGGCCTGGGCTTGTTTGAAAGCATGTTCATTGTATGTTTCCGTTTCTTTGTCTTGCACGTTCGCATCCCTCAACTCCAGCCAACTAGGCATTGTGGCTTTCTCAACCAATGGCTATGGCTTCTAACTAGACGTTGAAGGATGAGAAGATCTAAATTGGGTGGGTTAGTATTTCAGGTAAAATAAACTCTAGCCACCTTCTCTCTTGCTTTCTAATCTCAAGAAGATTACCAAACCCTAAACATATCCACTATACTAGTGGAGGGAAAACTAAACTAGACTAATATTAACTTGTTTGCACAATGAGATAATTTACAATACAATGTAGAGAGGAACAAATGAAGATCCAAACCACAAGGGAGGAGACTCAAAAGAAAGATAAATCTATTTTCACTAAATGAACTCCTCCAAAATAAGCCATCCTCACTCTTATTTATAGTGGGAGTGGGTGGCCTCTTACGAAATGGGCTCTATGGTACAAACCCCCAATAGGCCTTTGTGACCAACTTTTACATAATTTGAAATTACATATCTACGTGTCGTGCCCATGGCAATTTAAACTTAGAACTGAATAACTAAAGCCATTAACTTAAATAACTTGAAATTACATACCTATGTGTCGTGCCCATGGCAATTTAAACCTAGCACTAAATAACTTAAGCCATTAGGGATAACTTGAAAGCCTAAACTTGATGGGCAAGGTCTACGTTTAAATCCTATCATGCTTGTGTTTCCAAGGATGTTGCGCAAGATGACTAGAATAGTCCTTGGAATATCATCCTCCGTCAAAAGATTGGTGGTTCCATGCCAATGTAGTATAAAGAATCTCCCTCCTTATTGCGCTGGAGGAGTCAGAAATCGGTACAGTTTGTAGATTTTGATTTGTTTTTATGTGATGCTCGACGGGAGATGAAGCTTCTAATGATTGTGAACATCTCTAGAAGATTTGAAGCAACGTGGAGTCGGCTCGTTGGTGACTTGCTTCCAATTACTCACGCAAATGATTCAACAAATGATGTACACGAGCTTAGTTTTTTTGATCAGATGATATACACGAGCTTAGTATTTTTGAAGACATGATGTGAAGGGTAGTGAGATGAAGGTGGAGTGGGTGTCATAGGGGGTGTTGCAATCTCGGAAGTCGTGAAGGTGGATATATGGAAGTGGTTGGATGGCTCAAAATTCCTTTGCCCATTACTGTCTTGTGAAAGCACTTCTGTCAACAGTGGTTTCCATTTGACGTTTCTTGCAGCTGCTTGAATCCTTCACGGTGTTCGTGAGCTCTTAAAGTGGTCGTGAATGTATAGAGGCATGTATTAAGACATGGCTCATAATCATTGTTGAGAACTGCTAACATCCTCAATTTTCTTGTTTCAAGCATTGAACTATATATCAGGGGTATGCTCTGGAGGTCGCAGATTTGTCTGCTTCATGAAGTACTGTAGTTGATAAACTAGGGCAAGTTCAGATTGATCCATCGGGGATTAATGAGGACTTGAGACAAGGATGGAGGAAGTGAGATGAAGGTTCAAGATGTATTATATGGTGGAACATGAAGAAATGAATGGATGGAAAAGAGAAGGAGATGAGTCTTGTGTGGTTTTCCATATCTATCCATAACATAACCAATCCTCTTTGTACAATTCTCCACAAAATCATCATTGCTCCCCTTTTAAAATAGCTTTGTCATTGATGTTGTGCACTCATAACTTCAATCTCTGATTGACCAAAAATTCCTTGAGTTTACATAGGCCTATAGGATTTCACTCGTTGATGACTTGTGATTCTTGTGGCCTCTGCAGATGACCAAATGGATGATGTACAACAAGGGTAGTATGGGCTTGAAACATGATGAGGAATCCAAGACCAGTGTGAATGAATGACAATGGGAGGAAACAAAGATGAATGGAAAAGAATTTATCAGATCTGGTGAGTTCTGGTAGATGGAGGTATAGATGGAGCAAGATCCGTTGTTCAGGATTGTTTCTGAAAACTTTGTTGACAGAGGTCTCCCCTTTTGACATTGTTGTGCCATTGCAGCTTCTTTGAGTTCTTTGCACAGTTTGAGAGCTCTTTGAAGCAATTGTATCTAGAGACTTGTATGATGTGTGTTCTTTTTTTCATACACGTAGTCATGTGCTTTCGAGTTATCCACAGGCTGACAATTGTCGATCTCTTTTGCGACGACACGACTGACATTTTATTGGTTAGAGACTCTATCATTCATTCCGACCCTATCAATACCTAGGATCTGCTAGCAAATGTGCGCCTCAGCTGCTTTGATGGTAATCGACCTAGAAATCAGCAAACAAACCTACAAAACAAAAACCAATATTGACGTTCTTAAATATATTACCACAAAATAAATTTGCAGCAATAAAAAATTTACAAAACAAATCTGAAAAAACCAAATTTACTCTAAGCAAAAGCTAAATTTACACAAACAACAAAGATGCATAGATTTCAAAACTATACTGGATCTAGATCTACAACAAATATAACTAATATAGATACTTTGCAAAAGCTTGGATCTACACAAGCTTGGAAGGAACTAGCTTCGAAATAGCCATCGGAATAGGCAACGGTATACCCTACTAGTGGAGGGAAAACTAAACTAGACTAATATTAACTTGTTTGCACAATGAGATAATTTACAATACAATGCAGAGAGGAAACAATGAAGATCCAAACCACAAGAAAGGAGACTCAAGAGAAAGAGAAATCTATTTTCACCAAATGAACTCCTCCAAAATGAGCCATCCTTACTCTTATTTATAGTGGGAGTGGGTGGTCTCTTACAAAATGTACCACTGGTTATACGATAGGGCCAAAAAGTATCTAAAATAGTATCAACATAGAAAACTTTAAATTTTAAAGTATCCACAACAATTGTGGCCAATACTAGCTTCTCTAGAAGTGATTCAATGGCACGAGAGTGGAGTCCAATTATGTCAATGTAGCATGATCCAATTGCAATGTGAATAGACATCTCAATGTAATCTCGAAAATCATATGTAGGTCACATTAACGACACACCTAGTTTTTGTACATCTAACTTCTCGACAATGCTTTGAAGCATTGAAAAAGAAATATGTTCTTGCATTGAAGTGATCTATTGCAGAACTAAAGAGATTGGCAATTTGACACGCACATAATAAGAGAAATAGTTTTGGCCTATCGACCCTCGCATGGCAATTTTTGTGGCAATTGTGGCAATGCTAAACAGACGCATGGCATTGTCACAATCAACGGCCAGCTCCCCGACAGACCTCTTTATGATGGAAGGGAAAAAATTCAAAATTTTGAATATGCATGGGATAGCCATGCGCCTTTCTACCATGCAACACTAAAAAGTTGCTTCCCGTGACAAAAACGTTTAGAGTGATTTGCCATGCGCGCCAAACCATCAATGATTTTAGGGTTGCAAAATTTGTTCTACATGGTAGTGCAATGTAGCACTAGAACTTTTCAGCATGTGGCGAAAATTCTCATAGACATGTACCATGCGTGGTAAACCTCCAATCTATCATTTTTTGGAGATTTTTTCTTGGCGTGGTAGTGGCACGCACGACACTACCACACATGAGTTTTTGACAAACAAAAGTGTGTGTCCGAAATGAAAATTGGATGTCGACTTCGGGCCACACAAATAATGACTCTCTCTCTATCTGTCCATACATGCAAATGTGTGATATAGTAAAATGTCGTTCTCATCGCAATGCATACTTACATCGTTTACATGGGCATGGTATTCTCTGGTGTAGCTAGGCCTCTTATCCAATCTGTGAACTTGCCATTTGCATTGGTCCACCTTGTCAAGTAACATTGGATGACAGACAAAATTAGAGATAAACAAATTGAATACACATATCACAAATGAAGACTGCCACTAAGCTTGACATGCATATAAGAAACCATGATCATGTTATCGGATTATTCATCGACATACACCACATAACCCAAAAACATAATTTTATTGGGATGAGTGATTTAATTAAAGGTCTAGTAACCGACTTGGGTTTTAGAGGTTAGAGCTTATGGTGTAGGATATAGTATGTAGGTTTTAGGGTATGAGATGTGTAATCAGATTTACGATTATGGGGATGTAGGGCGTAGACCTTAGAGTAGCGTTAGAATTTAGGGTTCAAGGTTTAATTTAGGGTCCAAGGTTCAGGGTTTAGGGTTTACAAATTTTTGATGCATCCAGCCAATTTCATATATCCACCTTCACCACTTCCGATATTACACACCATTTATGACACAAACTCCATCTTCATCTCACTATCGTTCAATAACCCCTCGTGTGGCATTCACATCATGTCTTGAAAAATACAAAGTTCGTGTACATCATCCATTGAATCATTTGCGTGAGCAATTGGAAGCAAGTCATCAACAAGCCAACTCCACCCTGCATCAATTCAAATCTTCTGGAGATGCTCACAATTCTTAGAAGATTCATCTGTCGTGGCTTTATACTACATTGGCATGGGACCGCCAATTTTTTGACGGAGGAGATAATGTAGGCTGATTTTTCAAGGAATATTCTAGCCCTCCCGCGGAACATCTTTGGAAACACAAGCCAGATAGGATCTAAACGTAGACCTTGCCCATCAAGCTTAGGCCATTACGTTATCCGTAATGGTTTAAGCTACTTAGTTCCAAGTTTAAATTGCCATGGGCACGGCATGCAGATATGCAATTTCAAGTTATGTAAAAGTTAATCACAAAGGCCTATTGGGAGTTTGTCCCATAGAGCCCATTTCGTAAGAGATCACCCACTCCCACTATAAATAAGAGTAAGGATGGCTCATTTTGGAGGAGTTCATTTGGTGAAAATAGATTTCTCTTTCTCTTGAGTCTCCTCCCTTGTGGTTTGGATCTTCATTGTTTCCTCTATGCATTGTATTGTAAATTATCTCATTGTGCAAACAAGTTAATATTAGTCTACTTTAGTTTTTCCTCCACCAGTAGGGTATACCGTTACCTATTCCGATGGCTATTTCGAAGCCACTTCCTTCCAAGCTTGTGTAGATCCAAGCTTTTGCAAAGTATCTATATTAGTTTTATTTGTTGTAGATCTAGATCTAGTACAATTTTGAAATCTATACATCTTTGTTGTTTGTGTAAATTTAGCTTTTGCTTTGAGTAAATTTGGTTTTTTCAAATTTGTTTTGTAAAGTTTAGATCGTTGCAAATTTATTTTGTGGTAATATACTTAAGAACATCAATATTGGTTTTTGTTTTGTAGGTTTGTTTGCTAATTTCTAGGTCGATAACCATCAGAGCAGCTGAGGCGCACATTTGGTAGCAAATCCGAGGTACTGATAGGGTCGAAATGAATGATAGAGTCTCTAGCCAATAAAATGTCAGTCGTGTCGTCGCAAAAGAGATCGACAATTGTCAGCCTGTTGATAACTCAAAAGCACATGACTACGTGTATGAAGAAAAAAAACACACATCATACAAGTCTCTAGAAACAATTGCTTCAAAGAGCTCTCAAACTGTGCAAAGAACTCAAAGAAGCTGTAGTGGCACAACAATGTCAAAAGGGGAGACCTCTGTCAACAAAGTGTTTCAAGGACGGTCATGAACAATGGACCTTGCTCCATCTATTACCTCCATCTACCAAAACTCACCACATCTGATACATTCTTTTCCATTCATCTTTGTTTCCTCCCATTGTCATTCACGTAGACCTTGTCCATCAAGTTTAAGCTTTTATGTTATCCGTAATGGCTTAAGTTATTTAGTTATAAGTTTAAATTGCCATGGGTACGACACGTAGATATGTAATTTCAAGTTATGTAAAAGTTGGTCACAAATGCCTATTGGGGGTTTGTCCCATAGAGCCCATTTCGTGAGAGACCACCCACTCCCACTATAAATATACTACTGCATCACCCAATCTATTCTAAACTCATTCTATTGAGGCAATAGGATTTTCTTAAGTTGAGAGATGATAGATATATTATCGCATTACGCATTGAAATGTACTTGGGGAATTCCAAAGTCTAAATGGCACATCTTTGTAAGCATACATTGAGAGAGAGAGAGAGAGAGAGAGAGAGAGAGAGAGAGAGAGAGAGAGAGAGAGAGAGAGAGAGAGAGAGAGAGAGAGAGAGAGAGAGAGAGAGAGAGAGAGAGAGAGATGTTAAATTTCACACGTGTGGACTGTCCACTACATGTACTTGTGATCTCCTAAGGTGTGTAGATGCACCAAGATCAAGACTAGATTGAGATTCAATATCAATCTTGAATCCTATGGCAAAAACACACTACTACATGCATTCAATCACTTCCAACTCTCACTCACACGTGTGGGAAGTATTCAAAAAATAATCCAAGTAAAAACAAGCTGCTCTCCTCGAGTAGAGAGAGAAAATGCATCAAGAGCTCTCGGGTAGAGAGAGAAAGCTAGAAATCCAATAACTCACAAAATCCATGAAATCACCAAATCAATTGACTTCAAAATGAGGAGTACAATGATACTAGTAGGTCCACGAGCTACCACTATGCTTAACTATGATTGGACCACATTTTGTCACCTCTTGATCCTATTGGATCATTGATCTATGCACCTCTTAATTCTATTAGACTATATTCAAGCACACCTCAATTTCCTATTGGACCTCACAAGGTTCCACCTCTATATCCTATTGGACCTCTTGGAATTCATCAAACAAAAACTTTACACTTGTCTACACTCTAATTAGCAAGTGTTTAGCCTCTTACTCTATTTTGGCTCAATAGTGGCATTGCAAGTGGAAATGCATAATTTGCCATCTATGCCAAATTTATTCCTATCAACATCCTACACCTAGATGCTTGATGTAAAAAACATAAGACCCCTATATCTAACATAGAGAATCTTTTTCAATTCTTCATACTCCTAAAAATTATCTATGAAGATTTGAGCATTGATCTTGATATAACTCCAAGATTAGATCTATGCTTGATGAAAGCACCTTTGCTCAAAGGCTTGGTGAGTAGATCGGCAATACAAGAGGACGAGTTGACATGCTCCAAATAGATTTCTCCTCCAATAAGCTTTTCTCTCACAAAATGGTGTGCCACTTCTATGTGCTTGCTTCTTGCATGAAATATGGGATTATTGGCAAGAGCTTGGGTCGAGATGTTATCACACTTGATCATTGGTAGATCATCCTCCTTGATCCACTTTAGTTCCATTAATAACCTCTTGATCCAAAGCACTTCTTTTCTAGTTGTAGTGAGTGCTTTGTACTCGGCCTCACATGAAGAGAGAGATATAGTATCTTGCTTTTTGGAAAGCCAAGATATTAGATTGCCTCCAAGAAAGATAGTGTATGCACTAATAGACTTTCGATCCATCTTGTCACTTGCAAAGTCCGAATCTGAGTAGCCAATAATGGATAGATCTTCACTTTTATAGAGTAGACCATAATCACAAGATGAAGATGTGAAAAACTCAGATCCAAAAGATGCTAAAGTTTCATAAAGATCTTGGCCATGGAAGTTATGCACATCTAGATTGAAAAAATGATAGAAATTGTGATGTTAAGCATACTAAACATCAACTAAACATCAAAATCTGATCATAAGCTTCCACAAACAGAAACTTGCTGTCCCTGTCCGTACTTCAGAGCCTACAACCTGCATTTCACACGTGTGAAGCCATAGCAACAAAGAAATCACAATTCTAGTGGCTAGAATGCAAGATATGAACAAAAAAGTGAGAGAGAAGAAGATGGATCTTCAAAGAGCATAACATTCATTCAATAGAATGAAAATGAGATGTGTACATACTCGTGGAGATGGCTATTTATAGCAGCCATAGTGCCTCTTGGCCACTTGTCTTATGATAGGCTAAAATTGGGGTCCAATAGGATTCACCCATATACCTAGAAATTTGGTCAAATAGGAATGCACCAAATTATGAGCCAATAGAAGAGCTCCACACTCGACCTCCTCTAATTAATGTGACCTCAAAAGTAGTGTACACATACTTTGGGCCTCTACATACATGTATGAACCTATCTCTAACTTTTATTTGGCCATAGGCCTACAAAATCTCAAGTTAGGAAAATACTACTAGTTGACAATTTTTCACACTCCCTCTTCAACTAGTTTTAGCATAGATTTAGAAAGTACACCAAGACTTGTTCTATGCTTGAAAAATAAGTCCTTTCCCAATGCTTTGGTAAAGATATCAGCCACACATTCCTTTGATGGGACATGTTCAAGCTTGATCTCTTTTGCCAACACTTGTTCTCTCACAAAATGGTAAGCCACCTCGATATGTTTGCTCCTTGCATGGAAAACCGGATTGCTTGCTAGACTTTGGGCTGAAAGGTTGTCACAAAAGATGATTGGACTCTCTGAAAAATCCAGCAAATGAAGCTCCATAATCATCCTCTTGATCCACACCATCTCCTTTGTGCATGATGTCAAAGCTTTGTACTCGGCCTCACTAGAAGAAAGTGATATAGTTGCTTGTTTCTTCGACATCCATGAGATAGCTCCATCACCTATGAAAATAGCATGTGCATTTATGGATTTTCTATCCATAAGGTCTCCTGCAAAATCTGAATCTGAAAAACCAAATAAGTTAGGTGATGAGCCTCTATAAACAATGCCAAAATCTTTTGTTCCCGAGATGTATCTCAAGATCCTCTTTCCTAGTTTCCAATGTTCTATGCTAGGATCTTGCATGAATTGGCTTAATCTACCAACACAATAAGATAAATCAGGTCTTGTGATGGTTAGATATATAAGAGAACCTATTAGCTTCCTATAGAGAGTAATGTCCTCGAAGGATCTTTCATTACCTCTTATAGTTAGCTTTACATGTGATTCCATAGGTGTATCAATAGGATTTGCATCTACCATATGAAATCTATTGAGAATAGAAATAGCATACTTCTCTTGTGAAATAAAAGTGATTTGAGAAGTTCTAATTACTTCTATTCCTAAGATATAGCTCAAAAGACCAAGATCATGCACTTCAAATTCCTTTTTTAGTGCTTTCTTGATATCTTCTATATCTTCCTTGTTCCCTCCACTTAAAATAATGTCATCCACATAAATTAGAAGGATTGTAACATCATTAGCACTAATTCTAAAGTAAAGTGAATGATCATACTCACTCATAGTGAAGTTTTGAGAAAGTAGAAAAGAGTTAAGCCTAGCATACCAACTCCTTGGTGCTTGCTTAAGACCATACAAACTTTTTTGTAGAAAACACACATGATTAGGCTTGCTATGAGAAACATAGCTCTCGGGTTGCTCCATGTAGACTTCCTCTTCAAGATCACCATTCAAGAAAGCATTAGAAATGTCTAATTGCCAAAGATCCCATCCATAAAGAGTTGCAAGGGAAATGATTACTCTTATGCTCACCATCTTTGCCACGGGTGCAAAGGTTTCCTCATAGTCAATGCCATGCTCTTGAACATAACCTTTAGCCACCAACCTTGCCTTCAACTTGTTGATAGATCCATCTTGATTTGTCTTTACCTTGAAGATCCATTTGCATCCAATTGCACTTTTGCCCTTTGGAAGCTCCACCAATCTCCATGTGTTGTTCTTCATAAGTGCTTCAAACTCAAGATCCATTGCTTGGATCCATTCCTCTTTTTGCCTTGCTTCATCTACACATGAAGGTACATCAAAAGAAGTTAGGAAAGCATAGTTGGATCCATCCACCACTTGCTTACCTTTGTCATCATAAGTGAGCCTTGAGGGTTTCACTTTATGCCTTGGAGTTCTCCTTGGAATTTGACTTGAAGAGGCTTCTTCAACATCCACATCCAATGTGTCATCAACTCCATTGTCATCAAGCACATTAGTTGCAACAACACCATCATCACTTGAAACAACTTTTGGAATGTTACTTTCATCAAAAATGACATCCCTACTTGTGAACACTTTCTTGATTGAAGGAACATAAATCCTATATGCTTTGCTTACTTCACTATAACCAACAAAAATGCCCTTTCTTGAAGATGGATCCTCCTTAGTTCTATCATCAAGAGTAATGTTGAAGTAGCAAATGCATCCAAAAGTTCTTAGAAACTTGACATTAGGCTTCATACCAAACAAAGCTTCAAAAGGGGTTTTTCCTTCCAATACAACACTTGGCCATCTATTGCATAGGAAATTTGCACACAACAAAGCATCACTCCAAAAAGGTTTAGGAAGATTAGCATTCAATCTCATTGCCTTTGCACTCTCACACAAGGTTCTATTCTTCCTCTCGGCCACTCCATTTTGTTGTGGTGTTCTTGGACATGTGTACTCCCTCTTGATCCCATGCTCATCGCAAAAGGCTTTGAATTTGTTAGAAATGTATTCACCACCATTGTCGCTCCTCAAGCATTTGATTTTGGTTGTAAATTGAGTCTCAATAGCAACTTTGAACTTGACAAACACATCAAACACCTCATCCTTGCTCTTTAGTAGATAAACCCAACAAAATCTACTAAAATCATCAATGAAAGTTACATACATCTTAGCACCTCCATTGCTAATTGTAGTAACACCATGAATATCCGAATGCAAGAGAGAAAAAGGCATCTTAGATCTAGATATAGATCTAGTATATGGCAATCTATGTGATTTAGACAAAGCACATTCTTCACAAACATGATTCAAGCAAGTAAGAGACTTGGGAAGTCCCCTTACTACCTCCTTTTTGGCTATTACCTCCAAGGCCTTGTAGTTGAGATGTCCCATCCTTTTATGCCATACCTCTTGAATTGACATTTGTTCATTTGCCATGCATCCAACTTGGTTAGCAACAACACATGCATCAAGCTTGAACAATTTCCCTTGCCTTTTCCCTTTTGCAATGATACTACACCCCTTTTTGATCAAGCAAGCATCACCATCAAACTCAACTTTGAATCCTTTGTCAAGCATTTGGCTTACACTAAGTAAGTTCTTGGTAATGGATGGAATGAGCAAAACATCTTTCAATTCTATATTCCTATTTGTAGAAAGTGAAATAGGAATTGTGCCAATCCCCTTGATTGCACACTCACCATCATTTGCGGTATAGATTACCTTCCTATCACCATCAAATGCCATTAAAGATGAAAAATACTCTTTATGATATGTCATATGAGAAGTGGCTCCACTATCAATCCACCAAGGATCAATGTCTCCATGATTAGCCAACAAGCAAGATGACATAACAAAAGCATCATTTGAAAGAAGCTCATCCCCACCCTCATCAATAGTTAGATTGGTTTGCTTTTCCCCTTGATCCCTCTTTTTCTTAAAACAATCACTAGCAAAATGCCCTTTGACTCCACAATAGAAACATTTTAGCTTAGATCTATCCTTCTTTTTGCCAAAAGTAGAGTGCTCACCTTGGTCTTGCCCTTTAGACCAATTGCTTTTACCTTTGCCCTTGAACTTGCCTTTAGAGAACATTGCCTCCTCTTCTCCTCCTTGAGATGTAGAAGATGCTCCCACTCTTGCTTGCAACCTGAATTCTTCAGCCAACAAGACCTCTTGCAAGTCTCCAACACTTGGTAAACATTTTTGGATAGCATAACTTTGAACAAGATTAGCATGATCATCCAACAAGCCATTGAGAATCACTTGAACAAGCTCCTCATTATTTATGCCATCATTAATGCATGCTAACTCATCATTCAATGCTTTAACTCTCAAAACAAAAGCATGTCCATTCTCACTCTTCTTTTGCATACAAGAAAAGATTTGCCTTCTTAAAGTCAACACTCTAGAAGTAGACTTGGATTCATAAACCTTCTTCAAGGCTTCCCAAGCTTCACTAGATGATGTGCACTTACCAACCTCTTTGATAAGCTCATTTGTCACATTCATCTTGATCATGTGAAGGGCTTTCTTTGCCCTCTTGTCATACCTCAATTGTTCTTGAGGTGCCAAAGGTCTCTCCTCCACACCTACAACAATATCCATCAACTCATTCATCTCAAGCAAAGACTCCATCCTTACTTTCCAAGTAGAATAGTTGAGGGAGGTAAGCCTATCATTGCTTTCCAACATGTAGCCTCCATTTGTAGCCATGTTGCAATGATTGATCTCTGATCTTTGACCTGTTCCAATGCACTAAGCACTCTCTTGAATCAACAAATGAAACACAAGAAGAAATCACAAAGATTTGGAACCTAAAACCTTACTTTTTCTCTCTTTTCCTCACTTTTTCCTTAATTTTAGCCACTAGTTTTATGATTTCTTGATCAAACCAAGACCAAACCTCAATATACTTGCTTTTCCCTCACTCCTAAGATTGAAATACACTCTTGAATCATTCAGCAAACTGAAAATCAGAGGGTTACATCAATTTTGAAGTTTTTGACATGAAGAAGCAAGAAATTGAATCAAAAAACTATATGCTAGAATGGAAAACTAATAGGATCTTGTTGGATCTTGCATCTCCCTCTTTCCAAAACAAATTTTGTCTCCTTATTCTGATAAGTACAGAGGGAATTCGCCCTACTTCAATTGAAATGCATACAAATGATGTTTTGATCACAAAGATCCAATTTCTACACATAAATCAACAAGATTTTTAGCTAGAAACTTGATTGGAATGCTACAAAAGCAAACTCGCCCACAAATCTCTTCTAAATCTGGCAAAACCTGCACATTTGGCCGCCTAATGCTCTGATACCATGTGAAAAACTCAGATCCAAAAGATGCTAAAGTTTCATAAAGATCTTGGCCATGGAAGTTATGCACATCTAGATTGAAAAAATGATAGAAATTGTGATGTTAAGCATACTAAACATCAACTAAACATCAAAATCTGATCATAAGCTTCCACAAACAGAAACTTGCTGTCCCTGTCCGTACTTCAGAGCCTACAACCTGCATTTCACACGTGTGAAGCCATAGCAACAAAGAAATCACAATTCTAGTGGCTAGAATGCAAGATATGAACAAAAAAGTGAGAGAGAAGAAGATGGATCTTCAAAGAGCATAACATTCATTCAATAGAATGAAAATGAGATGTGTACATACTCGTGGAGATGGCTATTTATAGCAGCCATAGTGCCTCTTGGCCACTTGTCTTATGATAGGCTAAAATTGGGGTCCAATAGGATTCACCCATATACCTAGAAATTTGGTCAAATAGGAATGCACCAAATTATGAGCCAATAGAAGAGCTCCACACTCGACCTCCTCTAATTAATGTGACCTCAAAAGTAGTGTACACATACTTTGGGCCTCTACATACATGTATGAACCTATCTCTAACTTTTATTTGGCCATAGGCCTACAAAATCTCAAGTTAGGAAAATACTACTAGTTGACAATTTTTCACAGAAGATACATATCTTAGAATCCTCTTGGCCATATTCCAATGATGGATCTTAGGTTCTTGCATAGATTGACTCAATTTGTGCACACAAAAACTAAGATCGGGCCTAGTAATGGTAAGCCAAATCAAGGAGCCTACAAGACTCCTAAAAAGTGTGATGTCCTCAAAGGATCTTTTATCACCTTTATTAGGATCTTTTACAATTTTCTCCATTGGAGTATCTATGCTCTTAGAATTTTCCATATGGAATTTTTTCAACATAGAGTGAGCATATCTAGATTGGCATATAAAGACATGATTTTCATAAAAATCAATTTCTAGGCCTAGGATGTAATGTATCTCTCCTAGATCTTGCATTTTAAACTCACATCGACAAAGCATAAGCATCCAAAAACTCTAAGGTGATCAACCTTAGGCTTCTTCAAAAATAAGATTTCATATGGTGACTTTCCTCCAAGAGCTATATGTGGGATCCTATTGCAAAGATAATTTGCACAATTAATGGCTTCTCCCCAAAAAACTTTGGGCAAAGATGCCTCAATTCTCATAGATTTTGCACATTCACATAGAGATCTATTCTTTCTCTCGGCCACTCCATTTTGAGATGGAGAGTAGGCACAAGAAAACTCTCTTTTAATGCCTTCAAGCTCACAAAAATCTTGAAATTTATTGGAGATATATTCACCACCTCCATCACTTCTAAGAGCTTTAATCTTGAATGAGAATTGCTTCTCTACATAAGCTTTGAAAATAAGGAAATGATCAAACACCATAGATTTTGAAGCAAGAAGATATATCCAAGTGAATCTTGTGTAATCATCAATGAAAGTAACAAAACAAGTGGCTCCTCCCTTGCTTGTAGTTGATGAGAAATGCACATCCGAGTGGATTAACTCCAAAGGATGCTTGCTTTTGATAGAAGATCTTGTAAATGGCCTTTTGTGAGATTTAGCAATAGCACAAGCCTCACAAGGCTTGATCTTCTTGGAGAATGACTTTGGCAAGCCAATAGCTTTGGATTCTTTGATCATAGAGAGCATGGATTTGTAGTTGGGATGTCCCAACCTCCTATGCCATAATTCCTCCATAGAGAGCTTGTTCACAAGAGCAACATTACAAGCATTCACATACTCATTTGTATCTAGTTTATAGATGCCACCAAATCTAGATCCTAATGCAAGTATCTCATCATTCTTCTTGATAGTGCAAGTATCAACATTGAATTTTACATCAAGGCCATTATCAAGCAATTGGCCAACACTAATAAGATTCTTGGTAAGCTTAGGTACATAAAGAACTCTAGAGAGAGAAAGAGCTTTAGAGGATGCAAGCTTCAAGGGAATGTTCCCTATGCCTTCAATAGGACATTCAAAATCATTTGCAGTGTATATTGATTTCTTCACTCCATCATAAGGTGCAATAGAAGAGAAAGAGTCCTTGGAGCTACACATATGTAAAGAGGCTCCACTATCAATATACCATAGGCCATCCTTCTTGAAAGGAGTAGATGAGAAACTAGAGACCATAAGAGATCCCTCTCCATCACTTGCAATAGTGTCTTCCTTCTCATTGGTAATATTGGCTTGCTTGAGTTGATTCTTCTTTTTGAAGCAATTGGTGGCATAATGACCTTTCTTGCCACAATAAAGCACTTGATCTTCTTCTTCTTCTTGAGCTTGGATGATGAAGCATTAGAGGAAGCATCTTCCTCCTCATCTCTGTCTTTGGATTTGACTTTGTCCTTGCTTGAGGATTGTTGATGTTGGTTCTTGCTCCTCTCTTTGTGCTTATCCTTGGCAAAGAGAGCTTTGCCATCATTATGAGTGAGAGAAAGCTTGTCCATCCTCAAGAGCTTGTACTCTTGTCTTGATTATTATGAAATTAGCACACTTTGGAGAGCCTCCAAACTTGGTAGCTCCTCCTTAATGGCATAGGATTGGACAAGATTATCAAATTCACTTCTCAAGCCATTGAGAATGACTTGAACTAGCTCATTTTGATTGATGGAATCACCAATGCAAGCAAGCTTTCTATGAATATCTTTTACTCTCAGAACATAACTAGATGCACTCTCATCACTCTTTTGGCTACTTTGAAAGATTTGATTCCTAAGAGTGAGAAGCCTAGAGGTATTCTTAGCCTCATAGATAGTCTTGAGACAATCCCAAGCTTCTTTGGCTGTTGTACAAGTACCTATCTCCCTCAATATCTCATTAGAGACATTCATCTTAATGTAGTGGAGAGCCATCCTAGATCTCTTTTTGTATTTTTGAACCTCTTGAAGAGCTTGTGGTTCTTCTTCAAGGCCAAGAACTATGTCCATCACGTCTTGAAGGATCAAGATGGACTCCATCCTCATTTTCCAAATTGAATAATTTGAAGTGGTCGATCTTTCACTTGGTTCCAACAAGGATGAACCCATTGAAGACATTTGAAGTGAAGAAAACTCAAATGATGAACAATAAATGTTGTTACACACTTTCAATAGGATCCAATAATTGAGTACTATCTCCTCCTATGAAAGATCTTACAACAATTTGTGAATTGATTCTCACTAGCTACTCAAATCTCTCTAAAACAAGATCTATTTCACATCAAATGATGGAGTATAGGCAAAGTTAGGATCTAACACTCTTAGCACGTGTGAAATACACTAAGAAACCAAATTTGACTCAAATACAATGATATTGCATGAAACAAAATGGCTAAGATCTCAAAACAGTGCCTAGATCACATATAGATGAGATTGGCAAGCATACAACTATGATTTTGGATCAACCAAGCAATCTCTTGACCAAACCAAATGTGTCCACCCAGGTCTAGGTGCCCTACCTAACCCTCTTCAAAAGCTTATAACTTTTGATTGGCTCAACCAAATGGAATGAAACTGATTGCAATAGAAACTAGACAAAAATAGCTTCAAAACAAGCTATCAAGCAAGATAAATGGATCAAACATGAGAGAAAACCTCCAAACTGAAATTGGATGTTCCTCACACGTGTCTGAGCACCTAATTCTGTAAAGTACCAGGTCAGACCCAATCAATGTCCTTTTGATCTCTTTTGATCCAAGATTGAACAAGATAGCTAGGAAAATGGGCCTTGACAACTTCTAGCTCAAGATTGATGAAATTTTTTTCACTTAGATGGATCAAAATGCATGGTAACCTTAGGTAGGCTCTGATACCATGTTAAATTTCACACGTGTGGACTGTCCACTACATGTACTTGTGATCTCCTAAGGTGTGTAGATGCACCAAGATCAAGACTAGATTGAGATTCAAGATCAATCTTGAATCCTATGGCAAAAACACACTACTACATGCATTCAATCACTTCCAACTCTCACTCACACGTGTGGGAAGTATTAAAAAAATAATCTAAGTAAAAACAAGCTGCTCTCCTCGAGTAGAGAGAGAAAATGCATCAAGAGCTCTCGGGTAGAGAGAGAAAGCTAGAAATCCAATAACTCACAAAATCCATGAAATCACCAAATCAATTGACTTCAAAATGAGGAGTACAATGATACTAGTAGGTCCACGAGCTACCACTACGCTTAACTATGATTGGACCACATTTTGTCACCTCTTGATCCTATTGGATCATTGATCTATGCACCTCTTAATTCTATTGGACTATATTCAAGCACACCTCAATTTCCTATTGGACCTCACAAGGTTCCACCTCTATATCCTATTGGACCTCTTGGAATTCATCAAACAAAAACTTTACACTTGTCTACACTCTAATTAGCAAGTGTTAAGCCTCTTACTCTATTTTGGCTCAATAGTGGCATTACAAGTGGAAATGCATAATTTGCCATCTATGTCAAATTTATTCCTACCAACATCCTACACCTAGATGCTTGATGTAAAAAACATAAGACCCCTATATCTAACATAGATAATCTTTTTCAATTCTTCACGAGAGAGAGAGAGAGAGAGAGAGAGAGAGAGAGAGAGAGAGAGAGAGAGAGAGAGAGAGAGAGAGAGAGAGAGAGAGAGAGAGAGAGAGAGAGAGAGTTTCATGCCAAAAGAACTTGAGACGAAAGAGTACATGTCAAGTGTGTGTTTACAGTGGGACCGTATGAAATGTCTCAACGATAGCAAGGAAGAAAAAATACATGTGCAACTAACTACGATGATCTAAGATGAATATAGTACAAATATATGGCCACAATATGATGATATGAATGATGTCATTATCTCCCACTACTATAGAAGAAGCATGTAATCGGGACTATTGCTAGAAGTATGTCCAAACTATGCCATTGATATCATCAAGGAGGTGATCAGTGGGAAATGTGTCTCCTCATAGTGGGATATATACCTCTGAGGACAATATGAAACCAATTAGTGATGCGTGATCTTTGGCCTCTATGTCGAGAAGTGCCATCATTTTCAGTATCATTTATCTCTATATCTATGGATGGCGTTCTACAAGAGCAAAATGATGTAATCTAGACCTACATGTCGGAGACGTTACTCAATTGAACTAGTTGGCATAGATCTTTTCCTAGTATGAACATTACCCGTATCACAAGTGCAACACAATGAGAATCTTTGTATGGTAGAAATGACCACATTGTAGCCGATGTATGGCGACATATGTAGTAATATCTCCATTTGATCTCATAATAGACTAGGTCATCTAAATAAAAAGTGACCATTGACACTCCACCTTAGATAACAAATATAGCTGACAGGTCTTCTATTCTTTGAGGGTACTTTGGAAGCATCCAATCTATATAGCTAACTAATTTGAGGATATTATGAATAGTGCCAAACTGATCACACATATATAGACATACTGAATTGACTAAGAGAAGCCACTCAAATCATTGAAGACATGCACTGGATCAACAAATTAAACAATCTTATAAACCCATTCCAAATATGCAAAATATTCCTTCCCTATGTTGTACTAGCAAAGAAATGGTAACATACAATGAACAAGCTTTCAATCAAATTGACGCCACCAGTTTTTACCTACATGCAAATGACACGTGCTCATGCACATGTCACAAATCAATATTTGTTGCTCAAAATAAAAGAAGTCATGATAGTTTATGGGAAACTATAGTTGTTAAAGTAGGTATGCTTCTTGAAATATGTAGTGAAGATGGTCTTGTAAATGCTGCGAGTGGTCTATTCCAAATGAAAACAACCATAGGCAATTGATGTTATTTGGATTCAATTCTTTGATCCACACATTGGACAAAAAGCATCCCTTAGCCACTTTCGTATAACGAGGCACATACCGCAAACATGGACACTAATTTGAGCTGATTGGACCTCGTTGGCTATGACTATACATGCCAAATTTATGCTGGTTAAACAACATATTTGACAATATTATACAAGGTCTATCATAAAAGTCCCTTAGAAAATATTGATTTTTGCCCAATTTAGCATGCTAGAAAATTGCCTATCATTAGACTTTCAAGGAGATTTCTAACATACTATCTTTAATCTTCTTTTGAGACAATGCAATCACATTTGTTTTGGGACTTTGGAGTAACCTTTTTTTATGCTTTTCGAATTAATTAATTTTAGGCCAAAATCATGGGTTTAATCTCTAAATTTTATTAATGTACTCCTTCAATAACATGTTTGCAATGCAAAATGCAAACATGAGCAAGTTATTTGTTTCTTATTAGGAAAAGCCAGCAATGCTACATTGTGTGAAAATAATTAAAACCTAGCTACTAGATTATTGCCAAGTCGTACCATTATAGTTAGGCCCTAATTTGAAGGTGACTGAAATACACTTAAATGCTTATGGCTGGGCAAATTGAGCCTAAAAGCTGAAGTCGTAAACTATACTCTCATTTTAAAAGATTTTGATGTGGATATTTTACAAACCTCGATGCTTGAAATAAATGGTCAAAAATTTATACACTCTACACCTTGAGTTTTTCAAATATACTCTACACTTTACAAATAGATTCCAAGGAGATGACGTAGTCACTTTAGGATGTGCAAAACCATGCCGGCTTCGGAGGCTTTTTATCTAGCAAATTTTTTTTGCACGATGTTTGGTGGCTCACAACAAGCATTCTAGGTTGGTCTAGTGACTAGACCAACCTACAAACAATAAACATCTGTATTCCGTATATTAAGCATTGTATATTGTTAGATATCTCTATAAAATCTAAAGTCCATTAGGAGAAATACAATTGGCATTAACAACCCTACAAATCAGTCACAATGTAAATTGTTAATTTCAAAAATATCGCAATTATATTTTCTTAACACAGCTTTTAAAAAACGTACATGAGCCTGGAAACATCTATTGCTGCTATAGAAAACAAGATTATACATAACGCATGTAAATTGCATCTTATCTAGCATAGCAAACAAGCACAATAAAAACAAGCAAAATAAGAAAGAAACTTGGTGGTGCTGAATGATGGCGTATTGCATGATATGGTGAGGTGGTGATCCAAGCTTGACTCACATATGCAACAAGCTTCTTTGTGTCATATGCTCAAAAAACCATGATGACTTCCAAACCAATGGGCATATGTGGTTTAGCGAAATATTTTGAATTTATCTTTAAAACAAAGGAGGCACATTTTTGAAACTTGTTCTAATACATGTGGCATTAATAAAGACCATTCACAATTTTGAGAAACCATAAATAATAAACTTTCAAAAACAATATTCAATAGAAAATGCACCTTTTTGTTCTATGTTTACCATGTACCACTGGTTATACGATAGGGCCAGAATTATTTAAAATAGTATCAACATAGAAAACATTAATTTTTAAAGTATGCACAACAATTGTGGCCAATACTAGCTTTTCTAGAAGTGATTCAGTGGCATGAGAGTGGAGTGCAATTATGTGAGTGGTTTGCGTGCACACCATAGTTTCTCTACAAAGAAAACTTGGAGGAAGGAGAACTTTATGTTTAAGAATATCTGATAGTTGCATTGGGACCATTGCAAAGAACTTTGAACCATTTAACATCAATCATGAAAAAGTTGAATCCCCTAAATCCAACTTCGAGGATGTCATTGATTGTCCCATAATAATCAAGTTGAGAAGAGAGTAAATTGGTGTCAGTCGTGCTTGCTTGAATCTCTTGGGTAAAATTTGCCATAACTCCACAATCGTATTTTGAATTTATCTTTAAAACAAAGGAGGCACATTTTTGAAACTCCTTCTAATATATGTGGCATAAATATAGATCATTCACAATTTTTAGAAAATCATAAATAATAATCTTTCAAATACAATATTCAACAATAAATGCGCCTTCTTGTCCTATGTTTACCATGTACCACTGGTTATACGATAGGGCCAAAAAGTATTTAAAATAGTATCAACATAGAAAACTTTAAATTTTAGAGTATCCACAACAATTGTGGCCAATACTTGCTTCTCTAGAAGTGATTCAGTGGCATGAGAGTGGAGTCTAATTATGTCAATGTAGCATGATCCAATTGCAATGTGAATAGACATCTCAATGTAATCTCGAAAATCATATGTAGGTCACATTAACGGAACACCTGGTTTTTGTGCATTCAACTTCTCAACAATCTATAGAGCTAAGAATACTTCTAGAATGCTCATTCTTAGATATGAAATCTTTCAAAGTTCTCAAAGAAGTGAGGAGAGTGCTTCAAACTATGTTCTGAGAGTTAAAGATCTTCATAGGGAGCTTGCCTATGTTAGTGTCACAATCAACCAAGATGGGCTAGTACAAGTCATAATTAATGGCTTGAAAGAAGATTATGATTATCTTTTTCAATCCTTTGCTATTAAGGAGGAGTTACCTACTTTGGAGACTCTTCAAGGAATCCTTATCTCTGAGGAAGCTAGACAAGAGTATAACCTCTTGAGGATGGAGAAGCTGTCTCTCAAGCATATTGAAGATGGCAAAGTTCTCTTTGCCAATGAAAAGCACAAAGGGAGGATCAAGAATCACAATTATCAAGCCCTCACCAAGGACAAAGCAAAGAACAAAGACTATGATGGAGAAGAATATGATTCATCTCATTCTTCTATCTTCAAAAAGAAGAATCAAGACAATCAAGCCAATAGTACCAAAGAAGACTCATTTGCAAGTGAAGGAGAAGGAACCCTCATGGTGTCAAGTTTCTCCTCTACACTATTCAATGATGTATCTTGGTATATTGATAGTGGTGCTTCATCACACATGAGTCGCTCCAAGAATCCTTTTGTTTCTATTGAACCTTTTCAAGAACTTAAGAAATCAATATACACAACTATTGGTCATGCATGTACTATTGAAGGAGTTGGAAGTATTTCAAAAGTTTATTTAGCAGTGGTGCAAGATCCAATTTCTCTTAATATCTCATTAGAGACATTCATTTTTATAAAATAAAGAGCCACCCTAGCTCTCTTTTTATACTTCTGTACTTCAAGTTGTGCTTGAGGCTCCTCCTCAAGACCAAGTACAATGTCCACTTTGATTGATAACACAAAATGTGAGTTTTGAATCAAGCAAATAATATGATCAAATCAAAAGGTGTCCACTCGGGTTTTGGGTCACTCCCTACCCCTCTTTAAGAGCTTATAACTATTGTTAGGCTTATCAGATTGACAGATTACAATGGAAAGTAGACTCTTCTAGCTTCAAAACAAGCTATAATGTCACTAACTTTGGATCTAACATCAAGGAGATAAAATGAATTGAAGTACTCTGGTTTTCACACGTGTGAAGTGTTTGAATTCCGTACAACCTCTATTCAGATTTCAAAACATCAATTCTAATCTCTTCGATCCAAAAACTGTCAACAATAGATAGCAACAAGTGATAAACAACTTCCTAGCTTGAATTGTCACAAAAAATTTCATACATCAGATGATAATAGCAATTGAAACTTTGTTTGGCTCTAATACCATGTGAAAAATCAAAATGTTCACACATGAGGAACCACCAAAAAAGTGTGAATGATCTTACCAAAGTTTTGTGTTAGCACCTAGACCACATGGGGATTGAAAATCACAATCTACCTCAAGAATCTAAGGCTAAATCACAATCTAGATTGCTATTGATCAAAGCTACTTTAATTCCACACATGTGAGAAAAGTACACAAGCAAGAAATGTATGAAGAATACTTCAAACTCGAGTTAGAGAGAGAATCACAATACAAACAAAATATCACAAGATCCAATTTGACATTAGGACAACCTCTATGCTTGATTCATCATTAACATTGTGAGAGAACTCACATTACATATATAGAGGGAGCACTAGCTCGAGGTAGTATTAGCATGCAACCACAAATCTCCACCTCTTGAAGTGTAATCTACCAAAATATTGACACATATCAGTCCGCATGCATGTCTATGCACCTACTTCTACCTACTTTTCTACAAGAGTCATTTTTCCAACTACATATGTACAAATCTACTTGCATGTGTCCATAACAAGTTTTGCATGCCTTGCATGTCACATTGGAAACTTAGGACATAATGCATTTGTAGTACCTCGAGTTCCTGCTAGCCCAAATTTGGCCATTTCATACTATAAATCTACATGCATGTCACATATGACAATTAGACTTGATTGCATGTGATGTAGCTCAAGTTTCTACAAGACAATTTTGATATTTACAAGTTGTAACACTACATGCAAGATGTAAATCTTCATCAACCCCAAAAGTCAAGTTGAATGGCTTTTTTATTTTCACAGAATTGGCGTCATTGTAGTATAGTGGTGAGCATTTCCGTCTGTCACATAGACGACCCAGGTTCGATCCCCGAAAACGGCGCCAATGTTGTACTTTTAGTTTCTTCTATGTTCTATTATGGCAGTCTCCATATAATAGAATTAGAATGATACTAAAATGTGTTGTGTAGGGTAAGTACAGATAAGTTCACTTCATGTCTCGGAGCCCATTTCCTACACGGAGCATGTTACTCCTATTTAGGACTTCTAATATCTACATACACCTCCCATTTCTAGTACTTTATCTATCAATGGTAAACTTTGGAAGGGCTTTGTTATAGTATGGTAATTTTAGTTGCATCATTTCCTTGTTCTATCAAATTTGTATGCTGTGATTTGTGTTTTCATACATAAGCCTTTCTTTTAACTTATAGGTATATTCACATTGTGTATATGTACAATATCAAGAAATTCCTTAATAATGCAATTTTGCTAGTTCAAACACTGGAAAGACTTGTAGAGATGATGATTTGTAACTATAATTTAACATATACACAACAATTGTTCATCAAATCAAAACATCAAACAAAAAAATTGATTTTGAGGTGATTGTTGTTTATGTCCAAAACCAAGGCACCTTATCATGCCTGCCAAAGTGCTCATGTGTTATGGCTCACCCTTATGATTCTAGTTTTCTCTCTTGATGCTATCAAAGTGCACTTCTTTTGCCCTGCATGTTTATAATAAACGATTCACTTACTTCTAGAACTACCACATAATGACTAGCACTCAAATTTACTTCAAGATCTCATCTATATATTCTACACTTGTCAATTTCACACTTGTTGGACTTTGATGCAAAACAACTAGGATTTCAAAAAGGCGGACTTCTAAAGTTGGAGTGGTGCAAACTGACTAATACGTTTAGAAGATGCGTTTTTGTGTTCAATAGATTCAAGAGTAAACGTAGTTGGGCCTTATTGGGACATAGCAGAGGTTGCAATGGTTTTTGAAACTAGTTGTGAAGAAATATGAATCATTAAGATCCAAAATCACATATTGATCTTTAATTAGAAAGACAACACACTTTACACCATTGACAATGTAGAAAATCAACATTCACTTAATGAAAGAGATGCAAACTCAACAAGATCTTGATCAAACATCAAACTTATGATAAAATGAAGTTGTTTTCCCTACAAAAATATTAAGATACTATATTTCACATGTGTGGATCCAAATATCACCTAAACAATGCATTCTACACACAAGATTTCAAGATATCACCAATATAGTGCACCAATGGATAGATGAACCCAAGAGAACTCATGTATAAGCATGAAATGAGAGAGAGACGTACATCTATATATAATAGGTCCATGCCTCATTAATGATCTTGGTTTTCCTCCATATCAAAAATTCTACTATTAATGTGGACTAGATTCAATGTCTCCAACATTCAAATTTGAATCTACCAAACTCAACCTCCTACATTTTCCCTCACTTTCCAAAAGTGGTAGTTTAAAAAACATTTGAACTAAAATAGCTTTGAGTGACTAGCTCTAAGTATAAAAAGAAAATTGGCCTCAATTGCCAAATATACATATATGACCAAAATATCAAACTAGTTGACAATTTTTCACACTCCCTCTTCAACTAGTTTTAGCATAGTGTTAACCATACTATTTTGATCCAACTTTAGAATGATCTCCATCCTGTTAAAAAAGTGGATCTTGCATGGATCCAAACTCCCAAAATACTTGGCTAAGATCTTTGCACAACAAGCTATAAAAGGTAGAAATGGCAAAGCATCCTAATGCTATCTTTGATACACATGAACTTGACAAAGCATTCAAGAGACAAAAGAAACTAATAAAAAGTACTGATGGCAGCCAAAAACAGTAGCATACCAGCCCTACAACAACAGCGTACCACTTTTGGAAACCTCTTAAGATCATACACAAAAGCTTGAAGACAATACACAAATCAATGCTCTCAATGGAGGAAGAAACTGTGACAATGATCTATTGATCTCTCTCAACAATACAGTAAGTTTCTCCAACCTGTTCTCCACGAATTTCAGCCTAATATAGGTGAGAGAGATGTCTCTCTCTCCTCTCTCTAGAACTTAGGACCCAAATTTAGGGCACTAGTAGCCTAAAATGGCCTATTTTGGCCTATATGTCCAAATAGCATGATTTTGGTGTCATTTCGAAGGTCCTGAAGTTTGAGTGCTAGTTTTACAACACTACTTTGCTCCAACCTAAGAATGATCTCCATCATGATAATAGATATCTTCTCAAGTGTTCTAATATGTACAATATTAAGTACAACATAGTTGATATAGATAATAGTGTCCATATAGGATGCTTCACTATTTCTTACATCAATTTTACATAGAATGTTGAACATGATACATGTAAACGAGCAAAGAATCATAATGAAAGGATTCCTCTATGTATCCACCTTTGAATTCTCTGTAAAACATTAGCAAACAAGTTGTAAGTGAAAGTAACCAACAAATGTTTGCATGCCTCCTCCACATTCCACTATGCCCATAGTGAATGCACCATGTATCTCCATGAATGACCCTCCATCACCGCCTTGCCTTTGTAGATCTCCAATCCATGAAAACCCCTGAGTGAATGAATGACAAAATGATGTGTTCTTTGCTCCATTTGAATGAGAAAAACCTAAACTTGAAATACTTGAAGTATCTCCACAAGATTTGCATACAACCCTTGATCCTACATTGTCAACAATTTGCCAATTTGCCAACACTAGGATGCTAGATCTTGAACTTTGCTCAAAAGTAAACATATAAGGTAGAGTAAAAGGACACTTCCTTGCTGATCCAATAACCTTACTTGAACCTTCAAGAACATGTAAAAACAGATCCAAAATGCTTTTCCCACGTGGCTCCCCTTTGATGCTTTTGACTAGCTTCCAATTGCTACTTGCCTCTTGGTTTTGATGAAGCAATTCAAGATCAACATCTTGATCTTCCAATAAAACATCAAGGACTTTGTATTTATAAACATCTTCAGATCTGAACCTCTAAAGATACTCCCTCTCAAACACAAGATTAACATCCCACAAGATCTCATCATTGCTTGATTTCTACAATTCTATCCAACATGAAGTAGAGTAGATGAAGTTGAGTATCAAACCTAATCAAACCAGCCCATTTGAGCTCAAACCAAACCTCAATGAGCTCACCAATGATATCTTCCTTGCCTTGGGAAAATTGCCACTTGAGTTGCTCCATGTAGTCTTCTTCATCCAACCTTTTGCCATCTTGATCATGCATGAACACTCCACCACAATCATAACAACCTTTGAGTTGATGAAGAGATGTAAGATCCATGCCTTGAATCTTCCCAAGAGTCACTCTTCCTTTGCCCTTTCCTTCAAAAGACTTTCTCTTAATGATCACACCACAAAAGTTAGCAATCTCCCTCTTGATAGTTGCATCATAAGAAATGGAAGAATCTCAAACATTAGAAGCCATGAAAAGAATACATAGTTCCTTCAACATAAGAATGATTGAAGTACTTTTTCTTGTCAAACCGGGACCTCTTATCAATGATATAGGTAATGATAATGAACCCTCACTATCATTCACAAAATCATCATTCAAAGTACATCCTAATTTGAGCACTTCACATTCATCTCTCCCTTTTGACTTGAGATCTTCCTCACCAAGTCTCACGATAGAACATTCTGAATAACCCTCCCTATAAATCTTAGGAAAACACGTTAAAATTTCAATGGCTTATACCGAGGAAAAATGTCGGACCCGATGCTCAAGCTTTCTGCTTCCACTCATTCTAAATTCTATCTTTAAAAACAATGCCAAAAAAAAGAGTTGGAAATTGCATATCTTGTTGTAGTGTCCTTTGTTGGACATAGAGTTCTTGAACATAAAGTTCTCCTTCCTCCAAGTTTCCTTTGTAGAGAAACTATGGTGTGCACGCAAACTACTCTTTTCTGCTAGCTATGGATGGATTGCATACTACTACAATAAAAACAAAAGCAAAAGCAAAGCGTGAAATACAAGCCACTTTTTCTCCCATGTATGCATGGTCACTTACAGGTGGGAATGCAAACAAAAGTAAGTTTTTGTTTCTTAGGAGGAAATCTCAACAATGGTACATTGTGTAAAGGCTATTAACCAATAGTAGCCACTACCTTTTTTCACCATTTTATGATTTGATCACTTTGCTA
This sequence comes from Diphasiastrum complanatum, assembly GCA_029204225.1. Classification (NCBI taxonomy): domain Eukaryota; kingdom Viridiplantae; phylum Streptophyta; class Lycopodiopsida; order Lycopodiales; family Lycopodiaceae; genus Diphasiastrum; species Diphasiastrum complanatum. Next base: position 8,969,419 of record CM055110.1, read on the forward strand.
ATGGGAAGCAATTCATGATGCGAGATGTACAACTAGTAGTTCCTAAATTCTTTGGTAGTTTTGAAGAAGCTACTTAAACATGACAAAACACTGAATAGGACCATAAGAGAAGGCATATATAGATCATCTGTGGTTTTTAAAGTGTGGCTAATGAATACAAATAGATGACATTGAATAATGGCAAGAAAATCACCAATCATTGGATGTTCTGATAGACAATTTATCTGCACACCGACAATTGATGTTGTCCTTCAATATGTTGGGTTTCCTTGTACATAAAACATGTTTTCAATTCAAAATGCAAACATGAGCAAGTTTTTTGTTTGTTATGAGGAAAAGCCAACAATGCTACATTATGTGAAAACAATTAAAAACTAGCCACTAGATTATTGCCAGATGGTACCATTATAGTTAGGCCCTAATTTGAAGGGGATTGAAATCCACTTATAGGCTTATTGGTGAGCAAATTGGGCCCATAAACTAAAGTCATAAACTATATCCTCATTTTGATGTGGACATTTTGCAAACCTCGATGCTTGAAAGAATCGACAAAACTTTTACACACTCTAGACTGTGAATTTTTCAAATACAGTCCACATTACACACACACACACACACACACACACACACACACACACACACACACACTCACTCACTCACTCACTCACTCTCTCTCTCTCTCTCTCTCTCTCTCTCTCTCTCTCTCTCTCTCTCTCTCTCTCTCTCTCTCTCTCTCTCTCTCTCTCTCTCTCTCTCTCTCTCTCTCTCTCTCTCTCTCTCTCTCTCTCTCTCTCAAAACTCTACAAATAAAATCCACACCAATTGGCCTTGAAAATGACTCAAGGGCATCCAATTTTCATTTCGGACACGCATTTTATTTTTGTCAAAAACTCATGTGTGGTAGTGTCGTGCGTGCCACTACCACGCCAAGAAAAAACCTCCAAAAAATGATAGATTGGAGGTTTACCATGCATGGTACACGTCTATGAGAATTTTTGCCACATGTTGAAAAGTGCCAGTGCTACATTGCACTACCATGCAGAACAAATTTTGCAACCCTAAAATCATTGATGGGTTGGCGCGCATGGCAAATCACTCTAAACATTTATGCCATGGGAAGCAACTTTTTACTATTGCATGGCTATCCCATGCATATTCAAAATTTTGAATTTTTTCCCTTCCATCATAAAGAGGTCTGTCGGGGAGTTGGCCGTTGATAGAAATTTAGGAGGGGTGTGACAATGCCATGCGTCTGTTTAGCATTGCCACAATTGCCACGAAAATTGCCATGCAAGGGTCAACATGCTAAAACTGTTTCTCTTTTTACGTGCGTTTCAAATTGGCAATCTCTTTAGTTCTGCAATAGATCCCTTCAATGCAAGAACATATTTGCTTCAAAGCATTGTTGAGAAGTTGAATGCACAAAAACTAGGTGTGCCGTTAATGTGACCTACATATGATTTTGGAGATTACATTGACATGTCTATCGTGCAAAAAAAATTTACTAGATAAAAAGCCTTTGAAGCCGGCATGGTTTTGCACATCCTAAAGTGACTACGTCATCTCCTTGGAATCTATTTGTAAAGTGTAGAGTATATTTGAAAAACTCAAGGTGTAGAGTGTATAAATGTTTGATCATTCGTTTCAAGCATCGAGGTTTGTAAAATATCCACATCAAAATCTTTTAAAATGAGAGTATAGTTTACGACTTCAGCTTTTAGGCTCAATTTGCCCACCCATAAGCATGTAAGTGTATTTCAGTCACCTTTAGCTTAGGGCCTAACTATAATGGTACGACTTGGCAATAATCTAGTGGGTAGGTTTTAGTTATTTTCACATAATGTAGCATTGTTGGCTTTTCCTAATAACAAACAGATAACTTGCTCCAGTTTGCATTCTGCATTGCAAACATGTTATTGAAGGAGTACATTAATAAAATTTAGAGATTAGACCCATGATTTTGGCCTAAAATCAGGTAATTCAAAAAGCATAAAAAAAGGTTACTCTTTTTTAGGTCAGTCCCAAAACAAATGTGATCGCATTGTCTCAAAAGAAGATTAAAGATAGTATGTTAGAAATCTCCTTGAAAGTCTACTGATAGCCAGTTTTCTAGCATGCGAAATTGGGCTAAAATCAATATTTTCTAAGGGACTTTTATGATAGACCTTGTATAAACTTGTCAAATATGCTGTTTAACCAGCATAAATTTGGCATGTATAGCCATAGCCAACAAGGTCCAATCAGCCCGAATGTGCCTCGTTGTATGAAAGTGGCTAAGGCATGCCTTTTGTCCAATGTGTGGATCGAAGAATTGAATCCAAATAATATCAATTGCCTATGGTTGTTTTCATTTGGAAAAGACCACTCGCAGCATTTAGAAGACCATCTTCACTACATATTTCAAGAAGCATACCTGCTTTAACAACTATAGTTTCCCATAAACTAGCATGACTTCTTTTATTTTCAGCAACAAATATCGATTTGCTACATGTGCATGAGCGCGTGTCATTCGCATGTAGGTAAAAACTGGTGGCGTCAACTTGATTGAAAGCTTGTTCATTGTATGTTACCATTTCTTTGCTAGTATAGCATAGGGAAGGAATATTTTGCATATTTGGAATGGGTTTGTAAGATTGTTTAATTTGTTGATCTAGTGCATGTTTTCAACAATTTGGGTGGCTTCTCCGATCCATGTGCTTGGATGTCGAGTTATTACCATGGTCCTTGTGATTTGGAGTCTGGGCCTACTTCAGAGATGAAGACGGAAGCCTGGAGAAATACGAACTTGGAGCGAGCTGCAAGTATGGAAGACAGAGAATGTGGAGATTCTGATATCTTAAATCCCTTCATATAAGGCATTAAGATCGGCGGCCGTGGCAGGGCATCTAACGTGGACGTGGATGGATCAAATCATGCTCGCTCACCCACACACACACACACACACACACACACACACACACACACACACACACACACACACACACACACACACACACACACACACACACACACACACACACACACACACACATAAAAATTATTAATTATTTCTCAATTTATTTTTTTGACATTTCTATCCATGGGTGTGCCTTGTAGTTATTGAATTGTGATACAATTTTTAATTTACAAGAAGTTTTGTCCCGTCAATCAATGGTTTTTTAGGAGACTTTCACGTAGGTAAAAATTGGTGGCCATTAGCTTAAATAACTTGAAATTTCATATCTATGTGTCGTGCGTATGGCAATTTAAACTTAGAACTAAATAACTTAAGCCATTACGGATAACGTAAAAGCTTAAACTTGATGGACAAGGTCTATGTTTAGATCCTATTCTGCTTGTGTTTCCAAGGATGTTGCATAGGATGGCTAGAATAGTCCTTGGAATATCAGCCTACATTATCCCCGTCAACAAAAGATTGGCGGTCCCACACCAATGTAGTATAAAGAATCTCCCTCCTTATTGTGCTGGAGGAGTCAGAAATCGGTGCAGTTTGTAGATTTTGATTTGTTTTGACGTGATGCTCCATGGGAGATGAAGCTTCTAATGATTGTGGACATCTCCAGAAGATTTGAATTGAAGCAGGGTGGAGTCGGCTTGTTGGTGACTTGCTTCCAATTACTCACGCAAATGATTCAACGGATGATGTACACGAGCTTACTATTTTTGAACATGTGCTATACACAAGCTTAGTATTCATGAAGACATGATGTGAACGACAGTGAGATGAAGCCACTTTCCCTGCATGCACATGCGGACTTGCACGAGCATATGTCTCAAGGAGACACAATACACGAGGATGTGCCATTCACAATTCATGATCACGAGGGCAAAATGGATTGACATGATGGATGCAATCTTTACGAACCCACCTAAACCCACATTGATGAGGGAAGAAGAGATGATTTGTGGATTGGCATCCACTCCTTTGTACGAGGGTGGACAAATGTCAAAGTTCCGAGCCTGTTTATTACTTTCGAACTTGCAAACTAAGTATGGGTGATCAGGGATGGGAGTGTGAGATACAAGCCACTTTTTCTCCCATGTATGCATGGTCACTTACAAGTGGGAATGCAAACACAAATAAATTTTTGTTTCTTAGGAGGAAATCTCAACAATGGTACATTGTGTAAATGCTATTAACCAATACTAGAGGCTATTAACCAATAGTAGCCGCTACCTTTTTTCACCATTTTAAGCTTTGATCACTTTGCTAATGGGAAGCAATTCATGATGCAAGATGTACAACCCGTAGTTCTTAAATTCTTTTGTAGTTTTGGAGAACCTACTTAAACATGGCAAAACACTAAATAGGACCATAAGAGAAGGCATATATAGATCATATGTTGTTTTAAAAGTTAGGCTAACGAATACAAATAGATGACGTTGAATAATGGCAAGAAAATCACCAATCATTGGATGTTGTGAAATAGACAATTTATCTGCACACCGACAATTAATGTTGTCCTTCATTGGGTTTCCTTGTACATAAAACATGTTTGCAACTCAAAATGCAAACATGAGCAAGTTTTTTGTTTGTTATGAGGAAAAGCCAACAATGCTACATTATGTGAAAACAATTAAAAACTAGCCACTAGATTATTGCTAGGTGGTACCATTATATTTAGGCCCTAATTTGAAGGGGATTGGAATCCACTTACAGGCTTATTGGTGAGCAAATTGGGCCCAAAAATTAAAGTCATAAACTATATCCTCATTTTCAAAGATTTTGATGTGGACATTTTGAAAACCTCGATGCTTGAAAGAATTGACTAAACTTTTACACACTCTAGACCGTGAATTTTTCAAATACAGTCCACACGCGCGCGCACACACACTCTCTCTCTCTCTCTCTCTCTCTCTCTCTCTCTCTCTCTCTCTCTCTCTCTCTCTCTCTCTCTCTCTCTCTCTCTCTCTCTCTCTCTCTCTCTCTCTCTCTCTCTCTCTCTCTCTCTCTCTCTCTCTCTCTCTCTCTCTCTCTCTCTCTCTCTCTCTCTCTCAAAACTCTAATAATAAAATCCACACCAATTGGCCTTGAGAATGAGTCAAGGGCATCCATTTTTCATTGTGGACATGCATTTTCTTTTTGTCAAAAACTCATGTGTGGTGGTGTCATGTGTGCCACTACCACACCAAGAGAAAACCTCCAAAAAATGATAGATTGGAGGTTTACCACGCATGGTACACGTCTATGAGAATTTTTGCCACATGTTGAAAAGTTCCAGTGCTACATTGTAGAACAAAATTTTGCAACCCTAAAATCATTGATGGTTTGGCATGCATGGCAAATCACTCTAAATGTTTTTGCCATGAGAAGCTTCATCATCACTATTGGAAACTTTTACATTTTGCTCCATAGGAGTTTCTACTCCTTTACAATCTTTCATTTCAAACTTTTCTAAGATAGAAGAAGCATATTTGGATTGACAAATAAAACTCAAATCCTTGCCTCTTGAAAGACAAATAAGATTATTTTTGTCAAAAGATCTTATGTTTTGAACATTTTAGGCTTTACTGATAGGAATGTTCCTTTAAGTATCTCCCATGAAACATTGTATTCCACTTATATTGAGCTTAGTAGAAATAAGAATAATGCACATCTATTAGATGCATACGCTAGCAGAGAATTTCTTCATGACAATACTGCCATAGAATCTGACACAAGATCTAATGATGAATAGTTGACACTTTGTGTTTTGGTATAATACAATCAATGCATTTACATTGAGAATTTCTCCTTTCTTGTTCAATGAATTTGCAAAGCAATTCTGAACATGTCATGATTTGATGACAATGATGATCTTCTACTCAGCAATCATCTAACTTTCTCTTCCTGTATCAACTTGCATGCTTTTCTAAACTTGTTGTATCGTGTGGACTTTGTTATATGTCGAATCTGAACTTTGCGGTAGAACCACTGAAAGAATTGACAAATGTAGTTCCATTTTTCATTGGTTCCTCCATGTTGTGTATTTCAATGAAATGTTGCTCGTGCTTGCCAGTGTGACTTCTCCATCCCTTGTGATGACCGTACACTGCATATTTCAAAATTATAATGTTAGTCTTATGTTTGGATCTAAATATATATGAAAATTTGAAAGCATTTTGAAAATTTTATACTAACCATGTAATGAGTGATGTGATCTTCTCCCCATGCTTTTGATACTGCATTAACAAACTCGACACAAGTCCTTTGGACAGCTTTCTTATCAATATTAGAGTATTTTTCTTGTCTTAAAATAGCAATCATACTATCAAGTTTTTTTCATACATGGTTCTCTGTTTGTGATGGAGCACCATTCATGAGAGTTATACTAATCCTTTCCATCTTCTGCCCTTTCACAATTTCTGACTCATCTATCTTAAGTACTATGATTATTTTGCCATTCACCTTTTCATAGGTTATATCATAGAATGTGACGATGTATCTTAGAAAGTAATTTAGATCAACAAATAAATTTTTTGATGCATTATAGAATATCGATCTTCCATCAGTTTCATACACCTCCTCAATATGAAATGGAGTTCCAGTGATCTTATGTATACCTATGTTTAATGTATCCCTCTCTTTCTTCAAGTGATATGTCCTAGGGATTGGGACTTTTCTAATTTGAACTTGCTTAAAAGCTTCTCTAATTAGTTTAAATATTGCTGCATATGCTTCTCTGCTAATACCTGCAAAATGACAAGCACCCTGAACTATAGTCTTATCTAAATTGTTTTGAATGTCCACCATCAAAGACTCTGCTATTTTACACTTTACATTTGAAATCCTATTATTCATCATGATATGCTCAGTGGATTTGCAAGTCAATATTGTGCCCAATGACATTCCTAGTGAAGCATTGTCTTTAATATTTCGAGGAGCTACTAATGCAGATCTGCAAAAAAAATAGATAGTTAATAGAATATCACCAAAGCTGAAATTAAATCCAAATGTCATTGAAAAACTTACAAAAATCAGAATATCTTTACTTGAATGCACGGATCCTTCTATTTCGATAACCTCCTTTTGAAAGCGTTTGAATATCCTTGCAACTTTGTCGCTTTCGCTTCTTACTTTCAGCCTTCTTCTTTGCCAAATCCACATCCTTCAATAATTGTAAGTTTTCAATATGAATAGACTGTAAGACTGATTGCATTTGCTCTAGTTCTAATTTGATATTGATTGTTATCTTCTGTAATGATTCATTAATTTTGGCATTCATAATTGGAGATGGCACCCATATTTCCATTCTCGTGGAAGAAATGCATATGTAAACATTTGGCAATTTTTCCTGATTCAAATTTGGGGATGGCGGTCATATTCTAGATCTAGTGAAAATATTGCTCTTTTCGTAACCAATGGAGGGAATATCTTTGAATTTAGTCAAGTTATACTGCGAGCTGTTAACAGTTCTTAACTGTGACTATAGACATTGCGGTTAGATCATTGGGAGTTGGGGAGGCCTTGGGAGTGGTGGGGGCAAGCAAATAAACAATATTGTTTTTTTTTCATTTTGATATTTTTCTATATCCTACATGGCATTCCTTAAAGGGTCTTTTTGATATTGAGAACTCCTCTAATGGCTTTGAAGCATTGATAAAGAAATATGTTCTTGCATTGAAGTGATCTATTGCAGAACTAAAGAGATTGGCAATTTGACACGCACATAAAAAGAGAAATAGTTTTGGCATGTCGACCCTCGCATGGCAATTTTCGTGGCAATTGTGGCAATGCTAAACAGACGCATGGCATTGTCACACACCTCTAAAATTTCTATCAACGGCCAGCTCCTCGGCAAACCTCTTTATGATGGAAGGGAAAAAATTCAAAATTTTGAATATGCATGGGATAGCCATGCATCTTTCTGCCATGCAACACTAATCCTTTGAGGACTTCACACTATATAGGAGACTTGTAGGCTCCTTGATCTATCTTACTATAACTAGACCTGATCTAAGTTATAGTGTAGGCAAACTAAGCCAATCTATGCAAAATCCATTGGTTTGTCATTGGAAAAATGCTTGTGACAACCAATCAAGCCAAGCATTAGCAACCAATCCCACATTCCATGCAAGGAGCAAGCACATAGAGATTGCTCACCATTTTGTGAGGGAAAAGGTTCAAGCAAAGGAGATCAAGCTACATCATGTGTCTTCTTTAGATTGCCTTGCTGATCTAATCACTAAAGCCTCGCCAAAGGCTTCATTTATCAAGTTAAGATCAGCCTTAGGAGTTGTAGATAGATGTACTATAGTTGTATCATGTAAAAATTGAGGAGGAGTGTTAGAATTAAGCAATTTTCACATGGTTTTTGATGTATTTTGACATCTATGTGGATCCACACGTGAGAGGACCTGTGCACACGTGTGAAATGACACTTGTAATATTCAGATCCATTTTGATAAGCTTTCGTTTGATTCTAATATGACATCTCCTAAATTATAGGAGTTAGGTCCTAGATTGTAGGAATCTAGAAGGTCAACACAAATCACTAATGGATGATGTGGCAAACTTGATAGATCTTATCCAAAGTGGATATGGATAAGTACAATGAGCTGTCCCACACGTGCTGGATGCAGCTTAGAGATAGATTATGGTGATTTGGTACTTGATCCATGATGGATCAATTATTGAGCTAATGATAAGAAGTTTTGGTTTCTGAAGCAATCTTTGTGTTTTGACTCTCTTAAGCACTTTCTTTGTGGATGAATGCTTAGTAAATGATAAATAAACTATTTCTCTGTTACCAGGCCGTACAATAGCTGTAATTCACAAGTGTGAAGCCGTGAATCGTCATTTTTTATTGTTCTTGCTTGGATTCACAAAGATTGTCAAGTAGAAGCTAGATTTGGAAGCTAGTCTTGATATAGATCAAGATCCCAAGCTACCATTCACTCTTTGTGATCATTTGTAGATCAATTTCAATCCTTAAACTCTGAAATTTGACATATTTGAAAAACTCAAGGTGTAGAATGTATAAATGTTTGATCATTTCTTTCAAGCATCGAGGTTTGTAAAATGTCCACATCAAAATATTCTAAAATGACAGTATATTTTAGGCTTCAGTTTTAGGCTCAATTTGCCCACCTATAAGCACGTAAGTGTTTTTCAATCACCTTCAAATTAGGTCCTAACTATAATTGTACGACTTGGCAATAATCTAGTAGCTACATTTTAATTATTTTCACATAATGTAGCACTGTTGGCTTTTCCTAATAACAAACAAATAACTTGCTCATGTTTGCATTTTGCATTGCAAACATGTTATTGAAGGAGTACATTAATAAAAGTTAGAGATTAAGCCCATGATTTTGGCCTAAAATTAGGTAATTCGAAAAGCATCAAAAAATGTTACTCTTTTTTAGGTCAAAGTCCCAAAACAAATGTGATCGCATTTTCTCAAAAGAAGATTAAAGATAGTATGTCAGAAATCTCCTTGAAAGTCTACTGATAGCCAATTTTCTAGCATGCTAAATTGGGCTAAAATCAATATTTTCTAAGGGACTTTTATGATAGACCTTGTTTAAAATTGTCAAATAAAACTAGCATAAATTTGGCATGTATAGCCATAGCCAACGAGGTCCAATCTGTCCAAATTAGTGTCCACGTTTGCGGTATGTGCCTCGTTGTATGAAAGTGGCTAAGGCATGCTTTTTGTCAATGTGTGGATCGAAGAATTGAATCCAAATAATATCAATTACCTATGGTTGTTTTCATTTGGAATAGACCACTCGCAGCATTTACAAGACCATCTTCACTACATATTTCAAGAAGCATACCTGCTTTAACAACTATAGTTTCCCATAAACTAGCATGTGTGTCATTCGCATGTAGGTAAAAACTGGTGCCGTCAACTTGATTGAAAGCTTGTTCATTGTATGTTACCATTTCTTTGCTAGTACAACATAGGAAAGGAATATTTTGCATATTTGAAATGGGTTTGTATGATTGTTTAATTTGTTGATCCAGTGCATGTCTTCAACGATTTGAGTGGCTTCTCTTATTTAATTTAGTATGTCTATATATGTGTGATCAGTTTGGCACTATTCATAATATCCTCAAATTAGTTAGCTATATAGACTGGATGCTTCCAAAGTACCCTCAAAGAATAGAAGACCTGTGAGCTATGTTCCTTATCTAGGGTGGAGTGTCAATGAGTACTTTTTATTCAGATGACCTGGCCTATTATGAGATCAGATGGAGATATTACTACATATGTCGCCATACATCGGTTACAAAGTGGTCATTTCTAGCATACAAAGATTCCCATTGTGTTGCACTTGTGATACGGGTGATGTTCATACTAGGAAAAGATCTATGCCAACTAGTTCAACTGAGTAACGTCTCCGACATGTAGGTCTAGATTACATCATTTTGCTCTTGTAGAACGCCATCCATAGATATAGAGATAAATGATACTGAAAATGATGGCACTTCTCGACATAGAGGCCAAAGATCACGCATCACTAATTGGTTTCATATTGTCCTCAGAGGTATATATCCCACTATGAGGAGACACATTTCCCACTGATCACCTCCTTGATGATATCAATGGCATAGTTTGGACATACTTCTAGCAATAGTCCCGATTACATGCTTCTTCTATAGTAGTGGGAGATAATGACATCATTCATATCATCATACTATGGCCATATATTTGTACTATATTCATCTTAGATCATCGTAGTTAGTTGCACATGTATTTTTTCTTCCTTGCTATCGTTGAGACATTTCATACGGTCCCACTGTAAACACACACTTGACATGTACTCTTTTGTCTCAAGTTTTTTTGGCATGAAAAGACATTAATAAAACACAAACTCTCTCTCTCTCTCTCTCTCTCTCTCTCTCTCTCTCTCTCTCTCTCTCTCTCTCTCTCTCTCTCTCTCTCTCTCTCTCTCTCTCTCTCTCTCTCTCTCTCTCTCTCTCTCTCTCTCTCTCAATGTATGCTTATAAAGATGTGCCATTTAGACTTTGGAATTCTCCAAGTACATTTCAACCCGTAATGCGATAATATATCTATCATCTCTCAACTTAAGAAAATTGTAATCTCGGAAGTGGTGAAGGTGGATATACGAAATTGGCTGGATGGATCAAAATTTTGTAAAACCTAAACCTTAAACCTTGGACCCTAAATTAAATCTTGAAACCTAAATTCTAACCCTACTCTAAGCTCTACGCTCGTATATCCGATTACACATCTCATACCCTAAAACCTAAACGCTATACCCTACACCCTAAGCTCTAACTCTAAAACCCAAGTCAGTTACCGGACCTTTAATTAAATCACTCATCCCAATAAAATAATGTTTTTGGGTTATGTGGTGTATGTCGATGAATAATCCGATAACATGATCATGGTTTCTGATATGCACGTCAAGCTTAGTGGCAGTCTTCATTTGTGATATGTGTATTCCATTTGTTTATCACATGTTGCTCTCTAATTTTGTTTGTCATCCAATGTTACTTGACAAGGTGGACCGATGCAAATGGCGAGTTCACAGATTGGATCAGAGGCCTGGCTATGGCATCTATCTACATGGCCATCTTGCCAAGTACAATGCATGTGACCAAAAATGGTCAAGCTATAATTGTGAAATTTCAATACTCCTAATCACAATCTAGCTAGATGATAAGATAGCTTTACTAATTAAGCCAAGGGCTGATCTAAGCTTCAAAAAAACATTCTTCTGAAGAGGCTTTGTCAATATATTAGCTATGCATTCTTCACTTAAAACATGCTCCAATGAGACCTCCTTAGCTTGGACCTTTTCTCTTACAAAGTGGTGAGCAATCTCTATGTGTTTGCTCCTTGCATGGTAGATTGGATTGGATGCTAGCTGTTGGTATGAGATGTTGTCATTGTAGATGAGTGGAATGGCACCTGATCTGATCATTTTGAGCTCCTCAAGCAACCTCTTGATCCATAGTACTTCCTTGGTTGTGGTTGTTAGAGCCTTGAACTAGGCCTCAGTTGATGAAAGAGATTTTGTTTCTTGCTTCTTTGATAGCCAAGAAACCACACCTTTTCCAATGTAAGTTGCAAAGGCACTTGTTGACTTCCTATCCTTCTTGTCCCCTGCAAAATCTGAATCACTAAAGGCATGCAAGTTAATGGATTCACCTCTATAAAGGATCCCAAAATCTAGTGTGCTTGAGATGTATCTCAATATTCCTTTGGCACATTTTCAATGGATAACTAGTGGATCTTGCATATTTTGACTAAGCTTGAAAACACTATAGCAAAGATCAGGTCTTGTTATGATTATCCACATTAAGGAGCCAATAAGTTGCCTATAAAGAGTGATGTCCTTGAAGGATCTTTCATTCTCTTTATTGGTCACTTTTACAGCATGCTCCATAGGAGTCTCTACATGCTTGTATGTTAAATCTATTGAGTAATGAAATGGCATACTTAGATTGACAAATGAAGACATAATCTAAAGATCTAAGTACTTTCATACCCAAGATGAAGTGCAAAAGCCCGAGATCTACCATCTTGAACTCTTTGGATAGATCTAGCTTAGTTTTCTCAACACCTTCTAAATCATCTCCACTAAGTATGATATCATCAACATAAAGTAATAAAATTACAATGCGTTTTGCACTAAATATTATGTACAAGATGGGAGCATACTCACTAGGAGTAAATCCAATAGAGATAAAAAAAGTATTGAGCCTTGTGTTCGAAGTTCTAGAAGCTTGTTTCAAACCATACAAGCTCCTCTTGAGATGACACACCTTGTCTTCCATACCTTGCTTGATGAAGCCCTTGGGATGCTCCATGAATATATCCTCTTCCAAATGACCATTTAAGAAAGCATTTGACACGCTTACCCTTGTCCTTGTATGTGAGCCTTAATGGCTCCATCCTTGACCTTGAGGATCTTCTTGGTGTGCTTGGTGTTCTTAGTTCTAACTCCTCCTCATGATCAAGCTCCTCCTTGATCTCAGGTACCTATCTTCCAATAGAGTGGTTAGATGAATCATCTTCAAACTTATGCATTCTAGTGTCATCAACAATGATATCTCTAGAAATGACAACCTTTTGAGAAGAGGGAATGTAGATTTTGTAACCTTTGCTTGCATTGCCATAACCTACCATGATCCCCTTCATGGATGATGGATCATCCTTGGTTCTTTTTTCCAAAGGGACATGTACATAACAAATACATCCAGACACCTTCAAGCTTTTGAGATTAGGATTTTCTCCATACAATAACTCATAAGATGTTTTACTATTTATGGAGCTACATGGAACTCTATTACATAAGAAGTTAGCACACGTGAGAGATTCTCCCCAAAAAAACTTAGGTAGGCATGCATCTAACCTTAGAGCTTTAGAACACTCACATAGTGTCCTATTTCTCCTCTCGGCCACCCCATTTTGTTGAGGAGTGTAGGGGCAACTCCTTCTTGGTCCCTTCTTGATCACAAAAGTCCTTGAATTCATTGGAGATATATTCTCCTCCATTATCACTTCTAAAGAACTTGATCTTGTGATTATGATGCTTTTCAACAAAGTCTTGATCTTTACAAAACTCTCAAAAACATGTGATTTAGAGGAAAGTAGATATACCCATCCATATCTTGAGTAGTCATCTATAAAGGTGACAAACATTGTAGCTCCACCATTGCTCTTTGTGCTAGCAAAATGCAAATCCAAGTGGATCAACTCAAGAGGATGACTTGTCTTTGTGATTGAACTTGAAAAAGGTAACTTGTGTGCCTTAGCCAAGGCACAAGCTTTACATACCCTTTCCTCCTTTGCCAAAGATCTTGGAAGACCGAGATCAAGCTCCTCCTTGCACATAGCTTTCATGGACTTGGTGTTGATGTGACTAAGCCTCTTGTGCCACAAGTCATAACCTCCCAAACCTTGTTCCCCTTGCTAAGATCACCCACTTTTCTTGATATTGCATACATTAGTAGAGAACTCCACAATGAAACCATGATCTAAAAGTTGGCCAACACTAAGCAAATTCTTAGCGATGCTAGGAATGAACAGAACACCATCTATCTTAGTCTTCTTGGAGGATCATAAGCATAAGGGAATGGATCCCACACCTTCAAATTTACATTCATGATCATTTGCTGTAAAAATGGACTTTATAGGTCCTACATAAGGTGTGAGTTGAGAAAAATACTCCCTTTTACCCGACATGTGGGAGCTAGCCCCACTATCTATCAACCAAGGATCTTCACCTTTGACATTTGATGATGAAAAGGTTGACATCATGAGTGAGTCCTCATGATAGCTCTCTTCCTCCTCTTGTCCAATGATGGCTTGGCTTTAATCTTGCTTCCTCTTGAAGCATTCTGAGGCATAATGCGCCATCTTGCTACAATAGTAGCACTTTATCTTAGATTTGTCCTTCTTGGGCTTGACTTGTGATGATGAGGATGTAGATCCTCCTTGATCCCCATCCTTTGCTAGCTCCCTTTTGAATGCCTCTCCCATTAGAGGATTTTTGGGCTCCAAAAAGACCCTTTAAGATTTCGTGCAAGATGTAGTTTATATTATTAAAATATTATAACACTAATACTTTTGACTTGCCATAACTTTTGAATCATAGTTCAGAAGTATGCATGTAACATATAATTGGAAAGCCCTTGTTGAGCGCCTTCCAATGCACTAAACTCCACTAAATTCAAACTTACCACTAAAAAGTTATGCCATTTTTAGTGTGGAATCAAAATGTGGACTCAAAAAGTTACGTTACGTGGAATTCAAATTCGAGTGTTTTGATTGGTCCATGTGTAAGAAAAAATAGAGAAAAAATATATATAAAATCTTTACAAAGGGTCTTTTTTGGATTTAGAACTCCTCTAATGCTTGGTCTTTGCTTTGCCTTTGCTCTTGAAAAATAAGGCTTTGTCATCACCATCATTGATGGAGAGCCTCTCCATCCTTGATCTGATATGAGCCTTTCTACTCTCCTCGGCCATCAACACACTTTGAAGGTCTTCAATTGTAGGCAAGTTTTCCATGATGGCATAGCTTTGGACAAGGTTAGTAAAATCACTACATAAGCCATTCAAAACTATTTGCACAAGCTCACTCTCTTTAATAGGTTCACCAACATAAGTAAGCTCTTTGTTCAAATCTTTTACTCTCAAAACAAATTGATGTCCACTCTCACTCCTCCCTTGGAAGCATTGAAGAACTTGGTTCTTGAGGGAAAGTAACCTTGAGGTATTCTTGGACTCATAGATCTTTTGAAGAGTCTCCCAAGCCTCTTGGGCTGAGGTACATGCTCCTACTTCTTTGAGCAAATCATTTGCAACATTCATCTTAATACAATGGAGTGCAAGCTTGCACCTTCTCTTGTATTTAGTTGCTTCTTGTGGATCGATTGGCTCATCTTCCTCTCCATTCACAATATCCATCAAATCTTGCATGATAAGGATGGATTCCATTCTTAACTTCCAAATTGAATAATTTGAAGAGTTCAATCTATCACTAGAATCCAAAAGATAGGCACTTATGGATGCCATCTTCAATGATAAGGAGGTAGATTCAAAGAAACAAGATAGATTATACAAGATATGATCACTACTAGCTATCCCACTCTCTTTGGGACCTGAGATGAATCACTCTCTGATTTCTCAACAAGATCTAAGGTGATCTTGAGCTTGATCTATCTTCAAGATCCAAACTAGATCCAAACTTACTATAGATTTGATCAAACTAGTCTCCTCCTTGATCTCGACTTCACAAGAAGGGTGAATCCACCTATACTGAACCAAAAGCACTTTATAACATACAAATGTCTTACAAATAAAGCCTCTTAAATTCAGGTTGAATCACATTGACATATTCAATTGTAAAAATTACAGCAAATAAGGATCCTAAAACACTTGAAATGATGAGGGAAACAATAGATTATGATTTCATAAGATTAGCACAAGTTGAACCACCAAAATCCATCAAAAATCTATGCTTGAACCTCACTAAATGGCCCAAATCCTTGAAGAAGGCTTCACACGTGTGAAAGTACGGCCTCCCATAGTCTGAGTACTGTACACCAGACCTACATTCAATCCTATAATCATTAGTAATCACAAGTACTCAAACAATTATGAACATAGAGAGCAATTGCACCATTATGAGAGAAAAATCATGAAATTGCTTGATTGATTTTGGTGAGATATCATCACCTATATATACATGATCCATCACGGTTTTGGGCAGGTATGAGTAGCCCTAAACCTATCCCTAATGCTAATTTTGGTGGATCTTTCATCCCTACCAGGTTAGAGTTGGAATCTTGGAGATCCCTCAACAATGCAAAAATTACCAAAAATAGCTCCTATTTTTTCTCCCTTGTATCTAAGCATAATTTGGACTCATTCCAAAGTTTCTAACACTTAAGTCTACTTGAGAACATCCTTATGAATGGAATCCTATGCTATTTGGCACGTGTGACAAGCCACATCATGATTATCTAACTATTTACAAGTCATATGACCAAAACTAGTCAAGCTAGAATTGTGAATTTTTAACACTCCTCCTCACTATCTAGCTTGGTTCAATCATTGCTTTACTAATCACTCCAAGTGATGATCTGAAATTCATAAAAGGTGTCTTTTGAAGTGGTTTAGTAAGTAGATCAGCTACACATTCATTGCTTGGAACATGCTCCAAAGCAATCTCCTTGGCTTGCACCATTTCTCTCACAAAGTGATAGCATATCTCAATGTGCTTAGATCTTGCATGGAAGATTGGGTTAGATGCAAGGTGTTGGGCTGATATATTGTCATTGTAGATGATTGGTGCCTCCTCTGAATCCATGATCTTTAGTTCCACCAATAATCTCTTGATCCAAAGTACCTCCTTTGTAGTGGTTGTCAAAGCTTTGTACTCAGCCTCGGTTGAAGATAGAGATATAGTTTCTTGCTTTTTTGAAAGCCATGAAACCACACCTTCTCCTATGAAAGTTGAATAGGCACTTGTTGATTTCCTATCCCTCTCTCTTGAGCATAACCTTTTGCAACTAATCTTGCTTTATGTTTGTTAACACTCCCATTTGCCTTCAACTTAAGCTTGAAGACCCACTTGCATCCTATTACATTCCTTTGAGGTCTCTCAACAAGCAACCAAGTTTCATTCTCAATCAAGGCATCATACTCATCCAACATAGCTTTATACCATTCTTTGGAGTTCAATGCATCTTCAACATTAGACGGTTCTTCAAAACTAGATAAAGCATAAGAAGTGGATGAGATACCCTCAACTTGCTGTCCTTTGCCTTGATATGTGAGCCTTGATGGCTCCACTTTTGCCCTTGAAGATCTCCTTGGTGTGATAGGTGGGTTTGGTGCTTGCTCCTCCATGAGCTCCTCCTCAAAACCAAGATCTTGCTCCTCGGCCATCTTCTTCTTGATTGTTGGAGCACTTGAGCCTTCTTCAAGCATATGCATATGATGTTCATCAAAGATGACATCCCTTGAAACAACAAATTTGTTCAAGGATGGGAGATAGATTTTGTAGCCCTTGCTTGAGCTTGCATATCCAAGCATGATCCCTCTTGTGGAAGATGGATCCTCCTTGGTTCTTGTTTCCAATGGCACATGCACATAACATATACACCCAAAAACTTTAAAGTGATTAAGATTGGGTTTCTTTCCATACAACATCTCATAAGGAGTTTTGCCTTCAATTGCTTTGCAAGACACCCTATTCATCAAGTAGTTTGCACATACAAGAGACTCACCCCAAAAGGATTTGGGCAAACAAGCATCTAATCTTGAAGCCTTATAACATTCACATAATGTTCTATTCCTTCTTTCAACAACTCCATTTTGTTGAGGAGTGTAAGGACAAGAAGTCTCTTTCTTGATCCCTTCCTCCTCACAAAAGGCCTTGAACTCATTGGAGATGAATTCTCCACCATTGTCACTTCTAAGAATCTTGATGCTATGATTATGATGCTTTTCCACAAACAACTTGAACTTTACAAAAGTATCAGATACTTGAGACTTGAAGGAAAGTAAGAACACCCAACAATATCTTGAGTAGTCATCAATGAAGGTTAAAAACATGGATGAACCTCCATTAGATTTGGTGCTAGAAATGTGCACATCCGAGTGTATGAGTTCAAGAGGATGAGATGACTTTGTGATGGAGTTAGGAAACACCTTCTTATGTGTCTTGGATAAGGCACAAGCTTCACAAACCTTGTCTTCCTTCCCAATAGACCTTGGTAGGCCTAAAGCATACTCCTCCTTGATCATAGCCTCCATGGAACCCGAGTTGACATGTCCAAGTCTTTTGTGCCATAAAGTAAAGGTAGATATCTTGCTCTTCTCGGCCAACATGACAACATTAGTATCCACAAATGCATCCAGCTTATAAAGTTTGCCAAGTCTAGTGCCCTTAGCCACTATCTTACCCTTCTTCTTGATGAAACATTCATTTGAAGCAAAGTCAACATTGAAACCATTGTCTACCATTTGGCCAACACTTAGTAGATTCTTTGTTATTGTAGGAATGTACAAAACACCTTCTATGTTGATCTTTTTGGAAGATCCTAAGCAAAGGGGAATGCTACCAACTCCTTCAATCTTACAAGCTTCATCATTTGCTGTATAGATAGACTTTATAGGTCCATCATAAGATAAGAGAGAAGAGAAAAACTCCCTTTTACTAGTCATGTGTGAACTAGCACCCGAGTCAATCCACCAAGGATCTTCTCCTTTGAAGCTTGTTGAAGAAAATATGGACATCATGAGAGAGTCCTCATGTGAACTCTCCTCCTCCTCCTCTTTCCTCATGTTGGCTTGGCTTTGATCTTGCTTCCTCTTGAAGCATTCCGAGGCATAATGCCCCATCTTGCTACAATAGTAGCACTTCACCTTTGATTTGTCCTTCTTGACTTTGGTGGTTGATGGAGATGCATTTGGGGGTCCTTCTTGATCCTCAAGCTTTGTAGACTTCTCGAATGTTGATCCTTTGCCTTTGGACTTGCCTTTGCCTTTGGTGAAGAGAGCTTGGTCATCTCCACCTTGGATGGAAAGCCTATCCATCCTCTCTTGCATTTGGCTCCTTCTTGATTCCTTGGCCATGAGTGTGCCTTGGAGTTCTTCAAGTATGGGTAGCTTACCCATAATTGCATATCCCTGAACCAAATTGTCAAATTCAAAGCTTAGTCCATTCAATATGAGTTGAACAAGCTCTTCATCCTTGATAGGGTCACCTATAAAGGCTAGCTCTTTGTTCAATTCCTTTACTCTTAGGACAAAAGTATGTGCACTCTCTCCTTTCTTTTGATAGCTTCTATAGATTTGATTCTTCAAAGCTAACATTCCAGTTTGGTTCTTGGATTCATAGACCTTTTTCAAAGTCTCCCAAGCATCTTGAGCTGAAGTGCAATCTCCTACCTCTCTTAAGAGTTCATTTGCAACATTCATTTTTATGCAATGTAGTGCAACATTGCACCTCTTGATGTATTTGGCTTTTTCTTGAGGATGAATAGGTTCACCCTCCTTACCATTTACAATTTCCATCAGATCTTGCATGATCATGATAGATTCCATTCTAACTTTCCATATGGAATAGTTAGTTTTGTTGAGCCTTTCATTAGTATCCAAAAGATATGCATCTATAGATGCCATCTAGTCTCCTAATCAAGGACTTGACACAAATGAAAGTTACTTCTATTGATTTGATTGAAGGTCTACCTTATCCCACTTCTTAGGGACCTGAAAAGATCAGTAATAGACTTCCTATAAAGATCTAAGAATGATCTCTAACAAAATCAAATCATAGAATACTAGAAACAATGCACTTGCTTGATTGAAGTAGACAATACTAGTAGAATTGCCCCTCTTTCTATAAAGAACATTAAAGCTTCCAAATGATCTGATCAAGTGTGAATTTCAGCAACCTAATATACTTCCAAAATCACTTGTAAAAGAGCTAAATGGAACTTAATGAGGATGCAACACAATCTACTATCCAATCACAAGCAAAAAATGATCAAAATTGATGAAAAATTGATCTAATTTGGTGCATAAGTCAAGCAATGGTTGGACTAAACCTAAATCACTTTAGGAGGTGCCTACTACACCTTAGAATATCCTTGAAGAGTCCCCAAAACTCTGATATTCCCTCTCCTTGAATGCTAGAAAGCCTCCTCTATGAAATCACCTCCAAAACTCGCTTAGAAATCAATGTTTGGAGCAAGCAAAACTTGCTATCTTGGTAATGTGAATTGAATTCAACTTTGCCTCTGGTTTTAGACACCTAAACACCTGCAAATGAAGTCACACAACACCAATCTAAAATGTATTTGACTCACTTTGAGTTCTAGAATCAATACTAGATGCTAAGATCCAATCTACACAAGATTTAGATCAAAAATTGTGATCAAATTGAATGAAAACCAAGGATTTAGCTCATTTCAACCTTTAGGCTCTGATACCATGTAAAAATTATAGCAAATAAGGATCCTAAAACACTTGAAATGATGAGGGAAACAATAGATTATGATTTCATAAGATTAGCACAAGTTGAACCACCAAAATCCATCAAAAATCTATGCTTGAACCTCACTAAATGGCCCAAATCCTTAAAGAAGGCTTCACACGTGTGAAAGTACGGCCGAACATCCTTATGAATGGAATCCTATGCTATTTGGCACGTGTGACAAGCCACATCATGATTATCTAACTATTTACAAGTCATATGACCAAAACTAGTCAAGCTAGAATTGTGAATTTTTAACATCAATCACAAACCTATCCAAAACCGAGTAGAATAGAAACACAAATTTCACTAGTTTTGCATTTCTAGATGAAAAACTCATCAAAACACTTGATCTGAACCTAAAAGGTGTATTTTAGGACCTTAAGAAGCCTAAGAACAGCCTAATTAAGCTCTCAAATGGCTGATCCAAACTTCTAAAGAGTGGTGGCATTCAAATCCTTATGAAAATCTTTACTAGGAGACATATACTCCAAGATTCAACTCATAAGAACTTTCTAATTTGGTTTGGTTGAATGGAAATGGGTCAATATCGGTTCTTGCAGCTATAACTCATCAAAACAAGTTTCCTTTGATCTATTATCACTCAAATGAAACCGAATTTGAAAGTACAATCACTAGATTAGCAACTAGTAGCAAGAGCAAAGCTAATACTACTCAAATCTAGGATCAAAGCTTAAGAAAATCAAATCTAAAGCTCACTTTTGATTAGGCTCTAATACCATGACAAAATTCTACACCAAATTCAATCCCAATCAATCCGAAAAGTGATGGAGGATGCACAAATAAAAGATCTAGATCCAAACTATGAGCTAGAATCAAGACTAGTTACCAAAACTAGCAAATTTGGCATTTAACTACACATTAGGCACATAGATTTGATCAAATGAACCAAAGTAAAGTACAACAAGCTTCTCAGACCTGTAAACAAGTTCAGAACCTTCCAATCCAAGCAATTAATGCATAAAAACACTCACATCCAATAGCTAGAACTCGCCACCAAAAGACAATGATGATAGAAGTGGAAAAACTCGATTTTTTTTGATAATTTGATGGAAATCCCATCATGTATTTATACATTTCAAGCTCGGATCTGAGCATATTAGTGCACCACTGAACTTTTCATACCCTAACCCTAATATTTAACCTAATAGGTCATTGGATCCACCCTAACTTGGGGTCAACATCTTGAGATCCAAAAACAATGAAAAACATGCTATTTATAGATCCTAGAATTTCTCTAGCCTATCCAAACACATTTTTGCCTCATTTCAAAGATGCTATCACAATGTAATATGAGGAATGAACTTATTGGAAAGCATCCTATGTGATTTGGCATGTGTGGCATCTATTTACATGGCCATCTTGCCAAGTACAATGCATGTGACCAAAAATGGTCAAGCTAGAATTGTGAAATTTCAATACATTTATCTTGTATGTATTTGGTGGTCTTCATGATTCGAGAGCATATTCATTTATTCTAATTGACTGTTGTTGCACTACTTTTGTGTAGAATGATGAGTCGCATTCGCATGACCATCGAAGAATTCAACCAGACGTTCCCATGCAATCGACAAGATTCAGACGTGCAAGCGCAGGAGAGCCACCACTTTCCTTGCATGCACATGCAGACTTGCACGAGCATATGTCTCAAGGAGACAAAATACACGAGGATGTTCCATTCACAATTCATGATCAGGAGGGCGAAATGGATGACATGATGGATGCATTCTTCACGAACCCACCTAAACCCACATCGACGAGGGAAGAAGAGATGATGTGTGGCTTGGCATCCACTCCTTTGTACAAGGGTAGACAAATGTCAAAGTTCTGAGCTTGTTATTTCTTTTGAGCTTGCAAACTAAGTATGGGTGATCAAAGATGGGAGTGTCACATAGTTGTTTAGGTGAGCTTGCCTTTTGGTGTACTATAGCTAAACTCAAATCTCATTTTGTATTTCATGTGTTGTGGCCCTTAGCGAAGCCTCGGAAAACAACGAGAAAGTAATGGAGAGAGAGTGGGAAATTGCAAGGGGGTGCGTTTTTCATTTAAGCTATGTGCATCATCACATGTTTTGCTATTTGTACATGTAATTTTCTACATGTTTGTTATACCCCTAACACATTTTGTGCTTTCTCATTCTATACAAAATATACAATGCATTGTGGACGCATGGAGGACACCATATTGACAAAAATAGAACACCTACAATTGTGGAGTCATGGCAAATTTTATCCAAGAGAGTCGAGCAAGCACGACTGACACCAATTTACTCTCTTCTCAACTTGATTATTATGGGACAATCAAGGACATCTTCGAAGTTGGATTTAGGGGATTCAAATTTTTCATAATTGATGTCAAATGGTTCAAAGTTCTTTGCAATGGTCCCAATGCAACTATTAGGAAAGATGATAGTGGTTATTTAGCCATTGAATCCACCAAAATCTTTGGACGGATCAAAGAATACATTTTTTTTTTCTCAACAATGTGAGAAGGTACATTTCTTTTATGTCTTCAAGATAAAACATATATTGTGTGTATACCCAAGCAATTGTAACATAGATATAGATACTGATTATGAGTCAATGTTTATGGCATGGAAACATTGATCAATTACAAGTGGTCTTTCACCCTGATCGTTTAGATCCCAGATGGTGGTACATGATTCAATTCGCTTCTCAAAGTAAAAGAATTTTTGAAGATAGAGATGTCGTGGAGGACTTGGTGCTGCCAAATGATGCACCTGAACAAGATCATGATGATGGATTCAATGATACATTTTCAGATGATCATGTGCAAGCTTCAGAAGCTAATGATGATATTGAGTGTGATGCATCATCATCAGATGGATCGACGACCCATGACACACATTCTCAATCTCCCTCATTTCCACCGTTGCCATTAGCTTGTGAAGATCAACTTATTAATAATGAAGCTATATGACATATTTGGGTAGAATTAGAGATAGACATATTTGGTTTGGTGGATTTGTCGCATGATGATGCATCAAATGATAACGAGGAGCCAACAAATGAATAAGTGAGATAGTACTAAGTGATCAAATCATTGTAATATTAATCAGATTGCTCACAAATGCAATTGCACTTTATTATTTGACTGTGATATATAAATTTCTTTATTCACTTGTGGATATGGCAACTATTGTTGATAGAAATTGGAATTCAATGTGTTGATAGACAACAATTTTCAAAAGCGAGATCCATTTACATTCTGTAACATACCGTGGTTTATACCGAGGGGCCTTTTTTCATCAATCACAGTATTTCCCTCGGTGAACAGAGTATTCTGGAATGCCTCTTGGCCTGCTTGACCCTCCCTATGACCCTCTCTATAACCCTCCCTATAAATCTTTGAAAAAAACGTTAAAATTTCAAAGGCTTATACTGAGGTGAAATGTTGGACCCAATGCTCAAGCTTTCCGCTCACCTTGCGACTCATTCTAAATTCTATCCTTAAAAACAATGCTCAAAAAAAGCATTGGAAATCGCATGTCTTGTTGTAGTGTCCTTTGTTGGACATAGAGTTCTTAAACATAAAGTTCTCCTTCCTCCAAGTTTTCTTTGTAGAGAAACTATGGTGTGCACGCAAACCACTATTTTCTGTTGGCTATCGATGGATTGCATACTACTACAATAAAAACAAAAGCAAAAGCAAAGCGTGAAATACAAGCGACTTTTTCTCCCATGTATGCATGGCGCAAACAAAAGTAAGTTTTTGTTTCTTAGGAGGAAATCTCAACCATGGTACATTGTGTAAAGGCTATTAGCCGCTACTTTTTTTCACCATCTTAAACTCTTTGGTAGTTTTGGAGAGACTACTTAAACATGGCAAAACACTGAATAGGACCATAAGAGAAGGCATATATAGATCATATGTGGTTTTTAAAGTTAGGCTAAGGAATACAGATAGATGATGTTGAATAATGGCAAAAAAATCACCAATCATTGGATTTTGTGATAGGCAATTTATCTGCACACCAACAATTAATATTGTCCTTCAGTATGTTGGGTTTCCTTGTACATAAAACATGTTTGCAATTCAAAATGCAAACGTGTGCAGGTTTTTTTTTGTTATGAGGAAAAGCCAACAATGCTACATTATGTGAAAACAATTAAAAACTAGTTGACGTTCTTAAGTATATTACTACAACAATCTAAACTTTACAAAACAAATCTGAAAAAACCAAATTTACTCAAAGCAAAAGCTAAATTTACACAAACAACAAAGATGCATAGATTTCAAAACTGTATTGGATCTAGATCTACAACAAATAAAACTAATACAGATACTTTGCAAAAGCTTGGATCTACACAAGCTTGGAAGGAACTGGCTTCGAAATAGCCATCAGAATAGGCAACGGTATACCCTACTAGTGGAGGGAAAACTAAATTAGACTAATATTAACTTGTTTGCACATTTAGATAATTTACAATACCATGCAGAGAGGAAACAATGAAGATCCAATCCACAAGGGAGGTGACTCAAGAGAAAGAGAAATCTATTTTCACCAAATGAACTCCTCCAAAATGAGCCATCCTTACTCTTATTTATAGTGGGAATGGGTGATCTCTTACAAAATGGGCTCTATGGGACAAACTCCCAATAGGCCTTTGTGACGAACTTTTACATAACTTGAAATTACATATCTACATGGTGGATATATGAAATTGGCTGGATGTATCAAAATTTTGTTAACCCTAAACCCTGAACCTTGGACCCTAAATCAAACCTTGAACCCTAAATTCTAACCCTACCCTAAGCTCTACGCCCTACATCCCTATAATCATAAATCCGATTACACCTCTCATACCCTAAAACCTAAACGCTATACCCTACACCCTAAGCTCTAACCTCTAAAACCCAAGTTGGTTACCAGACCTTAAATTAAATCATTCATCCCAATAAAATTATGTTTTTGGGTTATGTGGTGTATGTCGATGAATAATCCAATAACATGATCATGGTTTCTGATATGCACGTCAAGGTTAGTGGCAGTCTTCATTTGTGATACGTGTATTCTAGTTGTTTATCACATGTTGCTCTCTAATTTTGTTTGTCATTCAATGTTACTTGACAAGGTGGACCGATGCAAATGCAGAGTTCACCAATTGGATCAGAGGCCTGGCTACACCAGAGAATACCATGCCCATGTTCATGATGTAAGTATGCATTGCAACGAGAACGACATGTTACTATATCACACATTTGATGTATGGACAGATAGAGAGAGAGAGTCATTATTTGTGCGGCCCGAAGTCAGTTCTTCGGTAAGTTTTATGTATCTATCTTTCACTGCGCTTGATGTTTGCAAACTTAACATTGCTAATTATTGCATGCACATTTATCTTGTATGTATTTGGTGGTCTTCATGATTAGAGAGGATATTCATTTATTCTAATTGATTGTTGTTGCACTGCTTTTGTGTAGGATGATGACTTGCATTCACATGACCATCAAAGAATTCGACCAGACATTTCCATGCAATCGGTAAGATTCAGATGTGCAAGCGCAAGAGAGCCACCACTTTCCCTGCATGCACATGCGGACTTGCACGAGCATATGTCTCAAGGAGACACAATACACGAGGATGTGCCATTCTCAATGCATGATCAGGAGGGCGAAATGGATGACATGATGGATGCATTCTTCACGAACCCACCTAAACCCACACCCATGAGGGTAGACAAATGTCAAAGTTCTGAGCCTGTTTATTACTTTTGAACTTGCGAACTAAATATGGGTGATCAGAGATGGGAGTGTCACATAGTTGTTTAGGTGAGCTTGCCTTTTGGTGTACTATAGCTAAACTCAAATCTCGTTCTATATTTCATGTGTTGTGGCCCTTAGAGAAGCCTCAACAAACAACGAGAAAGTAATGGAAAGAGAGCGGGAATTTGCAAGGGGTGCGATTTTCATGTAAGCTATGTGCATCATTCACATGTTAAGCTATTTGTACATGTAATTTTCTACAAGTTTGTTATATGCCTAACACATTTTGTGCTTTCTCATTCAGTACAAAAAATACAGTGCATTGTGGACACATGGACGACACCACGTTGACAAAAATAGAAACACCTGCGATTGTGGAGTCATGGCAAAATTTACCCAAGATAGTCGAGCAAGCACGACTGACACCAATTTACTCTCTTCTCAACTTGATTATTATGGGACAATCAATGACATCCTCGAAGTTGGATTTAGAGGATTCAACTTTTTCATAATTGATGTCAAATGGTTCAAAGTTCTTTCCAATGGTCCCAATGCAACTATTAGAAAAGATGATAGTGGTTATTTTGCCATTGAATCCACGCAAATCTTTGGATGGATCAAAGCGATACATTTGTTTTTCCTCAACAATGTGCGAAGGTACATTTCTTTCATGTCTTCAAGATAAAACATATATTGTGTGTAGATACTAATTACGAGTCAATGTTTATGGCATGGTAACATCGATCAATTATAGGTGGCCTTTCACCCCGACCGTTCAGACCCCAGATGGTGGTACATGATTCAAGTCGCTTCTCAAAGTAAAAGAATTTTTGAAGATAGAGATGTCGTGGAGGACATGGAGCTGCCAAATGATGCACTTGAACAAGATCGTGATGTTGGATTCGATGATACATTTTCAGATGATCATGTGCAAGCTTCAGAAGCTAATGATGATATTGAGGGTGATGCATCATCATCGGATGGATCGACGACCCACGACACACCTTCTCGATCTCCCTCATTGCCACCGTTGCCATTAGCTTGTGAAGATCAACTTATTAATAATGAAGCTATATGAGATATTTTGGTAGAATTAGAGATAGACTCATTTGGTTTGGCGAATTTGTCGCATGATGATGCATCAAATGATAACGAGGAACCAACAAATGAATAAGTGAGATAGTACGATGTATTTCAACTCATTGTAATATTAATCAGATTCCACACAAATGCAATTGCAGTTTATTATTTGACTAGTTGACATCAAACAAGAAGTCGACGCTTGTGACTACACAAATTGTGGTCATGATATTTTTGTGATATATAAATTTCTTCATTAACTTGTGGATATGGCAACTATTGTTGATAGAAATTGGAATTCAATGTGTTGATAGACAACAATTTTCAAAAGTGAGATCCATTTACATTCTATAACATACCGTGGTTTATAACGAGGGGCCTTTTTTTCATCAATCACGGTATTACTCTCGGTGAACAGAGTATTTTGGAATGCCTCTTGACCCTCCCTATGACCCTCTCTATAACCCTCTGTATAACCCTCCCTATAAATCGTTGAAAAACATGTTAAAATTTCAAAGGCTTATACCGAGGCGAAATGTCGGACCCAATGCTCAAGCTATGGTGTGCACACAAACCACTCTTTTCTGCTGGCTATGGATGGATTGCATACTACTACAATAAAAACAAAAGCAAAAGCAAAGTGTGAAATACAAGCCACTTTTCTCCCATGTATGCATGGTCACTTACAAGTGGGAATGCAAACAAAAGTAAGTTTATGTTTCTTAGGAGGAAATCTCAGCAATGGTACATTTTGTAAAGGCTATTAACCAATAGTAGAGGCTATTAATCAATAGTAGCCGCTACCTTTTTTCACCATTTTAAGCTTTGATCACTTTGCATATGGGAAGCAATTCATGATGCGAGATGTACAACCAGTAGTTCTTAAATTCTTTGGTAGTTTTGGAGAACCTACTTAAACATGGCAAAACACTGAATAGGACCATAAGAGAAGGCATACATAGATCATATGTGGTTTTTAAAGTCAGGCTAATGAATACAAATAGATGACGTTGAATAATGGCAAGAAAATCACCAATCATTGGATGTTGTGATAGACAATTTATCTACACACCGACAATTAATGTTGTCCTTCAATATGTTGGGTTACCTTGTACATAAAACATGTTTGCAATTCAAAATGCAAACATGAGCAAGTTTTTTGTTTGTTATGAGGAAAAGCCAACAATGCTACATTATGTGAAAAAAATTAAAAACTAGCCACTAGATTATTGCCACAAAGAAGCTTGTTGCATATGTGGCTCTTCGATTGCCACCTCACCATATCATGCAAAACGCCATCGTTCAGCAACACCAAGTTTCTTTCTTATTGTGCTTGTTTTCTATGCTAGGTAAGATGCAATTTACATGCGTTATGTATAATCTTGTTTTCTATAGCAGCAATATACGTTTCCGGGCTCATGTACGTTTTTGGGGGCCATGTGTTAAGAAAATATAATTGCGATCTTTGATTTTAACAATTTACATTGTGACTGATTTGTAGGGCTATTAATGATAATTTTATTTCTCCTAATGGACTTTAGATTTTAAAGAGATATGTAACAATATACAATGCTTAATATACGGAATATGGATGTTTATTGTTTGTAGGTTGGTCTAGTCACTAGACCAACCTAGAATGCTTGTTGTGAGCCACCAAACATCGTGCAAAAAAAATTTGCTAGATAAAAAGCCTCCGAAGCTGGCATGGTTTTGCACATCCTAAAGTGACTACGTCATCTCCTTGGAATCTATTTGTAAAGTGTAGAGTATATTTGAAAAACTCAAGGTGTAGAGTGTATAAATGTTTGATCATTTCTTTCAAGCATCGAGGTTTGTAAAATGTCCACATCAAAATATTTTAAAATGAGAGTATAGTTTACGGCTTCAGTTTTTTGGCTCAATTTGCCCACCTATAAGCATGTAAGTGTATTTCAATCACCTTCAAATTACGGCCTAACTATAATGGTATGACTTGGCAATAATCTAGTAGCTAGGTTTTAATTATTTTCACATAATGTAGCATTGTTGGCTTTTCCTAATAACAAACAAATAACTTGCTCATGTTTGCATTTTGAATTGCAAACATGTTATTGAAGGAGTACATATTAATAAAATTTAGAGATTAAAAACATAATTTTGGCCTAAAATCAAAAAAATTGAAAAGCATAAAAAAAGGTTACTCTTTTTTAGGTCAAAGTCCCAAAACAAATGTGATCGCGTTGTCTCAAAAGAAGATTAAAGATAGTATGTTAGAAATCTCCTTGAATTTCTACTAATAGCCAATTTTCTAGCATGCTAAATGGGCAAAAATCAATATTTTCTAAGGGACTTTTATGATAGACCTTGTATAAGATTGTCAAATATGCTGTTTAACGAGCTTAATTTGGCATGTATAGCCATAGCCAACGAGGTCCAATCTACCTGAATTAGTGTCCACGTTTGCGGTATGTGCCTCGTTGTATGAAAGTGGCTATTTGCAAGGCATGCTTTTTGTCCAATGTGTAGATCAAAGAATTGAATCCAAATAATATCAATTGCCTATGGTTGTTTTCAATTGGAATAGACCACTCGCAGCAAATATTGATTTGCTACATGTGCATGAGCGCGTGTCATTCACATGTAGGTAAAAACTGGTGGCGACAACTTGATTGAAAGCTTGTTCATTGTATGTTACCATTTCTTTGCTAGTACAACATAGGGAAGGAATATTTTGCATATTTGGAATCGGTTTGTAAGATTGTTTAATTTGTTGATCCAGTGCATGTCTTCAACGATTTGAGTGGCTTCTCCGATCTATGTGCTTGGCTGTCGAGTTATTACCATGGTCCTTGTGATTTGGAGTCTGGGCCTATTTCAAAGATGAAGACGGAAGCCTAAAGAAATATGAACTTGGAGCGAGCTGCAAGTATGGAAGACACAGAATGTGGAGATTTTGATGTCTTAAACCCCTTCATATAAGGCCTTAAGGTCGGGGGTCGTGGTAGGGCATCTAACTGGACGTGGATGGATCAAATCACGCTCGCTCACCCAAACAAAAACACACACACACACACACACACACATAAAAATTATTAATTATTTCTCAATTTTTTTGTTTTGACATTTCTATCCATGGGTGTGCCTTGTAGTTATTGAATTGTGATACAATTTTGAATTTACAAGAAGTTTCGCCCCATCAATCAATGGTTTTTTAGGAGACTTTCATGTAGGTAAAAATTGGTGGCCTGGGCTTGATTGAAAGCTTGTTCATTGTATGTTTCCCTTTCTTTGTGTTGCACGTTCGCATCCCTCAACTCCGGCCAACTAGGTATTGTGGCTTTCTCAACCAATGGCTATGGCTTCTAACTAACCTAGAGGTTGAAGGATGAGAAGATCTAAATTGGGTGGTTAGTATTTCAGGTAAGATAAACTCTAGCCATTCTCTCTTACTTTCTACTCTCAAGAAGATTACCAAACCCTAAACATATCCACTATACTAGTGGAGGGAAAACTAAACTAGGCTGATATTAACTTGTTTGCACAATGAGAGAATTTACAATACAATGCAGAGAGGAAACAATGAAGATTTAAACCACAAGGGAGGACACTCAAGAGAAAGATAAATCTAGTTTCACCAAATGAACTCCTCTGAAATGAGCCATTCTCACTCTTATTTATAGTGGGAATGGGTGGTCTCTTACGAAATGGGCTCTATGGGACAAACCCCCAATAGGCCCTTGTGACCAACTTCTACATAACTTGAAATTACATATCTACGTGTCGTGCCCATGGCAATTTAAACTTAGAACAGAATAAGTAAAGCCATTAACTTAAATAGCTTGAAATCACATATCTATGTGTCGTGCCCATGGCAGTTTAAACTTAGAACTAATTAACTTAAGCAATTACGGATAACGTAACAGCTTAAACTTGATCGGCAAGGACTACGTTTAAATCCTATCCTACTTGTGTTTCCAAGGATGTTGCGCAGGATGGCTAGAATAGTCCTTGGAATATTAGCCTACATTATCCCCTTCGTCAAAAGATTGGCGGTTCCATGCCAATGTAGTATAAAGAATCTCCCTCCTTATTGTGCGAGAGGATTCAAAAATCGGTACAGGTTGTAGATTTTGATTTGTTTTGATGTGATGCTCCATGGGAGAGTGAAGCTTCTAATGATTGTGAATATCTCCAGAAGATTTGAATTGAAGCAGGGTGGAGTCGCGTTGGTGACTTGCTTCCCATTATTTACACAAATGATTCAACGGATGATGTACACGAGCTTAGTATTTTTGAACACATGATGTACACGAGCTTAGTATTTTTGAACACATGATGTACACGAGCTTAGTATTTTTGAAGACATGATGTGAACGACAGTGAGATGAAGTGGAGTGGGTGTGATAGGGGGTGTTGTAATCTCGAAAGTGGTGAAGGTGGATATATGGAAGTGGCTGGATGGATCGAAATTCCTTTGCCCATTACTGTCTTTTGAAAGCACTTTTGTCAACAGAGGTTTTCCATTTGACGTATCTTGTAGCAGCTTGAATTCCTCACGAAGTTCGTGAGCTTTTCAAGTGGTCGCGAATGTATAGAGGCATGTATTAAGACATGGCTCATAATCATTGTCAAGAACTACTAACATCCTCGATTTTCTTGTTTCAAGCACTGAACTACATATCAGTGTTATGCTCCGGATGTCGCAGATTTGTCTGTTTCATGAAGTACTGTAGTTGATAAACTAGAGCAAGTTCAAATTGATCCATCGGGGATGAATGAGGACTTGAGACAAGGATGGGGGAAGTGAGATGAGGTTCAAGATGTATTATATGGTGGAACATGAGAAAATGAATGGATGGAAAAGGAAAGGAGATGAGTCTTGTGTGGTTTTCCATATCTATCCATAATATAACCAATCCTGTTTGTACAATTCTCCACATAATCATCATTGCTCCTCTTTTAAAATAGCTTTGTCATTGAGGTTGTGCACTCATAACTTCAATCTCTGATTGACTTGAAATTCCTTAAGTTTATGTAGGCCTATGGGATTTCACTCGTTGATGACTTGTGCTTCTTGTGGCCTCCGCAGATGACCAAATGGATGATGTACAACAAGGGTAGTATGGGCTTGAGACACGATGAGGAATGCAAGACCAGTGTGAATGAATGACAATGGGAGGAAACAAAGATGAATGGAAAAGAATGTATCAGATGTGGTGAGTTTTGGTAGATGGATGTAATAGATGGAGCAAGGTCCATTGTTCACGATTGTCTCCTGAAACACTTTGTTGACAGAGGTCTCCCCTTTTGACAATGTTGTGCCAATGCAGCTTCTTTGAGTTCTTTGCACAATTTTAGAGCTCTTTGAATTGTAGCAATTGTATCTAGAGACTTGTATGATGTGTTTTTCTTTTTTTCATACATGTAGTCTAATAGCTTGTTTCACTAGAGTATCGTGTATCCAAGACTAGGAGTATACTGTATCCTATATATGTACTGGTCATGGACATAACACATTCCATACTTTTCCAGCACATCGTTGAGATATTGTTGAAGACTGATGAAGATCAATCTGCTGGGTCGATCTCGTTGAATTTGGATTCCGAGACATTAGTGGACTGGACCCATGTCAATCATCTTGTATTTCCGAGCTAGCATGCATTTTGTATCCTTCATCATATTCAGATTATCACTAAATAAGAGTGTATCATCTACGTAGAGAGTGATGATGATGAAGTAATCTGATACAAACTTGAAATAGACATTCGAGTCTGATGAGTTTGGAATGAAATCATTCTCTATCAGAAATGTGTTGATCTTTTGGAACTAGGCTCTGGGTGACTGTTTCAGCCCATAGAGCGCCTTGTGGATTTTTCATACAAGGTGTTGTTGCTTTCCATTGAGTTCGTATCCCTCTGGTTGCGTCATGTAGATTTTCTCTTCGATGGTTCCACTGAGAAAAGCGGTCTGGACATCCATCTGGTGGACTTCAAGGTTTGTCGCGATTGCAAAGAAGAGGAGTAGGCAGATCGATGTATGTTTGACGATTGGGCTGAAGGTTTCTGAATAATCCAGATCTAGAATCTGGGAAAAGCCTTTGGCGACTAGCCTGGTCTTGTAACGATTTAGCCTTCTTTCAGCGTCGTACTTTACCTTGAATATCCATTTGCATGGAATTGGTTTCCAATCCTTTGGCAGCTCAGTGAGTGTCCATGTTTGATTCTTCATAAGAGAATCACATTTGGTGTCCATTGCTGCTTTCCACTAGTCAGCATCAGGAGTAGACAACGCCTCAAGAACAATGTTTGGTTTCTACACAAAGTAGCAGGCTGGATCATCCACAAATATGGATGTAGGCTATCTGGACCTATTCGAACTTCTGGGTTGAACTTTGGTCCTCTGATGTAAGTTTACTCATTGAGGTTCTAACTCATCGTCTGAGTCAACATCGAGATTCTGCAGTTGAATCTCTAGATCGAAATTGACTGGTTGTTCGATCCGTGAGTCGAAATTATTAGCAGCTTTTCCTTTGTGGTCGAGGAACTGGTCTTCCATGAAAATGACATCTCTACTGGTGAATGCCTTCTCGGTATCCAAATTTAGAGCTTGTATGCCTTGTGATTTTGGGAATAGCCGATAAAAATTATTTTTCTGCTCTTGTTATCTATCTTTCTTCATAGATCCTCAGGGATCTGAACTAAAGCAATGCATCCAAACACGCAAATATGTTTGAGTGATGGTTTTGATCATGTCCACACCTCATAAGATGTCTTGTCATTTAGGGCTTTAGTGATGGATCGATTCTGTAAGTAGGCAGCTGTAGTAACAGCTTCTGCCTAGAACTTCTTTGGAAGAGAGACATGGGCCATCATGCTCTTGGCACTTTCGATGAGTGTCCGGTTCTTTCGCTCAGCTACACCATGGGACTGAGGTGAGTAGCTGGTTGTATATTGTTGAAGTATCCCGTTGGCCTTGCAGAGTTCCTTGAATTATGTGGAGATGTACTCTCCCCCTCCATCTGTGCATAGAGCCTTGATCTTTCTCTGGGTCTGATTTCTGCAGATGCCTTGAACTACATGAAGGACTTGAATGCTTCAGATTTGTCCTTCATAAAGTAGGTAGCAGTCCTTCGAGAGAAGTCCTCGATGAAGGTTAGGAAATAGAAAGATCTCCCTGTGGAAGAATGCTTATGATCTATGGAAAGCAAAAAACAAAGTTGTTGAAAAACATACTCATAAATTGAACTTGTTATTCATGATATTAGTGTCACCAAGGCTTAGTTTGCAATGAATGTCCTAACACCATTTGCATTGGGCTTACACAACATTGCTTAGTTTAACAAAGTTTGTTGATAAGTCATCTCGATTCTAATATAAGTGTGAGTTGAATAAGTGTGACTATTTGAGAGCGACGCTCATCAACAATAAGTGTAGATGTAAATTGAACTTCACTTAATGGTGTTTAACTTCGAATTGAAAAAAAAAAATAGATTTTGATTTATTTAATTGCTTTAGAGGCTTCAAAGTGGTCTTTGGTCAATAAATTGGATAAATTCTGATTTTTTGAAAGAGCATCACAAGGCATTGAATGAGCAACCTCTCTACTCTTCTTTGATGTCGCAAGAGAAGTATTTATCTTTTTTTCCTTTCAAGAGCTTGATTATAATCCACTCACATCTATTTTGTGCATAGATGTTGGTAAAACTATATTGTCCATCAGGTGCTTTAGAAAAACTACAGATCTCAAATGGCTCAATAGACCTATTTCAAAACATTGCAACCTTTGATCTATCTTACTAAGGCCCAACTAAGTTTATTATTTAATCTTCTAATATACAAAAACACATCTTCTAAACTTATCAGTTAGTTTGCACCACTACAACTTTATAAATTGAATCCTTAGTACAACATAGATACGGGTGAATTTTAACTCTTGAAGGGAAGAAGACATAGGTACTTCTCTTGTCACTTTCACACTTGTTGGGCTTTGATGTTGATAAAACTGTATTGTCCATCATGTCCCGGCTTAAAAAAACAACAAGCTTCAAACGGCTCTTTAACTAGTGTGTCCACATTAAAAGTAGGGATTTTGATATGGAGGGAAACCAAGATCATTGATGAGGCATGGACTTGTTATATATAGATGTACACACATGGGAAGAGAAAAAATCTCTCTCTCTCATCTCATTTCATGCTTATACATGAGATTTTTTGGGTTCATCTATCCATTGGTGCACTATATTAGTGATATCTTGAAATCTTTTGTGTAGAATGCATTGTTTAGGTGATATTCGGATCCACACATGTGAAGTACAATAGCTTACTATTTTTGTATGGACAACAATTTTATTTTATCGTTATTGAGTTTGCATCTCTTTCATTAAGTGGATGTTGATTTTCTACATTGTCAACGGTGTAGAGTGTGTTGTCTTTCTAACCAAAGATCAATAGGTGATTTTGGACCTTAATGATTCATATTTCTTCACATGGTATCAAAACTTGTGTTGCAAGTTATGAAAGGAAACTCATTTTAGGTTGATGAACTTGAAGAATTCCAATCTCACACATGGCTTACTGGATTTGGCCCATTTTTTATGCATTAGGAAATATTCATTTGAGGCTACAAGATTCTATATCAAGTTTTTGGCAATTGCATGTAGAATTTGAAATATTCAATTTTTTGTGATTCTGTCAAAACCCTATTTTTGATTGAATCTCTGTTTTGTGAGGTTGCTGGACTTAAATAGAGTGTGCTTCAATCTTAGGAAGTGGCAAGATTCATTATATTGTAGGTGGATCTTAGTTGATCAAGATTTCTTCATTCCATGTGTTGATTTGCTAGATACAAGTGCTAGAAGAGAATTGAGAGGTTCCATATCTTTATGATTTATTTTTTAAAACATTTGTTGTTGTTCAAAAGAGTGCTTTGTGCATTGGAAGGGGCTGAAAGAGAAGATCGGGTCATTGCAACATGGCTAGATCAAATGGATTCATGTTGGAAGAGAATGATAGACTTACCTCAAGCTACTATTAATGTGGAAGGTGAGGATGGAATCACTTCTTGAAATGAATGATGTGTTAAAAATTGTTGTAGGTGTGGAGGAAAGGTTCATGGCACAACAAGATCAAGTGAGGTATGAAAAGAGAGCTAAAAGGGCTCTACACATGATAAAGATGAATGTTACCAATGAACTTCTCAAGGAAGTTGGTAACTGTACTTCATTAAGTGAGGCTGGGAAGTTTTGAAAAAGCTTTATGAATCCAAGTCTACATCTAGAGTGTTGACTCTAAGAAAACAAATCTTTCAAAGTTTGCAAAAGAAAATGGGATCAAGAGGGAGTACACAACTCCAAGGACACCACAACAAAATGGAGTGTCCAAGAGGAAGAATAGGACTTTATGTGAAAGTGCCAAAGCCTAGGTGGTTGAGTGCTATATTGGATGGAAGAACACCTTTTGAGAGGCTATTCAAGAGGAGGCCGAGTGTCAAGTTTCTTAGAACTTTTGGATGCACTTGCTATGTCAATATAACTCTTGATGATACGACAAAGGAGGATCCATCTTCAAGGAAAGGTATATTTGTTGGATATAGTGAGGTGAATAAAGCCTATAAGGTTTACATTCCTACTACTAATAAGGTGATTATTGGTAGAGATGTCATTTTTTATGAGGGAAACATTCCAAAGGTGTCTTCAAGTAATTATGTTGTGAATGGATCCTACTTTGGATGGTGATGATGAAGGACATTCATCAAGTCAAAAGCCAAGGAGGACATAAAGACAAAGGCAAACACCTTCAAGGCTCACATATGATGAGAAGGGTAAGCAAGTGGAAGTGAATTATTTTGCTTTCCTCACATCTTTTGGTGAATCTTCTTGTGTAGATGATGCTATAAAAGTGGATATCAATTTTCATGTTTTTCAAGAAACTAATGGATCTGGAATAGAGGCCTTAATCAATGGCTTTGATGGTCAAGTGAATATCAAGAGGTTGATCTCAAAGGGCTTCAACAAGACAAAAGGAAAGTTGGCAATTTGGAGCTAGTCAAGAGCATCAGGAGAGACAAGAATATTTTTGATCTATTTTTGTAGGTGTTTGAAGACTCAAGTAAGGTCAAAGGAGTAGCAAGGAAGTGTTATTCAGGTTTACTTTACTTGTTCTATCTCATGGTTGAGCAATTTCATGTGAATGTGTGCAAATTGTCAAGATTTGGTTAAAGTAGCTACATTGGTTTGCATCATTTTGATGTTGGAGTTGTACTAGCATTCTTGGCTAGTTTTGCTGATGGAAATGAAGCTATTGGAGGCTCATTATGTCACTCATTTATGGTGTTTGAAATAGTGAACTCTTGCAACTTTGCCAAATAGATCTTGAAGATCGAAAGAATCCCGAAGGACGAAGAGATCTCGAAGGTCAAAGAAAACTCGAAGTTCGAACACGCCTCGAAGGTCGAACACAAAGTGAAGGATGAAATCAAAGTCGACGTTCGTCCCTGCAACCAAATGCCCGAAGACCACAAAGTGATGAGAATGAACCTCTAGCCGAAATCGAAGATAAACAAGTCAAGTTTACGGTTGGCAGCTCGACAAGCGTGGAGTCTTGTACTATCATGCTCAGCCGCCAGAAGCGATATTGACATAGGGTAGCTAACTAATCGGTCAGCATAAACCTGTCATGTAATTCACAATTAAACTATCTTGTAAACTCCACATAGTGGATATAAATGTAGGATTGATTAGTACAATCAAGAGACCAGAGAAGATCAAGAATAAGAAGAAAAGAGCAAAGCTAGCACAATGTTAGTATTATTAGTTATGCATGAATGTTTGCCAATGAGCAGAACATAGTGAATTCTGTTAAGGGAGCGACAAGCCGCCAAAGTGCAAGACACTGATTGACCCACTCAAAACAAAATACAAAAACAAATGCTCTCTTCTATTTCATCTCTCATTGTTCGTGTCAATTAAACTGATCAAATGCTCTCAAGTCTATGTTCTGTAGTCATTTGCTTAGGATCCTGC
This sequence comes from Diphasiastrum complanatum, assembly GCA_029204225.1. Taxonomy (NCBI): domain Eukaryota; kingdom Viridiplantae; phylum Streptophyta; class Lycopodiopsida; order Lycopodiales; family Lycopodiaceae; genus Diphasiastrum; species Diphasiastrum complanatum. The sequence continues at coordinate 9,007,699 of CM055110.1, forward strand.
AATAATTTCGCAAGCTAGCCAAATAGGTAGCATACACTAGAGCATCTCGAAGATTTGGCCCCCAAAGAATTTAAGAAAATCTACATCGTATCAGAGCGGGTTCTCTAAGGCAACACAATATGGTTACAACGATCCAAACAAGAACAACAATCAATCTTGATGGCGTGAACTATCGAATATAATAATTTAAAATCAAAATGCTTCTAAAGGGTGAAGGCATCTAGTCAGTGACCACCGAACTCACAAAAGAACAGCTTCTAGAGCGAGACTCGAAGAGAGCTAAATGGATTAGAAAGGATGAGCGTGCAATGGCAATCATTGTTTCATCCATAAACAAAAAAATACTCATGCAGATTGAAGACTGTGCAAGCAGCCATGAAGTGTAGGAAAGGCTGAAACAAAAGTACAAAGTGAGGACTGCCACTTCGATGATGCACCTACACAATCAATTGCAAGACATGCAATGGGACGACAATCAGTTGGATTAGTATGTCAAGAAGATCAGAATGATCTTCGCACAACTTGCTGCATTTGGACATGAGCACCAGGGTTCCAGCATCACAATAGTTGATGCACTTCATAAAAACTCTACCTACGTCCTATCAACCACTGAGAATGCTCATTCTGAGCTTACCGGACATGACGTTCAAACGAGCTATTATCCATCTTGTCACTGATGAGAGACTGATGAGAGACAAAGGAGAAGGAAGTAGTGACCAAGAGAAGGCTCTTTTCACAAAAAGAAAGAAGAAAAACAAGAACAAATCCAGATTCGACAAGGCTCATGCGAAGTCTTTGAGAAGAGGAAGTGAACCGACAAACTTCTTCCTATGATCACTGTCACAAGCCGGGACACACAACCAATGGATGCTGGTTCAACCCGACAATACCTTGCATGCACTGCAAGAATAAGGGGCATTATGCATATGAGTGCAGATTCAACCCCAAAAGAAAGAACAAGACTAAAAAAGCCATTGTTGCAGAGTCATCGAAAGATGTAGACAAGAGCAACGAAGCCTTCACAATATTTGATGAGGCTTCAACAAGCTATGTTGAGCAAGACTACGACCTAGTCATCAACTCAAGAGCAACTTCACACATTACCTGCAACAAGAAAGTCTTGATCAATGGGACTCTACAGCTACAAACACTATCGGGATAGACAGAGCTGCAAGGAGCACTCTATGTACCCTCATTAAGAAGAGACCTCCTATCTATATCAAAGATGGTGGATCTTGGAATTCGAGTTCTATTTGATGGCAATATATGTCGAATGCTTGAGGTAAGAATGAACAAGTTGTTGACTATTGGTTCTAGAGAAGTTAACATGTACCAAGCAAAGATCATCAACAGTTCTAATAGCATATTATTTGCATCAAAAAATGAAGATCAACTCTGACACATAAGACTGTATCATCTGAATATGAGAAGACTCTATGACATGAGCATAAAGGAGATTGTCACAGGTCTGAAGATATCCAGACCCGATACCAACTTTTGTGAAGTCTGCCAGAAGGGCAAACAACATCGAAGTCCATCTGTACATGAGGGAAGGAGAGCCAAGGAAGTACTTGAGCTTGTCCACTCGGATGTCTGTGGACCGATGAAAGTCGATTCGCTCTCAAGTTCAAGGTACTTCTTAACATTCATTGATGACTACACCCGGATGGGAGTTCGATTTGGTTTGCTAGTCTACTGCCAACTACAATAGATCTACAATCCTCTAGAGCATGAACAGACACTACTGAACTACTTTATATTGTGTTGTAGAATTCAACAAGATAAAATCAGGATGCGGAATGAACCGTAAACAACTGATTACGAACAAATAACAACCGAAAATCAAAGCATTCAAGATAAAAAAATCATATGCATAACATCCATAGTATTATCAGTGAATTTCTTGAGCATTGTGTGACATGTCCACGCAGTGCGATGGTGTGAGAGGCACTATCTCTCTCACAAACTGTATACATTTGTCTCACTTACTAGTGGACTTCTAGAAATAGGCTAGCAACACTGCGCTTAGCTCACATTGGCATCTAATCAAATTGATATTCAAATGTGTTCTCTCATTGTCGATCTATTTATATAGATAGAGAGAAGAAGGTTTAATTTGATCTAAGCTTACAAGAACGGCTGATTAAGCACGTCCTAATGGTAGCTAGACTGTCCATGGAGGGTGACGTCCTTCTTGTATTTTTCTAATCTTTGAAGATCCGACACCTTTCGGTCTTCGTGTCTTCTTCATCTTTCATCTTCACCATTGAGCTTTTCTGGGTCCACGAACATTTCTTCTTCGTATTCGGGTATCCTCCAGTCAATGAACATTTTACCATCGTCTTCGGGTCATCAGTCCTCAAAGCTTTGGTCTTCGCGTTCGGGCAGCTCCCTGCGTTTTTGTGGACTTGAGCATTTCTTTAGCCCGAAGATCTGCCTCCCAAAGAATCGAAGAAAATCTACAAATGGCCAAGTCATCAAGTGTTGATGATATCTTGTGGAAAGATGGAGATGGAGGCTCATTCATGGAGTTTTATGGTGGAGACATATCAAGAAAGGACAAAGATGGAGGAGACAAGCAAGAAAGTGGTCATCACTCACTATTATTGTTTGGTTGCTATTATTTTCAGGAGAGTTCGGAGTTGGAAGCATGGAGGAATTACTTCATTTACATTCTATTTGGTTCTTCATGTTCTAGTTACATCTCGATGTGTAAAATTGATGTAAGAAATAGTGAAGCATCCAATATGGACACTATTCTCTATATCAATTATGGAAGATACTTTAAAATCTTAGAAAGGAGGTCTATACTTAGGATGTGTGAAAATTGTTTTCATTTCCTAGCTAGTTTGAGGCCTAAATTGGCAATTTTTGTACATAGTTTTGGATCTAACATTTCACACATGTGAAAGAGGCCTAGATACGTTTATTTTAGTATATATTTCATGTTGAAGAAGTCTCATACTTCAGGACCTTTGAAATGACACCAAAATCATGTTATTTGGACATATAGGCCAAAATTGGTTATTTTAAGCTACTGGTGTCCTAAATCTGGATCCTAAGTTCTAGAGAGAGGAGAGAGAGTCATCTCTCTCACCTATATTAGGCTGGAATTCGTGGAGAACAGGTTGGAGAAACTTATTGTATTATTGAGAGAGATCAATAGATCATTGTCACAGTTTCTTCCTCCATTGAGAGCATTGCTTTGTGTATTGTCTTTAAGCTTTTGTGTATGATCTTAAGAGGTTTTCAAAAGTGGTAGGTTGTTGTTGTAGGTCTGGTATGCTGTTGTTTTTGGCTGCCATCAGTACCTTCTATTAGTTTCTTTTGTCTCTTGAATTCTTTGTCAAGTTCATGTGTATCAAAGGTAGCATTAGGATGCTTTGCCATTTCTAGCTTTTGTAGCTTGTTGTGCAAAGATCTTAGCCAAGTATTCTGGGAGTTTGGATCCATTCAAGATCCATTTTTTTCACATGGTATCAGAGCTAGTTGGTTACTATTTCTAGTAAGATTTCCATTTATGGTGATATTTGGATGTTTGATCAAGTTGTAGCATGAATATGCATTGCACTGTTGACCAAATCTCAATACTAACAATGTTTAGTTCAATGTATTGTTGACAATCTCCACTTACGTGGATGAACACACTCCTTTGTGGATGAACACTCTCCTTAAGTGGATGAACTTTCTCCTTAAGTGGATGAAAATACTCTTTGAGTGATTTTGTATTTCTCCAAAAGGCTGAGCAAAGCTCCCACTTGGATGAAAGATGTGTTGATCATATGTTGATCAAGTTTGGTTAATTCTAGGTATTCTTGGTAGTCTAGTATTGTGTATTTTTAAGAATGCAAGTAAGTCTTCACATCATAACTTAATTTCGTTACTTGCTGGAAAGGTTGATAGCTTAAGCAAGAGTGTGTTCAGGTTGGTTTGAGTTTGTAATCCATTCTTAGTGTTAGAGAGGGTCATAGGGAGGGTCAAGCAGGCCAAGAGGCATTCCAGAATACTCTGTTCACCGAGGGTAATATTGTAATTGACAAAAAAAAGGCCCCTCGGTATAAACCACGGTATATTACTTAATGTAAATGGATCTCGCTTTTGAAAATTGTTGTCTATCAACACATTGAATTCCAATTTCTATCAACAATAGTTGCCATATCCACAAGTGAATAAATAAATTTATGTATCACAGAAATATCATGACCTGAATCTGTGTACTCACAAGCATCAACTTCTTGTTTGATGTCAAAAAGTCAAATAATAAAGTGCAATTGCATTTGATTGATATTACAATGAGTTATCATTTGATGCATCATCATGCGACAAATCTGCTAAACCAAATGAGTCTATCTCTAATTCTACACAAATATCTCATATAGTTTCATTATTAATAAGTTGATCTTCACAAGCTAACGGCAACGGTGGCAATGAGGGAGATCGAGAAGGTGTGTTGTGGGTTGTCGATCCATCCGATGATGATGCATCACGGTCAATATCATCATTAGCTTCTGAAGCCTGCACATGATCATCCGATCTTGTTCAGGTGCATCATTTGGTAGCACCATGTCCTCCATGACATCTCTATCCTCAAAAAATCTTTTACTTTGAGAAGCGACTTGAATCATGAACCACCATCTGGGATTTGAACGGTCAAGGTGAAAGACCACCTGTAATTGATCGATGTTACCATGCCATAAACATTGACTCGTAATCAGTATCTATATATATGTTACAGTTGCTTGGGTATACACACAATATATGTTTTATCTTGAAGACATAAAAGAAATGTACCTTCTCACATTGTTGAGGAAAAACAAATGTATCACTTTGATCCTCCAAAGATTTTGGTGGATTCAATGGCAAAAATAACCACTATCATCTTTCTTGATAGTTGGATTGGGACCATTGCAAGGAACTTTGAACCATTTGACATCAATTATGAAAAAGTTGAATCCCCTATATCCAACTTTGAGGATGTCATTGATTGTCCCATAATAATCAAGTATGATTTTATTTGTAGAGTTTTGAGAGAGAGAGAGAGAGAGAGAGAGAGAGAGAGAGAGAGAGAGAGAGAGAGAGAGAGAGAGAGAGAGAGAGAGAGAGAGAGAGAGAGAGAGAGAGAGAGAGAGAGAGAGAGAGAGAGAGAGAGAGAGAGAGCGCGTGTGGACTGTATTTGAAAAATTCACGGTCTAGAGTGTGTAAAAGTTTAGTCAATTCTTTCAAGCATCGAGGTTTGCAAAATCTCCACATCAAAATCTTTGAAAATGAGGATATAGTTTATGACTTTAGTTTTTGGGATCAATTTGCTCACCAATAAGCCTGGAAGTGGATTCCAATCCCCTTCAAATTAGGGCCTAACTATAATGGTACCACCTGGCAATAATCTAGTGGCTAGTTTTTAATTGTTTTCACATAATGTAGCATTGTTGGCTTTTCCTCATAACAAACAAAAAACTAGCTCATTTTGAATTGCAAACATGTTTTATTACAAGGAAGCCCATCATATTGAAGGACAACATTAATTGTCGGTGTGCAGATAAATTGTCTATCACAACATCCAATGATTGGAGATTTTCTTGCCATTATTCAACATCATCTATTTGTATTCATTAGCCTAACTTTAAAAACCACATATGATCTATATATGCCTTCTCTTATGGTCCTCAATGTTTTGCCATGTTTAAGTAGGTTCTCCAAAACTACCAAAGAATTTAAGAACTACTAGTTGTACATCTTACATCATGAAAATATCATCATTAGCTTCTGAAGCTTGCACATGATCATCTGAGAATGTATCATCAAATCCATCATCACGATCTTGTTCAGGTGCATCATTTGGCAGCACCATGTCCTCCACGACATCTCTATCTTCAAAAATTCTTTTACTTTGAGAAGCGAATTGAATCATGTACCACCATCTGGGATCTAAACAATCAGGGTGAAAGACCACTTGTAGTTGATCAATGTTACCATGCCATAAACATTGACTCATAATCAGTATCTATATCTATGTTACAATTGCTTGGGTATACACACAATATATGTTTTATCTTGAAGACATAAAAGAAATGTACCTTCTCACATTGTTGAGCAAAAAAAAATGTATTCTTTTATCCGTCCAAAGATTTTGGTGGATTCAATGGCTAAATAACCACTATCATCTTGCATTGGGACCATTGCAAAGAACTTTGAACCATTTGACATCAATTATGAAAAATTTGAATCCCCTAAATCCAACTTCGAAGATGTCCTTGATTGTCCCATAATAATCAAGTTGAGAAGAGAGTAAATTGGTGTCAGTCGTGCTTGCTCGACTCTCTTGGATAAAATTTGCCATGACTCCACAATTGTAGGTGTTCTATTTTTGTCAATATGGTGTCCTCCATGCGTCCACAATGCATTGTATATTTTGTATAGAATGAGAAAGCACAAAATGTGTTAGGGGTATAACAAACATGTAGAAACTTATACAGTACGAATAGCTTAACATGTGATGATGCACATAGCTTAAATGAAAATTGCACCCCCTTGCAAATTCCTGCTCTCTCTCCATTACTTTCTTGTTGTTTGCTGAGGCTTCTCTAAGGGCCACAACACATGAAATGCAAAACGAGATTTGAGTCTATAGTACAAAAGACAAGCTCACCTAAACAACTATGTGACACTCCCATCCCTGATCACCGATACTTAGTTTGCAAGTTCAAAAGTAATAAACAAGAACCTTGACATTTGTCCACCCTCGTACAAAGGAGTGGATGCCCTTGCCGATGTGGGTTTAGGTGGGTTCGTGAAGAATGCATCCATCGTCTCATCCATTTCACCCTCCTGATCATGCATTGTGAATGGCACATCCTCGTGTATTGTGTCTCCTTGAGACATATGCTCATGAAAGTCCGCATGTGCATGTAGGGAAAGTGGTGGCTCTCCTGCGCTTGCACGTCAATCTTGTCGATTGCATGACAGCATCTGGTTGAATTCTTCGATGGTCATGTGAATGCGAGTCATCATCCTACACAAAAGCAGTGCAACAACAGTCAATTAGAATAAATGAATATCCTCTCTAATCATGAAGACTACCAAATACATACAAGATAAATGTGCATGCAATAATTAGCAATGTTAAGTTTGCAAACATCAACCGCAGTGAAAGATAGATACATAAAACTCACCGAAGAACCGACTTCGGGCCACACAAATAATGACTCTCTCTCTATCTATCCATACATGCAAATGTGTGATATAGTAACATGTCGTTCTCATCGCAATGGATACTTACATCGTGTACATGGGCATGGTATTCTCTGGTGTAGCTAGGCCTCTGATCCAATCTGTGAACTCACCATTTGCATCGGTCCACCTTGTCAAGTAACATTTGATGACAAACAAATTAGAGAGCAACATGTGATAAACAAATTGAATACACATATCACAATGAAGACTTCCACTAAGCTTGATGTGCATAACAGAAACCATGATCATGTTATCGGATTATTCATCGACGTACACCACATAACCCAAAAACATAATTGTATTGGGATGAGTGATTTAATTAAAGGTCTAGTAACCGACTTGGGTTTTAGAGGTTAGAGCTTATGGTGTAGGGTATAGCATGTAGGTGACGATAAACAAGTTGCTGACGGTCGGATGCAGAGAAGGAAACCTCTACCAGGCCAAAATAATCAGCAACTCTGATAGCATATTAAATGTATCAGAAAATGAAAATCAGCTCTAGCATAGGAGAATGTATCATCTGAACATGCGGAGCCTATATGACATGTGAAAGATTCAACTAGTTTCATCACATTTTGCAATATTTCCATATTTGGCAAATTGAGGCCAAAACTTGTCTTAGACTTAGAGGTTGACTTTTCAAAGTTCATTAGTGATTGCACCTAACTTCTACCTACTTTCTCCAAATGTCAAAATCTCAACTAGATATGTACAAAACTACATGCATGTGTCCATTACTATATTTGCATGCATTGCACGTCACAATGGAAACTTAGGACACAATGCATCTATGATGGCTCGAGTTTCTACAAGGTCATATTAGACCATTTCCATGTGTAAATATGCATGCACGTCAATCTAGACATTGTGAACATTGTTGCATGTCATACTAGACCAATTAGACTTTATGCATGTCATTGGAACTTCATCTACCTAACTCAAACTCGCCCTAATTTACAAGGATATGTGCTCAATTCACACACCTTGAATATGTACAATCAATTTACATGGGTAGAACCCCCAAAATTAACATATGTAAGATAGATATGTTTTACGATTCTTCACAAAAGTTCCTGATGAACTATTGACAACTCATATCATCATGAAAATTTGAGTCTGTCTCTCTCTCTCTCTCTCTCTCTCTCTCTCTCTCTCTCTCTCTCTCTCTCTCTCTCTCTCTCTCTCTCTCTCTCTCTCTCTCTCTCTCTCTCTCTCTCTCTCTCTCTCTCTCTCTCTCTCTCTCTCTCTCTCTCTCTCTGCTTTTATCAAGATTTAAGTAATAATAATTTTTTTCTCCCTCCCCTTTTCTCTTTTATCAAGGTTTAAGCATTTAGAACTTTTTTCCTTGCCCCCCTCATCTTTTCTCTTTTATCAAAGTTTTAGTTAAATGCATCAATCATTGAGGGGTTGGAATTGCCTTTGAGGCTACTGATCCATCGCTACTCCCTATTGCACTCGTTTTTGACTAGATCTCTGTCCTTGGTTTGATTGTGCTCCACTAGAATGAGCCCTCAGAAAAGTTGTTGATCTGTTTTGCTACAACCCGAAGTTGGAAAAAGTTGCTAGCTATGCCCCTGCAAGTTTTCAACCAACAAGGAAACCCACACACTCATGACTTGCAAGGCTAAGTGGACCAGATCTTGGCCAAGCTGTTTGACTGAGGAGAATAAGGAGTGATAAATTGTTGCTCAATGCCTTGGCTTTGGCAGTACTCCTTAAATTCGATAAAGATGTACTCTCCATTGTTGTCATACCTCAGGGCTTGGATTGTCCTTCCAGTCTCGTTTTCTGCATGCTCCTTGAAGATTCTGAAGCAATTAAAAGCTTCTGATTTCTTCTTGATAAAGTACATCATAGTTCTTTTGGAGAATTCATCAATAAAAGTTATGAAATACTTTACATCCTTCAGAGAAGGATTTTGCATCGGGCCACAAATGTCTATATGTACAACATCTAAAATCCTCTAGTAGTATGCTGATGGCTTGATCTAAATGGTTTTCTAGTCTGTTTACCAACTAAGCAATCTTGACAGACAGGTAACTTGACTTTATTATCAAGATAGTCTAGATCAAGAACAATAGAATGTTTAGACATTCGCTATACAGAGGCATGATTCAAGTGACCAAGTCTATAATGCCAAAGTCAGCTTTTATTTGCTTGAATAGAAGTACTGGGCGCCTAACTAGAGGCAGAAAAGCAATGACTCAATCTATACAAGTATCCATGCCTCTTTTCGAGTGCTAGAATCTTGCCTGTCCTATCAACTACTTTGCATTGATCACGTTCAAATTCTACTTTATTTCCTAGATCTGTGATTCTGCTTACAAAGAGCAATTCTAATGCACAGTGGTAGCGGAAGTGATGAGTAGACAACCAGACAAATCAATTAGATAGTCGGACAGAACATGGAAAAGCATTGCAGTTTTGACATGAATATGAACGTAGAATCAAACAGAGCTATAATCAGATTAAGTATAACAAAATATACAAGTCAATAATGCAGGTGAGCACAAAACAATAGCAAATGTAACCGTGTGCTTCACAAAGCTAATTACAATCTATGAAGGTTATGAATCTATTATTCACAATCTTTCTGAAAGAAAGAATCGATGCGTGAAAGCATCTACAATGTCTGTCTCACATGTTACATGCTTGCTTCTTCATGCTTTGAATTCTAAAATGGTATTCACTATATACACAAATTTTATAGGTGTGCAGATGAAAAAGGTACAAAAGTGGTTGTGCCATCTGTAGGAGATCGTGGGTGGCTGCTGTCGTTGTCAAATTATATTGCAAAAGTCTCATCAATCTTTTTAGCAAAATGATGATTCTTTTATGGATCCAGTCTATCCACAAGTCTCATATTGTCCAGCAGGTCTTCACACGTGTGAAGAGTGCCACATCACTTAGATCTATCCATTTAATCCATCCTTGATCCTTATCCAAAGTTGACCTTCTAGAATATGGCTTAAATCCAGAAAGCTAGTCTCCTAGAATATAGGAATATTCTCTACAAAATAGGATCTAAAGAAAATTATCAACTCTTATCTTCTAGTACTCTATACACACGTGTGAACATCCACTTGCCATGTGGGAGCATTTACTCATGCACATGCAAGGAAAAGCTAATTTCTAGGTGACTAGTCAGCTTGACTAAAAACTAGTCATATCATGTTCACACTAACTAGATTGATACAAAATCAATTTAGATATATACAAGTATGAAAAGTACACCCTTTCACACGTGGGAACAGGCTCCACACGTGTGAAATCAAATCATCAACATTATTCTAATGTTTGATCAATATTTACAATAACTAATGTCAAGTGAGAAGTGACAATTTTCAACACTCCTGCTCACTTCTAACTTGGCAAATCTAATGTACGTCTATCTACAATTTCAAGAGCATATCTTAACTTAAAAAATGGATCTTTGGACAATGGCTTGGTTAGAATATCAGCTATGCATTCGGATGATGATACATGATGTAGTTGCACCTCCTTGGATTGTACCTTCTCTCTCACAAAGTGGTGAGCTATCTCAATATGCTTTGTTCTAGCATGGAAGATAAGATTTGAAGCAATTTGTTGAGAAGCTTGATTGTCACAAAATATGTAAGGGATCTCCTCGGCCTCTAGCACATGTAGTTCCATCAAGAGTCTTCTTAGCCATAGGAGATCTTTGGTTGTTGAAGTCAATGCCTTGTACTCGGCTTCACAAGAAGATAGTGAGATTGTAGCTTGGTTTTTGGAAAGCCAAGATATTACTCCTCCACAAAGAAATGTTGCAAATGCACTAATGGACTTCCTATCCATCTTGTCACCTGCAAAATCTGAATCTGAGTGGCTTTCAAGTGCAAGTTAGATCCTTCATAAAGTATGCCAAAAAATCTAGTACTAGAAACATATCTAAGTACTCTCTTGGCACTTTTCCAATGATGAACTAAAGGAGCTTGCATACTTTGACTCAACTTGCTTACACAAAAACTTAAGTCGGGTCTAGTGATGGAAAAATGGTTTAGAGAGGCTATAAGCTTCCTAAAGAGGGTGATGTCCTCAAAGGATGCTTCATCACCTTCATTAGTCACAACATGCTCCATAGGGGTGTCAATTCCCTTACAATCTTTCATACCAAATCTTTCAAGAATGGAAGTAGCATACTTAGATTGACTTATGATAGTACAATTGCTACTTCTAGACACTTCTATCCCAAGTATAAACTCTAGAAAGCCTAGATCTACCATCTTGAACTCACTAGATAAATCAACTTCTACTTTGGTTATGCCTTCATCATCATTTCTTGTTATACCAAGCTCTAGGTGCTTGCTTCAAGCCATATAGGCTCTTCCTTAAGTAGCACACCTTTTGCTCCTCACCCACCTTGATGAAGCCCTTGGGTTGCATCATGTAGATTTCCTCTTCTAAGAATGCATTGTAGGTTAAGGCGGGTCCATCGTATATATTATCAACTTGGCCCAAATTCTGATAATTTTTGAGTGCTAGAATCTTGCCTATCCTATCAACTATTTTGCAATGATCACATTCAAATTCTACTTTATTTCCTAGATCTGTGATTATGCTTATAGAGGGCAATTCTAATGCATAGTGGTAGCGGAAGTGATGAGTAGACAACCAGACAAATCAATTAGATAGTCAGACTAAACATGGAAAATCATTGCAGTATTGACACGAATCTGAACGTAGAACCACATAGAGCTATAATCAGATTAAGTATAAGGAAATATACAAGTTAATAATGCAGGTGAGCACAAAACAATAGCAGATGTAACCGCATGCTTCACAAAGCCAATTACAATCTGTGAAGGTTATGAACCTATTACTGACAATCTTTTTGAAAGAAAGAATTGATGCGTGAAAGCATCTACAATGTCTGTCTCACATGTTACATGCTTGCTTCTTCATGCTTTGAATACTGCCAAGCTACAAAAAAGTTATTGTTTGGCCTAGTTTTAGCCCTAATTTTATTTCTCTCAAATCTACCTTATGTTAAACAGGCAAATGCTAGTTTTTTCATATTTGTCAAAAACAGTGAGTTAAGTGGTTTATTACTCAAAATAGTATTGAAAGAACTCTTGCCGAGTTAACCTATTGAAAGAACCCTTGCCGAGTTAACCTTCGCCTATACCATTTTTGAGTTCTGATTTATTGGATCTACCTACTGTCAAATTTGTGAAAGATTCTGGGTCAATTTGATACCTATCATGAGAAATTTCCATCTTTTAGAGTATCAATCGCTTGATCAAGATCTCTTTCAACAACAACAAATTAATTTAAGCTAGAAAATTACTAAGAGAGAATCCTATCTTTAGAGAACAATTGAAGCTATGAGTAGGTGCAAAATGATTGAAAGTAATCGACGTGCATGCATCATGATATAGTGGAATGCAAAAATTATGATTGAAACTACACAAACTATCTCACGAGCAATTAATCCACGGAAGTAATGTAAAACTAGTAGCTCTGAGATTTGTTGAAACGCCGTTCCAAATTGGCCAAACAAAGTTGTTTATGACATTTTGACAAGTGAATGTGTGAATGCTAGATATAAAGTGGTTATCATGTATGAATATTTTATTATTTCCCAATCCACCCCATCCAAATTGAGACTGTAGGCTCTTACCCATTTCTTAGGTTGTGGCCACAAATTGGGTCTTCCTTGAAATGGGAATTACTCTCTTCCAATGCAATCCAAATGTAGGGACCCTTGAACAACCTTCAACAAGTGAGTGACGCACATTAGCCCAATAGCTCCTTACGAATTGTACTACACAAGGATGGAAAGTTTAATGGGCAAGCCAAGAGCATTAGATAATGTCTACCCTTCCCTAATTTTGGTGGATAATGTTGGGTTCTTAAGCCTTTCTCATTAGTTCAAAATTATAAAACTCCCCTTATTTGCGTACTTGATCTATGAGGATATCCTAAGCCTTGGAGGTTGTGCAGCTTGCTAGCAGGTTCCCTTGCAAGAGTTTAGTTGCTAGACTATGACAGTCTGGTCCTAGAGTAAGTCATTGTGTTTACCCTAAGCTCTAACCTCTAAAACCCAAGTCGGTTACCGGACCTTTAATTAAAACACTCATCCCAATAAAATTATGTTTTTGGGTTATGTGGTGTATGTCGATGAATAATTCGATAACATGATCATGGTTTCTGATATGCGCGTCAAGCTTAGTGGAAGTCTTCATTTGTGATATGTGTATTCAATTTGTTTATCACATGTTGCTCTCTAATTTTGTTTGTCATCCAATGTTACTTGACCAGGTGGACCGATGCAAATGACAATCACAGATTGGATCAGAGGCCTGGGTACACCAAAGAATACCATGCCCATGTACACAATGTAAGAATGCATTGTGACGAGAACGACATGTTACTATATCACACATTTGCATGTATGGACAGATAGAGAGAGATTCATTATTTGTGCGGCCCGAAGTTGGTTCTTCGGTGAGTTTTATCTATCTATCTTTCACTGCGCTTGATGTTTGCAAACTTAACATTGCTAATTATTGCATGCACATTTATCTTGTATGTATTTGGTGGTCTTCATGATTAGAGAGGATATTCATTTATTCTAATTGACTGTTGTTGCACTGCTTTTGTGTAGCATGATGACTCGCATTCACATGACCATCAAAGAATTCAACCAAACGTTTCCATGCAATCATCAAGATTCAGACGTGCAAGCGTAGGAGAGCCACCACTTTCCCTGCATGCACATGCGGACTTGCACGAGCATATGTCTCAAGGAGACACAATACACGAGGATGTGCCATTCATAATGCATGATCAGGAGGGCGAAATGGATGACATGATGGATGCATTCTTCACGAACCCACCTAAACCCACATCGACAAGGGAATAATAGATGATGTGTGGCTTGGCATCCACTCCTTTGTACGAGGGTGGACAAATGTCAAAGTTTTGAGCCTGTTTATTACTTTTGAACTTGCAAACTAAGTATGGGTGATCAGGAATGGGAGTGTCACATAGTTGTTTAGGTGAGCTTGCCTTTTGGTGTACTATAGCTAAACTCAAATCTCGTTTTGTATTTCATGTGTTGTGGCCCTTAGAAAAGCCTCGGCAAACAACGAAAAAGTAATGGAGAGAGAGCGGGAATTTGCAAGGGGGTGCGGTTTTCATTTAAGCTATGTGCATCATTCACATGTTAAGCTATTTGTACGTGTAATTTTCTACATGTTTGTTATATCCCTGCCTTTTTGTCAAAAAGAAAAATTGGGGCTGACTGTTATGCACATTTTTTAGTTATGAAAAAAAGGATAAAAGTGTCGCTTTTTTATACTCTACAAACATGTTAGTTAAAGAGCGACTTTGGCCACCCGTTAATCTAAATTTTTTGGCAGTTTGAAAGGCAATTTATGCTTCTCATTTTGTCTCTTTCTAAGAACATCCAAATATCACCTTTACACTACCATTCTTTAATGCCCTTTTAAATAAGGTTTGCAAAAATAATCGAGTGACTAAGAACTCTTTTGTGGATTGACAATAAAAAAACAAAAGATTGGCGATTGTTTGTTGCCCTTTTGTGTGGTGTACAAAAATCATTACTTAATGATTCATAGAAATATATTTTATTAGTTTGATTTAATTAAAAAAATTAAAGCATGACTAGCAACCAAACATGAAACCAGTAAGGTTTATATTACCAATTCTTCTCTTACACCCGTATATCCATGACGTCCCACATGTGTAAGATTATTCTGTTTGGAACAATCTGTTCCTTTCTTTCATCTCCTGTGATAGGTTTAGCATACATAAATACATATGACATATTCAAAGCTCCACTTCACATCCACCAAACAATCAATTTTATTATTGTATCAAAAAGTATTTATCTAAGTAATCACAATCAAATAAAGCCTGGTAGAATGCAACCAAATATTATAACAATTAGTGAAATCTAGTCCAAGAAATATCTAGCCAAATTTAGGCCAAAATTATAATTTGCAACATACTATCTATCGACATAGTAAAAGATTAAAATCGAAACTATACCGATTCCTTCTTTTTAAATATTTCTTTTATTGAGTACAATAATATACTTGTAAAATTATATTAAGTCTCACTTCAAGATTTGTACCTCAAGACCTTTCTTCACTGCTTCAAATTGAATTTTAGGACACATGGTCACACGCTCCAAAGATATATCCATTCTCCCTTCACCAATTATGCTCGAAATCGTTGGACAAATGTCTTTTTGTGTGGCCCTACTTGTTGACCATCAGAATTGGTGTCGATTTTAAAGCGTCCCTCAAGCATTCTCTCTTCTCGTGATATTTTTCGTCAAATGGCTCTGAAATTGTTTGAAAAAATGAGGACCCAGAAAGCATAGGAATTCCCACAAAGAACTCACTATCCATCTTATAGATCCCAATGGTTTTCACAAGCATCACCGTTGAATAGCCGACAATGGCTCTCCTTGGTGATAAGTGGTCTGGCTAGGCTCACTTGTCTTGATCAATCAATGACAGTCTTCATAGCCAAGAAACCAAATTAGCTCCTTACATAGATAAAGTTGATAAACAACAATTTCAAATGTGCCATCCATTTTTATTGTATAACATTCGGTGGTTTCTACCGAGGGTTCATTATTAATAAGTTGATCTTCACAAGCTAATGGCAACGATGGCAATGAGGGAGATCGAGAAGGTGTGTCATGGGTCGTCGATCCATTTGATGATGATGCATCACGGTCAATATCATCATTAGCTTCTGAAGCTTGCACATGATCATCCGATAATGTTCAGGTGCATCATTTGGCAGCACCATGTCCTCCACGACATCTCTATCTTCAAAACTTGTTTTACTTTGAAAAGCGACTTGAATCATGTACCACCATCTGGGATCTGAACGGTCGGGGTGAAAAACCACCTATAATTGATCGATGTTACCATGCCATAATCATTGACTCGTAATCAGTATCTATATATATGTAACAATTGCTTGGATATACACACAATATATGTTTTATCTTGAAGACATAAAAGAAATGTACCTTCTCACATTGTTGAGAAAAAACAAATGTATCGCTTTGATCCGTCCAAAGAGTTTGGTGGATTCAACGGCAAAAATAACCACTATCATCTTTCTTGATAGTTGCATTGGGACCATTGCAAAGAACTTTGAACCATTTGACATCAATTATGAAAAAGTTGAATCCCCTAAATCCAACTTTGAGGATGTCATTGATTGTCCCTTAATAATCAAGTTGAGAAGAGAGTAAATTTGTGTTAGTCGTGCTTGCTCGACTCTCCTGGGCAAAATTTGCCATGACTCCACAGTCATAGGTGTTTCTATTTTTGTCAATGTGGTGTCGTCCATGTGTCCACAATGCATTGTATTTTTTATACTGAATGAGAAAGCACAAAATGTGTCAGGGATATAACAAACATGTAGAAAATTACACATACAAATAGCTTAACATGTGAATGATGCACATAGCTTAAATGAAAATTGCACCCCCTTGCAAATTCCCACTCTCTCTCCATTACTTTCTCGTTGTTTGCCGAGGCTTCTCTAAGGGCCACAACACATGAAATACAAAACGAGATTTGAGTTTAGCTATAGTACACCAAAAGGCAAGCTCACCTAAACAACTATGTGACACTCCCATCCCTGATCACCCATACTTAGTTTGCAAGTTCAAAAGTAATAAACAAGCTCGGAACTATGACATTTGTCAACCCTCGTACAAAGGAGTGGATGCCAAGCCACACATCATCTCTTCTTCCCTCGTCAATGTGGGTTTAGGTGGGTTCGTGAAAAATGCATCCATCATGTCATCCATTTCGCTCGTGTACATCATCCAGTGAATCATGTCATCAAGGTGCCAACTCCACCCTGCTTCAATTCAAATCTTTTTGAGATGCCGTGGAGTAGCACACATCAACACAAATCTTCAAATCTGCCATGGAGCAACACACATCAACACAAATCAAAATCTACAAACTTCACCGAGTTTTGACTCATCCAGTGCAATAAGAAGGGAGATAAAAAGAGACAGGGTCCACAGTTTTGGCATGTGGACCCTCGCATGGCAATTTTTGTGGCAATTGTGGCAATGCTAAACAGATGCATGGCATTGTCACACCCCTCTAAAATTTCTATCAACGACCACCTCCCCGGCTTACCTCTTTATGATGGACGGGAAAAAATTCAAAATTTTGAATATGCATGGTATAGCCATGCGTCTTTCTGCCATGCAACACTTAAAAGTTGCTTCCCATGGCAAAAACGTTTAGAGTGATTTGCCATGCGCGCCAAACCATCAATGATTTTAGGATTGCAAAACTTATTCTGCATGGTAGTGCAATGTAGCACTGGAACTTTTCAACATGTGGCAAAAATTCTCATAGATGCGTACCATGCATGGTAAACCTCCAATCTATCATTTTTTGGAGGTTTTCTCTAGGTGTGGTAGTGGCACGCACGACACTACCACACATGAGTTTTTGACAAAAAGAAAATGCGTCTCCGAAATGAAAATTGGATGCCCTTGACTCATTTTCAGGGCTAATTGGTGTGGATTTTATTTGTAGAGTTTTTAGAGAGAGAGAGAGAGAGAGAGAGAGAGAGAGAGAGAGAGAGAGAGAGAGAGAGAGAGAGAGAGAGAGAGAGAGAGAGAGAGAGAGAGAGAGAGAGAGAGAGAGAGAGAGAGAGTGCGCGTGTGGACTGTATTTGAAAAATTCATGGTCTAGAGTGTGTAAAAGTTTAGTCAATTCTTTCAAGCATCGAGGTTTGCAAAATCTCCACATCAAAATCTTTGAAAATGAGGATATAGTTTATGACTTTAGTTTTTGGGCTCAATTTGCTCACCAATAAGTCTGTAAGTGGATTCCAATTCCCTTCAAATTAGGGCCTAACTATAATGGTACCACCTGGCAATAATCTAGTGGCTAGTTTTTAATTGTTTTCACATAATGTAGCATTGTTGGCTTTTCCTCATAGCAAACAAAAAACTTGCTCATTTTGAATTGCAAACATGTTTTATTACAAGAAAGCCCAACATATTGAAGGACAACATTAATTGTCGGTGTGCAGATAAATTGTATATCACAACATCCAATGATTGGTGATTTTCTTGCCATTATTCAACATCATCTATTTGTATTCATTAGCCTAACTTTAAAAACCACATATGATCTATATATGCCTTCTCTTATGTCCTATTTAGTGTTTTGCCATGTTTAAGTAGGTTCTCCAGAACTACCAAAGAATTTAAGAACTACTAGTTGTACATCTCGCATCATGAATTGCTTCCCATATGCACAGTGATCAAAGCTTAAAATGGTGAAAAAAGGTAGCGACTACTATTGGTTAATAGCCTTTACACAATGTACCATTGTTGAGATTTCCTCCTAAGAAACAAAAACTTACTTTTGTTTGCATTCCCACTTGTAAGTGACCATGCATACATGGGAGAAAAAGTGGCTTGTATTCACGATTTGCTTTTGCTTTTGTTTTTATTGTAGTAGTATGCAATCCATCCATAGCCAGCAGAAAAGAGTGGTTTGTGTGCACACCATAGTTTCTCTATAAAGAAAACTTGGAGGAAGGAGAACTTTATGTTTAAGAACTCTATGTCCAACAAAGGACACTACAACAAGACGTGCGATTTCCAATGCTTTTTTTGAGCATTGTTTTTAAAGATAGAATTAGTCACCAGCCGATCTCACTGCCCTGCTTAAATGAAAAATGGATGATAAGAGGACAATTGTCTATATTGAGCGGAAAGCTTGAGCATAGGGTCCGACATTTCACCTCGATATAAGCCTTTGAAATTTTAACGTGTTTTTCAAAGATGGGTTATATAGAGGGTTATAGAGAGGGTCATAGGGAGGGTCAAGCAGGCCAAGAGGCATTCTAGAATACTCTGTTCACCCAGGGTAATACCGTGATTGATGATAAAAAGGCCCCTCGGTATAAACCACAATATGTTTCAGAATGTGAATGGATCTCGCTTTTGAAAATTGTTGTCTATCAACGCATTGAATTCCAATTTCTATCAACAATAGTTACCATATTCACAA
Organism: Diphasiastrum complanatum; assembly: GCA_029204225.1. Taxonomy (NCBI): domain Eukaryota; kingdom Viridiplantae; phylum Streptophyta; class Lycopodiopsida; order Lycopodiales; family Lycopodiaceae; genus Diphasiastrum; species Diphasiastrum complanatum. The sequence goes on from CM055110.1 coordinate 9,027,000, forward strand.
GTGAATAAAGAAATTTATATATCACAAAAATATCATGACCATGGTAAACATAGGACAAAGAGGTGCATTGTTTGTTGAATATTGTTTTTGAAAGTTTATTATTTATGATTTCTCAAAATTGTGAATGGTCTATATTGATGCCACATGTATTAAAACGAGTTTCAAAAATGTGCCTCCATTGTTTTAAAGATAGATTCAAAATATTTCGCTAAACCACATATGCCCATTGGTTTGGAAGTCATCATGGTTTTTTGAGCATCTGACACAAAGAAGCTTGTTGCATATGTGGGTCTTGGATCGCCACCTCACCATATCATGCAATACGCCATTTTTCAACACTACCAAGTTTCTTTCTTATTGTGCTTGTATGACCGGCCAGTCGGCTCTGATACCACATGTAGCGCAAGCATCCCAAAGGGAGCCGGGAACCACGACTTAGCTTCCCAGCCTTCAACTCTTGCCATCCAAACCCACTTGACATACAAGCAGCCAACTCGCCAACAAAGATCAGACTTAACCAACTTGAAGTTTCGAAACCAATACTGAGATCCAACCTGGTGCCATGCCAGATCGGGGGTCCCGATGTGGGTGACTTCCCTCCGCGCCAGCTGCCCGACATACATCAAACTTAACCAACTTGAAGCTTCATTACAAACGAGTAACATCCATTTCAAGCAAGCGGTCTGACTTGCATCAGACTTAACCAACTGAAAGCTTCGTCACGAGCGCTGGAAGCCAACCTGGTGCCACACCAGACTGGACAGCCATAAACATGTAACTTCCACCCAAGCAAGCCATCCAACTCAGCCGACAGGTTAGAGCCCATTCCCCAAGAGCTTAACCCATTCACGTTCATGCAAGGAACACTCAGAACCACAAGCCGCGATAGATATGGAGACAACCAGTTCCTGGACCAAATGGTCCCGATAGCATATCGCTGGCGCCGCGGACCGAATGGTCCCGACGACATACCGCTAGCGTTCCAGGATACGACCCTCAGCTATGTGCCAAATTAAAAAGTTTGAAGTGGCCTTACAACTGTCGCTTTTACCGAACACTAAAACCCAGAAGGTAATCAGAGTCAGTTTGAGAAACATCCCACTTTATTGATAAATCTGAGAAGGTTACATTTCAAGTGTGTGATTGACGCTAGTCTCCGGAGCGCTGGCATGCCAAGGCGAGTGCCAGGACCACATTCCAGTAGGGGAGGCTAAGACTTGGTTGGAGCTCGCCCTGAGTCGCAACCCGCACTCCCCTATAGTATTGGTGGGATTCGCCACCTCCCCTTATACCAAGTACTCTACCCAGGCTGGTAAAGCACATTTTCTCTCTCTAGAATTTATTGATCCCCAGGCTTCCTTTAATGATGCCTAGATTGTGTGAGTTGATTGCACATCGATCTGAGCTCTCTGGACTTCGCTAGAATCGATCAAAGATTTTCAGCAATAGGAACTTCGCGCCGGCTGGATTCTGGTCACAGTGGCGCCGGCGCCGGTGGCGCCGGGAGTAGTAGAGACGCTACTGGCGCCGGGAACAATGCTAGCGCTAGTGGCGCCGAAACTAAAGCTTGTAAAGGTAGCTTTACAATAGCAACACCAAAAAGTTGCTTCCAATGGCAAAAACGTTTAAAGTGATTTGCCATGCACGTCAAACCATCAATGATTTTAGGGTTGCAACATTTGTTCTGCATGGTAGTGCAATGTAGCACTGGAAATTTTCAGCATGTGGCAAAAATTCTCATGGACGTGTACCATGGGAGGTAAACCTCCAATCTATCATTTTTTGGAGATCTTTTCTTGGCGTGGTAGTGGCACGCACAACACTACCACACATGAGTTTTTGACAAAAAGAAAATGCGTGTCTGAAATGAAAATTGGATGCTCTTGACTCATTTTCGGGGCCAATTTGTGTGGATTTTATTTGTAAAGTTTTGAGAGAGAGAGAGAGAGAGAGAGAGAGAGAGAGAGAGAGAGAGAGAGAGAGAGAGAGAGAGAGAGAGAGAGAGAGAGAGAGAGAGAGAGAGAGAGAGTGTCCATGTGGACTGTATTTGAAAAATTCACGGTCTAGAGTGTGTAAAAGTTTAGTCAATTTTGTCAAGCATCGAGTTTTGCAAAATGTCCACATCAAAATCTTTGAAAATGAGGATATAGTTTATGACTTTAGTTTTTGGGCTCAATTTGCTCGCCAAGAAGCCTGTAAGTGGATTCCAATCCCCTTCAAATTAGGGCCTAACTATAATGATACCACCTGGAAATAATCTAGTGGCTAGTTCTTAATTGTTTTCACATAATGTAGCATTGTTGGCATTGTGGATTTTATTTGTAGAGTTTTTAGAGAGAGAGAGAGAGAGAGAGAGAGAGAGAGTGCGCGTGTGGACTGTATTTGAAAAATTCATGGTCTAGAGTGTGTAAAAGTTTAGTCAATTCTTTCAAGCATCGAGGTTTGCAAAATCTCCACATCAAAATCTTTGAAAATGAGGATATAGTTTATGACTTTAGTTTTTGGGCTCAATTTGCTCACCAATAAGCCTGTAAGTGGATTCCAATTCCCTTCAAATTAGGGCCTAACTATAATGGTACCACCTGGCAATAATCTAGTGGCTAGTTTTTAATTGTTTTCACATAATGTAGCATTGTTGGCTTTTCCTCATAACAAACAAAAAACTTGCTCTTGTTTGCATTTTGAATTGCAAACGTGTTTTATGTACAAGGAAACCCAACATATTGAAGGACAACATTAATTGTCGGTGTTCCGATAAATTGTCTATCACAACATCCTATGATTGGTGATTTTCTTGCCATTATTCAACGTCATCTATTTGTATTCATTAACCTAACTTTAAAAACCACATATGATCTATATATGCCTTCTCTTATGGTCCTATTCAGTGTTTTGCCATGTTTAAGTAGGTTCTCCAAAACTACCAAAAAATTTAAGAACTACTGGCTATACATCTCGCATCATGAATTACTTCCCATTAGCAAAGTGATCAAAGCTTTAAATGGTGAAAAAAGGTAGCGGCTACTATTGGTTAATAGCCTTTACACAATGTACCATTGTTGAGATTTCCTCCTAAGAAACAAAAACTTACTTTTGTCAGTGCATTCCCACTTGTAAGTGACCATGCATACATGGGAGAAAAAGTGGCTTGTATTTCACGCTTTGCTTTTGCTTTTGTTTTTATTGTAGTAGTATGCAATCCATCCATAGCCAGCAGAAAAGTGTGGTTTGCGTGCACACCATAGTTTCTCCACAAAAGAAAACTTGGAGGAAGGAGAACTTTATGTTTAAGAACTCTATGTCCAACAAAGGACACTACAACAAGACATGTGATTTCGAACGCTTTTTTTGAACATTGTTTTTAAAGATAGAATTTAGAATGAGTCGCAAGGGAGCGGAAAGATTGAGCATCGGGTCCGACATTTCGCCTCGGTATAAGCCTTTGAAATTTTAACGTGTTTTTCAAAGATTTATAGGGAGGGTTATACAGAGGGTTCACGATCAATATCATCATTAGCTTCTGAAGCTTGCACATGATCATCTGAAAATGTATCATCGAATCCATCATCACGATCTTGTTCAGGTGCATCATTTGGCAGCACCATGTCCTCCACGACATCTCTATCTTAAAAAATTCTTTTACTTTGAGAAGCGACTTGAATCATGTACCACCGTCTGGGATCTGAACGGTCGGGGTGAAAGATCACCAGTAATTGATCGATGTTACCATGCCATAAACATTGACTCGTAATCCGAAGTATCTGTATCTATGTTACAATTGCTTGGGTATACACACAATATATGTTTTATATTGAAGACATAAAAGAAATGTATTTTCTCACATTGTTGAGGAAAAACAAATGTATCGCTTTGATCCGTCCAAAGATTTTGGTGGATTCAATGGCAAAATAATCACTATCATCTTTCATGATAGTTGCGTTGGGACCATTGAAAAGAACTTTGAATCATTTTACGTCAAAAATAAAGTATTTGCTGTTGGTCTCGTAATCGACTTCATAAATATGTTGCAATGTGTCGACATAGTCTAGGTCGTCCGAAATGACATTATGGACCCTCGCACTAGAACGACTCTCTTGTTGAAAGTTGGCCATTATACCACAATCATATGTATGTTGCTTGTTGTCAACTCTCTCAACACGGTAATGGTGTCCATATGCCCACATGGCAGTGTATGATGTATACTAAAACACAAAAAAAAAAACAAATGTGTGTAATTAGAAATACTATTCATATATTGAGTAGTACAAAAACAAAACTTCACAAAAACAATATTACACTAACCTTCTATCCACATCCACGAACAAATTCCCATTCTAATTCGGTCACTTCTTCTCCGTTTTTGGATGCTTTTAGCATCGTATCAAAAACCCATTCATGAGAGCATTTTGAAGGTAAAGGCTTCTCAACACCCTCCTTCTTCTTCGATTGATATTTTTTCTTTGTTTTAATGTTATGTTTTTTCCTTTTTGGTTTTTTCATACCTTGAAATCCACTTTTCCATTTGTCCACAATTATATAATATGAATGTGTCAATTTTCTCTTTTAATTGAGGTGAAAGTCTCTTTTGCACACCATTTCCTTGTGGTACTTCACCCTTAACAAGTTCATCTTCTTCTTCATGTTGAAAATTGTCACTTCTCACTTGACATTGGTTCATGTAAATATTGATCAAACATTAAAATATGTTGATGATCTGATTTCACACGTGTGCAGCCTCTTTCCACGTGTGAAAGGATGTATTTTTCATGTTTGTATATATCCAAATTGATTTTGTATCATTCTAGTTAGTGTGAACATGAAGTCAAGTTGACTAGTCACCTACAAATTAGCTTTTCCTTGCATGTGCATGAGTAAATGCTCCCACATGGCAAGTGGATGTTCACACGTGTGTATAGAGTACTAGAAGATAAGAGTTGACCATTTTCCTTTGATCCTATTTTGTAGGAAATATTCCTATATTCTAGGAGACTAGCTTTTTGGATCTTTTTCATATTCTAGAACTATTGGATAAGGATCAAGGATGGATCAAATGGATAGATCTGAGTTGTGGCACTCTCCACACGTGTGAAGACCTGCTGGACTGTACCGGACTCATGGATGTACTTGATCCATAAAAGGATCATCATTTTGCTAAGAAGATTGATGAGACTTTTGCACTCTACACTTTTGTGAGGTTTCTAGTCATTTGTCTTGTGTTTTGTATGTTCCTACCATTTCAAGAAACTTGCTTAGTGTAGGACAATTAATGGACAATGGACTAGATGTACATTTCAAGAATGGAGTTTGTTCCATCTTGAAAAATAATAAGTGCATAGCTAGTGGCATTAAGCAAGGTAGACTTTTCAAGTTGGATGCTAATGTTGCAAGTGAAAGTGTGAACTTGGCTAGGGAGGAGCTAACTCAAGTGGAGCTTTGGCATAAGAGATTAGGCCATCCTAATCTTCAATCTATGGAGTCAATGGCAAGCAAGAAACTAGCTCTCGGCCTACCAAGAGCTTTCAAGAAGTGTGGAAAGATGTGTGAGGCATGTGCCCTTGCAAAGTCACACAAGAATTCTTACAAGAGATATTTATCAAGATCTCTCTCTCCCTTGGATCTCATACATTCTGATGTACATAGTTTTTCACATGCAAGTAATGGAGGTGCCTTGATGTATGTAACTTTTATAGATGATTGTACTAGATTCACATGGATTGAGTTACTATCAGAAAAAAGTCTTGTTTATGAAGCTTTCATTAAGTTCAAGTCTCTAGTAGAGAAACAACTTAGTACTTCTATCAAAGCACTAAGATGTGATAATGGAGGAGAGTACACCTCCAATAAAATGAAAGACTTTTGTGAGATCAATGGTATTAAGTTACAATACACTTGTTCCTACACCCCTCAACAAAATGGGATGGCCAAGAGGAAAAATAGAAGTCTATGTGAGTGTGCAAAGTCTTTGAGACTTGATGCATCACTTCCCATCTCATTTTGGGGAGAAGCCATAACATGTGCTAATTATTTGTGTAATAGACTTCCTAGTAGTGCTATAGATGGGATCTCACCTCATCAAGCCTTGTTTGATAGGAAACCCAATGTAAACGATTTTAAGATCTTTGGATGTATTTGTTATGTACACATTCCTTTGGAGACTAGAAGGAAAGAAGATGTTATCTCCTTCAACGGAATCTTTGTTGGCTATGGAGAAAATAGCAAGGGATATAGGGTATATGATCCTACATCCAAGAAAGTCAAGGTAAGCAAGGATATACTTTTTGATGAGTCACAATTTGCTAAGAGCTTGTCAAATGGATCTAACCCATTGTGCATTGAAGATCTTGACAAATCCGAGGAGTATCTTGACAAAGTCGAGGAGGATCATGACAAACCCGAGGATGGAGATTTGGATCCGAGTCAAAAGGGGCCGAGAAGATCATCAAGGAGCAAGGCCGAGCCCTCAAGGCTCACCTATGTGGACAAAAGAAAGCAAAAGGAAGACTCTACACCTTCTACCTCTTACTCCTTTTTAGCTACATTGCTTGAAGAAGCATATAAATCTAAAGTTTGTAGAGATGCAATGCAAGTAGAGTACGATGCATTAGAAGAGAATCATACTTGGAATCTTGTAAATCTTCCAAGAGGAAAAAAACCACTTGCATGTAAGTGGATTATAAAATTAAGTACAATCAAGATGGATCTATTAGTAAGTACAAAGCTAGGCTTATTGCTATGGGATTTCTTGAAATAAAAGGATTGGATTATGAAGAAACATTTGCACCTGTAGCTAAGCTTGTAACTATTAGATTAATCATTTGCATTGCTACTTTGTTCAAATGGGATTTCTACCAAATGGATGTGACAAATGACTTCTTGAATGGCTTCTTAGAAGAGGAAATCTACATGATGCAACCCGAGGGCTTCATCAAGGTTGGTGAGGAGCAAAAGGTGTGCTACTTAACGAAGATCCTATATGGCTTGAAGCAAGCACCTAAAGCTTGGTACACTAGGTTGCATGATTTTCTCTATTCCCTTGGCTTTGTACTAAGTGCTTATGAACCTTCTTTATATTTCAAATGTAATGAAGGAAAGATCATCATTTTGGTTCTTTATGTTGATGACATCATTATGACAGGAAATGATGATGATGGCATAGGCAAAGTAGAAGTTGACTTATCTAGTGAGTTCAAGATGGTAGATCTAGGCTTCCTAAAGTTTATACTTGGGATAGAAGTGTCTAGAAGTAGCAATTGTACTTTCATAAGTCAATCTAAGTATGCTACTTCCATTCTTGAAAGATTTGGTATGAAAGATTGTAAGGGGATTGACACCCCTATGGAGCATGTTGTGAAAGCAACTAATGAAGGTGATGAAGCATTCTCTGAGGACATCACCCTCTTTAGGAAGCTTATAGCCTCTCTAATCTATTTGACCATCACTAGACCTGACTTAAGTTTTTGTGTAAGCAAGTTGAGTCATAGTTCATCATTGGAAAAGTTCCAAGAGAGTACTTAGATATGTTTCTAGTACTAGATTTTTTGGCATACTTTATGAAGGATCTAACTTGCACTTGAGAGCCTACTCGGATTCAGATTTTGCAGGTGACAAGATCTATAGGAAGTCCATTAGTGCATTTGGAACATTTCTTTGTGGAGGAGTGATATCTTGGCTTTCCAAAAAGCAAGATACAATCTCACTATCTTCTTGTGAAGTCGAGTACAAGGCATTGACTTCAACAACCAAAGAGCTCCTATGGCTAAGAAGACTCTTGATGGAACTACATGTGCTAGAGGCCGAGGATATCCCTTACGTATTTTGTGACAATCAAGCTTCTCAACAAATTGCTTCAAATCCTATCTTCCATGCTAGAACAAAGCATATTCAGATAGCTCACCACTTTGTGAGGGAGAAGGTACAATTCAAGGAAGTGCAACTACATCATGTACCATCATCTGAATGCATAGTTGATATCTTAACCAAACCATTGTCCAAAGATCCATTTCTTAAGTTAAGATATGCTCTTGGAATTGTAGATAGGTGTACACTAGATTTGCCAAGTTATAAGTGAGGAGGAGTGTTGAAACACTTCTCACTTGACATTGGTTCATGTAAATATTGATCAAACATTAGAATATGTTGATGATGTGATTCACATGTGTGGAGCATGTTCCCACATGTGAAAGGATGAATTTTCATCTTTGTATGTATCCAGATTGATTTTGTATCATTCTAGTTAGTGTGAACATGAAATGACTAGTTTTTAGTCAAGTTGGCTAGTCACCTACAAATTAGCTTTTCATTGCATGTACATGAGTAAATGATCCCACATGGTAAGTGGATGTTCACACGTGTGTATAGAATACTAGAAGATAAGAGTTGACCATTTTCCTTAGATCCTATTTTGTAGGGAATATTCCTATATTCTAGGAGACTAGCTTTTTGGATTTTAGTCATATTCTAGAAGGTCAACTATTGGATAAGGATCAAGGATGGATCAAATGGATAGATCTAAGTGATGTGGCACTCTTCACACATGTGAAGACCTGCTGGACTGTACCAGACTCATGGATGTACTTGATCCATAAAAGGATCATCATTTTGCTAAGAAGATTGATGAGACTTTTGCACTCTACACTTTTGTGAGGTTTCTAGTCATTTGTCTTGTGATTTTTATGTATGATTGCTATCTAGTATCATTGTACTTGTTGTTTCAGGTGCAGGCTGTACTGTGGACAGTACTCCACACGTGTGAAACCACTCTCACTAAAAAATGATGTGTTGATCCATTGCTCTTGCTTAAATCCAAGTGTAGTGAATCTAGATCAAGATCTAATGTGTAGAACTTGATAGATTCATAACTCTCTATGATTGTAAAGTACAATCATTATTGTCCTAAAAACTGTAAAATTTATCACTTCACACCACAGTTTTGGACTTGCAGGATGCAATTGTGAGATTATTTCGATGATATAAAGCAAAGATTCCTGTACAAGCCAACTTTCTGCAATGCTACCTTCTGGCCTTGCCTTTTGTCTCACAAAGCCCTTCAAAACTTTCATAAAACGCTCAAGGTAGAACATTCATCTCGTGTGCATAGGTCCTGCAATTGATACTTCTTTGACCAAATGCACTAGAATATGAACTTGTATATCCAAAAAGGAAGTTGAAAATCTCTTTCCAACAAACATACCATTTCGATCATTTGGATTTTCATGGAATCCAATTCACTATTTTTTATTTCTTTTGAGGAAATTTACCTGCAAGATTGATAGTACATTAGGTTGTTTAACACATAAAAATATTGAAATAACACATATTTATACAAGTGCTTGAAAAAATATACAAGCCTAATCATTGATGACAAATTGTAAAGCATATTTCGTACGTCATTGTTGAAGAGACCTCTAATAGAAAGTGGAAGTATGAATTGCAACATCTTATGCCAATCATGCGATTTCAATCCACTTAATTTACCATCTTTGATAAATGATTTGCATAAAGAATGTGCATAGCCTGTTGGAGTTCTCATTTGTTTTATGACAAGTTTAACATATGAGAGTTGCTCTTTTGTAAGAATCCACGACACGCTAGGTAGAATCTCATCTCCACCTTCGGTGTATTGAATCCAATAAGGTCTTTTCACATCGGCCGCTTGTAGATCTTTACGAGCTACGGAGTTGTCTTTTATGCCAATGATGTGGTTCCATAAGGATTCACCGACATTTTTGAATATGTACATAGGATCCAATAGATGGTTTATCAATATGTTCCTCCAATAGGGTAATTTATGAAAAATAGACAACCGTTTCATACCATCAATGGATTCATTCCATGAAGAATTAATGTCGTGATGTTTAAGCCATTCACCATGCCATTCCGCTACTCCCATGTGTGGGGGTGCTGGTGTAGTTAGAGGATTATCTCCTCACCCTCCAAAAAATCGCCTATTCAAACTTCTAAAAGGATGATCAGGTGGCAAATATTTTGCAATGATTCTCGTAAACCACTTTTTTTAACATATTTGTGCTATGTCGACCCTCCAAAAGTGGTCCACAAATATAACATGCATCGTATCTTGGTTAAACCTGTATAGTTCATAAACCAAATTAAACATAAGTTTAGTTAACTATACTTAAACGTTAAACCCTAAAACGGATTGGATTCATTATATAGATACTTGAACATTCGCTTAAACCGAGGTAGTCATACATCATCCACATTAGAATTCCACAAACAACGAAGTTCCTTTGTTGTAAAGGTCTCGAGATGTTGTAAGCGTGAATATCATTCCAAAGAATGCACAATTCATCGACCAAAGGTGCAAAATACACATCCATGTTCTTGGCCTTGTACTTTCTTGTAATCAATAAAGCCAATAACAAGTGTCCCATTTTAATACTCAACCATGGAGGTATGTTATTATTAATGAGCACAACTGGCCATGTGGACCAAGTTGATGCTTGAATGCTAAAGGGATTTACGCCATTCATAGGCCAAATCTCAAATTACGAGGTTCGTTTTTAAACTCGGACCATTGGTCTTCAATATGTTTCCATGCAGGTGAGATGGTTGGTACTCGCATCACATCATCTGTAGACTGATTTTTGACATGACAATCCATTAGTTGTGCCAAAGATCTACATCAAAATAAACATTGCAATCGTGGGATAATTGGAAAATGTCATAACACTTTTTGTGGCACCCCTTGAACGTCATCTCAAAAACGTGAAGCGTTACACATTGGACATTGAAGCTTTTCTAAATGCTGACCTCTATATAGAACATGGTCTTCTGGACATGGATGTATTGTGTCATAATCCATTCCAAGCACGGTCAGCAAGGTTACTCTTTTTAGGTCAAAGTCCCAAAACAAATGTGATCGCGTTGTCTCAAAAGAAGATTAAGGATAGTATGTTAGAAATCTCCTTGAAAGTCTACTGATAGCCAATTTTCTAGCATGCTAAATTGGGCTAAAATCAATATTTTCTAAGGGACTTTTATGATAGACCTTGTATAAACTTGTCAAATATGCTGTTTAACCAGCATAAATTTGGCATGTATAGCCATAGCCAACAAGGTCCAATCAGCCCGAATTGGTGTCCACATTTGCGGTACGTGCCTCGTTGTATGAAAGTGGCTAAGGCATGCTTTTTGTCCAATGTGTGGATCGAAGAATTGAATCCAAATAATATCAATTGCCTATGGTTGTTTTCATTTGGAAAAGACCACTCGCAGCATTTAGAAGACCATCTTCACTACATATTTCAAGAAGCATACCTGCTTTAACAACTATAGTTTCCCATAAACTAGCATGACTTCTTTTATTTTCAGCAACAAATATTGATTTGCTACATGTGCATGAGCGCGTGTCATTCGCATGTAGGTAAAAACTGGTGGCGTCAACTTGATTGAAAGCTTGTTCATTGTATGTTACCATTTCTTTGCTAGTATAGCATAGGGAAGGTATATTTTGCATATTTGGAATGGGTTTGTAAGATTGTTTAATTTGTTGATCCAGTGCATGTCTCCAACGATTTGAGTGGCTTCTCTTATTCAATTTAGTATATCTATATATGTGTGATTAGTTTGGCACTATTCATAATATCCTCAAATTAGTTAGCTATATAGATTGGATGCTTCCAAAGTACCCTCAAAATTATAGCAGACCTGTCAACTATGGTCTTATCTAAGGTGGAGTGTCAATGGTCACTTTTTATTCAGATGACCTAGTCCATTATGACATCAGATGGAGATATTACTACATATGTCACCATACATTGGTTACAATATGGTCATTTCTAGCATACAAAGATTCTCATTTTGTTGCACTTGTGATACGGGTGATGTTCATACTAGGAAAAGATCTATGCCAACTAGTTCAACTGAGTAACTCTGACATGTAGGTCTAGATTACATCATTTTGCTCTTGTAGAAGACCATCAATATATATAGAGATAAATGATACTGAGAATGATGGCACTTCACGACATAGAGTCCAAAGATCATGCACCACTATGTTTCATATTGTCCTCAGAGGTATATATCCCACAATGAGGAGACACATTTCCCACTGATCACCTCCTTGAGGATATCAATGGCATAGTTTGGACATACTTCTAGCAACAGTCCCGATTACATGCTTCTTCTATAGTAGTCAGAGATAATGACATCATGAATATCATCATATTGGTTTAGAATAGATTGGGCGCAGTAGTATTCATGCATGAATGCTTTTCTAAGTGCCATTTCAAATACATTTTGCATTCCATGCTTAGTGGATCAATATTTCCATTTTGCACCAGTGATCTTTCCGTACTGAACGATGTTTTTTTATACCACATTAGAAAAGCATCTCTTGCATTGTGGTAGAGTAGATAGCCATTCTAAACTACTTGGGATGAAATTGTATGTCATTTGCTCTGTAGTTATTCTGTTATATATCCACAACACTGACAAATGGATCTTCACGAAGTTCGTGAGCTCTTCAAGTGGTCGTGAATGTATAGATGCATGTATTAAGACATGGCTCATAATCATTGTTGAGAACTGCTAACATCCTTGATTTTCTTGTTTCAAGCACTGAACTATATATCAGTGGTATGCTCCGGATGTCGCAGATTTGTCTGCTTCACGAAGTATTGTAGTTGATAAACTAGAGCAAGTTCAAATTGATCCATCGGGGATGAATGAGGACTTGAGACAAGGATGGGGGAAGTGAGATGAAGGTTCAAGATGTATTATATGTTGGAACATGAGGAAATGAATGGATGGAAAAGGGAAGGGGATGAGTTTTGTGTGGTTTTCCATATCTGTCCATAATATAACCAATCCTCTCTGTACAATTCTCCACGGAATCATCATTGCTCCTCTTTTAAAATAGCTTTGTCATTGAGGTTGTGCGCTCATAACTTCAATCTCTGATTGACTTGAAATTCCTTCACTTGTGCTTCTTGTGGCCTCCGCAGATGACCAAATGGATGATGTACAACAAGTGTAGTATGGGCTTGAAACACGATGAGGAATGCAAGACCAGTGTGAATGAATGACAATGGGAGGAAACAAATATGAATGTAAAAGAATGTATCAGATGTGGAGAGTTTTGGTAGATGGAGGTAATAGATGGAGCATGGTCCGTTGTTCATGATTGTCTCCTGAAACACTTTGTTGACAGAGGTCTCGCCTTTTGACATTGTTGTGCCACTACAGATTTTTTGAGTTCTTTGCACAGTTTCAGAGCTCTTTGAATTGTAGCAATTGTATCCAAAGACTTGTATGACATGTGTTTTTTTTTTTTCACACACGTACTTATGTGCTCGATAAAGGCTCTCACCAATGAAATGCCAGTCTTGTCGTTGCAAAGAGATCGACAATTGTCAGCCTGTTGATAACCGTGCCCATGGCAATTTAAACTTAAAACTAAATAACTTAAGCCATTGTGGATAACATAATGGCCTAAGCTTGATGGGCAAGGTCTACATCTAGATCCTATATGGCTTGTGTTTCCAAAGATGTTCTGCAGGATGGCTAGAATATTCCTTGAAAAATCAGCCTACATTATCTCCTCCGTCAAAAGATTGGCGGTGCCATGCCAATGTAGTGCAAAGAATCTCCCTTCTTATTGTGCTGGAGGTGTCAAAAATCGATGTAGTTTGTAGATTTTGATTTGTGTTGACGTGTGCTGCTCCACGGCAGATGAAGCTTCTAAGAATTGTGAGCATTTCCAGAAGATTCGAATTGAAACAAGGTGGAGTTGGCTCATTGATGACTTGCTTCCAATTGCTCACGCAAATGATTCAATGGATGATGTACACGAGCTTATTATTTTTCAAGACATGATGTGAATGCCACACGAGGGGTTAGTGAACAACAGTGAGATGAAGATGGAATTTGTGTCATAAAGGGTGTTGTAATCTCGGAAGTAGTGAAGCCACAGTGGATATATGAAATTGGCTAGATGGATCAAAATTTTGTAAACCCTAAACCTTGAAACTTGGACCCTAAATAACCTTGAACCCTGAATTCTAACCTTACCCTAAGCTCTACGCCCTACATCCCTATAATTGTAAACCCGATTACACATCTCATACCCTAAAACCTAAACGCTAACATTTTGTGCTTTCTCATTTAGTACAAAAAATACAATGCATTGTGGCTGCATGGACGACACCACATTGACAAAAATAAAAACACCTACGATTGTGGAGTCATGGCAAATTTTACCCAAGAGAGTCGAGCAAGCACGACTATCACCAATTTACTCTCTTCTCAACTTGATTATTATGGGACAATCAATGACATCCTCGAAGTTGGATTTATGGGATTCAACTTTTTCATAATTGATGTCATATGGTTCAAAGTTATTTGCAATGGTCCCAATGCAACTATAAGGAAAGATGATAGTGGTTATTTTGCCATTGATTCCACCAAAATCTTTGGACGGATCAAAGCGATACATTTGTTTTTCCTCAACAATGTGAGAAGGTAAATCTCATTTATGTCTTCAAGATAAAACATATATTGTGTGTATACCCAAGCAATTGTAACATAGATATTGATACTGATTACGAGTCAATGTTTATGGCATGGTAACATCGATCAATTACAGGTGGTCTTTCACCCCGACTGTTCAGATCAAAGATGGTGGTACATGATTCAAGTCGCTTCTCAAAGTAGAAGAATTTTTGAAGATAGATATGTCATGGAGGACATGGTGCTGCCAAACGATGCACCTAAACAAGATCGTGATGATGGATTCAATGATACATTTTTAGATGATCATGTGCAAGCTTCAAAAGCTAATGATGATATTGAGCATGATGCATCATCATCAGATGGATCGACGACCCACGCCACACCTTCTCGATCTCCCTCATTGCCACCATTGCCATTAGCTTGTGAAGATCAACTTATCAATAATGAAGCTATATGAGATATTTGGGTAGAATTAGAGTTAGACTCATTTGGTTTGGCGGATTTGTCGCATGATGATGCATCCAAAATGATAACGAGGAACCAACAAATGAATAAGTGAGATAGTATGATGTATTTCAACTCATTGTAATATCAATCGGATTGCTCACAAATGCAATTGCACTACATTATTTGACTAGTTGACATCATACAAGAAGTCGCTTGTGAGTACATTCACTTGTGGATATGGCAACTATTGTTGATAGATATTGGAATTCAATGTGTTGATAGACAATAATTTTCAAAAGCGAGATCCATTTACATTCTGTAACATACCGTGGTTTATACCGAGGGGCCTTTTTTTCATCAATCACGGTATTACCCTCGCTGAACAAAGTATTCTTGAAAGCCTCTTGGCCTGCTTGACCCTCCCTATGACCCTCTCTAAAGTAAACTAAGCATTGGTTTAATAATGGATGTGGCTATGTCGTCTCGAAACTTGCCACTCGATGGAGGATAGGAACTTCCCAACACATCTGATGCCACGGGACTAGTTACCTGAATTTGGTTAAGATTTTTCCTCACTAAAGCCGAATGGATGTTCTCCATGGCAGGAACTAATTGCGTCCACACAATCTTAATTGATGTGTCCGAAAGGAGTTCATTTCCCACCGCAAGAGTGATGATCTACATGGTAGGATAATATGGAACGATGTTTTGCTCCACCCAGTTGTTGGAATTAGTTTGACTGGAAGCGATGTTTGATATCTGGTCATTAGGAAGCATCACACATACTTGCAGGCCAGAGTTCGCAAGAGCATTAAGCACCTGAGAATTGGTATCGTAAATCTTGACTGAGCCAATTTTTAGATTTTTGGTCTGGCTAACTACGTTCTCGGGAGAAGGCAATTTGTCGGCAAGTCTTCCGTAGTTGATGCCAATTTGAGGTGTCACAACATCTGTCACACGTTCATTACCACTAAAATCAAATGTTTCATGCTAGTTAGAGATCAAACTGACTTGAAAAACTATATGAATTTGTTTCATGGTTACCTTGACAAAACAAGTAAAAGTTGAAGTACACATTACTTGCACCACTTTCCACCTCCTCATAGTTGATTGAGAATGAACAACCATGAGTGTGTTGTGAGTGTACAGAAGCACTTATCTGCTATCATGATCGTGCATATGCTGATTACAGCAATCCTTCTTAAGTTGGATGCAATCCATGTGTTTGGATGTCGCGTTATTACCATGGTCCTTGTGATTTGGAGTCTTGGGCGTACTTCAAAGATGAATACGGAAGCCTGAAGAAATATGAACTTGGAGCGAGCTGCAAGTATGGAAGACATAGAATGTGGAGATTCTGATGTCTAAACCCCTTCATATAAGGCATTAAGGTCGGGGGTCGTGTTAAGGCATCTAACGTGGACGTAGATGGATCAAATCACGCTCGCTCACTGTAATAGATCCTAACACTACAATAGGGCAAACACTAACTGATCCACCCAACCTTGCCTACTCCCTGATATAGAGTGAGCCCCTCCTAGCCCAATGTGAGTACTGGTAGCATGCAACTACCAAGTGTCGGCCACGTGGCCCTGACGTGGCCGACTGCACGTCGGGACCCAATTGGGGGCCCTGTCCGTCCTACTGGCAGGGTCCCTAGAGTGTGTTAGGCCCGTCATGGCTATGGACCGTGCTGGGCTTTGTCTTGCCGTGTTGGATGTGTACCCTAAAAATGACCCTGACCTTGTGCTCATTCAGGATATGAAGCTATAAGCTGATTCTGATCAAATCTGCAATGGTGCAGGTTAAGCAAACTGGTGCAACATAGTAACAAGAGTATATAGATTAGATTGCGATACATGATCTGCAGCTTACTTGGATTAATGGTTGTAAGGTTTGCAGCTCCACCAAATTCACAGGTTGCTCCAGAAGCCTTCTGTTGCTGCTAGTAGCTATTAAAAGCATAGGACGCGTGTGCTGATAGCGTATTAGGATCGTAGCAAGAGGCACCAGGCAGAATTGCTTGACAGTCTGCCTTGCCAACCCCGCACCCATAATCTAAGCCACTCTGCAGGAGCTTCCCGTCAATCGCGTCCGAATTGACCACACACCATTGTTTTACAGGAGATTGCTGCCCGATGAAATCAATGGCATAAACTGATGATCCATTGGGGTAAAGTACGCCCCAGTTACGCTCTGTCGGAGCTCCTGGCTTTTGATCTTCGTTAAACAAATCAAATATGAAGGTAGGGATAGTTGAATTTGGGCGAAGAGGAGTGCCGATGCCTGCCGTGGCTCTGAGTACCAATCGTTTGTTGTAGAGGGTCGCGTTCTCGACGTTTGCACCAGTGCCTCCCTGAGTCGGCCATCCTGTCTCGCTTATGGCGATGTCCACGTCTCCGTAGCCCAGATTTTTCATGGCCACAATAGTTGCATCGACCATTGCATCCATGAGGCTAGTGTATTGGGTACTCCCATCTGTCACCACAACAGTGGAATTGCCAAATAAAGCGTATTCTAAGGAGATCTGCTGAGGGTTGCTAGCCCACGGGAAGTAGGGATAGATATTAGCGAAGAAGACAGAATTTGTACGTGAAAGGAAACTAAGCATTGGTTTAATGATGGATGTGGCTATGTCGTCTCGAAACTTGCCACTCGATGGAGGATAGGAACTTCCCAACACATCTGATGCCACGGGACTAGTTACCTGAGCCTGGTTAAGATGTTTCCTCACTAAAGCCGAATGGACCCACACACTCTTGATCGATGTGTGCAAAAGGACTTCATTTCCCACCGCAAGAGTGGTGATCTGCGTGGCAGGATAATATGGAATGATCTTTTGCTCCACCCAGTTGTCGGAATTAGTTTGACTGATTGCGGTACATGATCTGCAACTTACTTGGATTAATGGTTGTAAGGTTTGCAGCTCCACCAAATTCACAGGTTTCTCCAGAAGCCTTCTGTTGCTGCCAGTAGCTATTAAAAGCATAGGACGCGTGTGCTGACAGCGTATTAGGATCGTAGAAAGAGGCACCAGGCAGAATTGCTTGACAGTCTGCCTTGCCAACCCCGCAACCATAATCTAAGCCACTCTGCAGGAGCTTCCCGTCAATCGCGTCCGATTTGACCACACACCATTGTTTTACAGGAGATTGCTGCCGGTGAAATCAATGGCATAAACTGACGATCCACTGGGGTAAAGTACGCCCCAGTTACGCTCTTGCATCTGTCACCACAACAGTGGAATTGCCAAATGAAGCGTATTCTAAGGAGATCTGCTGAAGGTTGCTAGCCCACGGGAAGTAGGGATAGATATTAGCGAAGAAGACAAAATTTGTACGTGAAAGAAAACTAAGCATTGGTATAATGATGGATGTGGCTATGTCATCTCGAAACTTGCCACTCGATGGAGGATAGGAACTTCCCAACACATCTGATGCCACGGGACTAGTTACCTGAATCTGGTTAAGATTTTTCCACACTAAAGTCGAATGGATGTTCTCCATGGCAGGAACTAATTGCGCCCACACACTCTTGATCGATGTGTCCGAAAGGACTTCATTTCCCACCGCAATAGTGGTGATCTGCGTGGCAGGATAATATGGAACGATGTTTTGCTCCACCCAGTTGTCGGAATTAGTTTGACTGGAAGCGATGTTTGATATCTGGTCATTAGGAAGCATCACACATACTTGCAGGCCAGAGTTCGCAAGAGCATTAAGCACCTGAGAATTGGTATCGTAAATCTTGACGGAGCCGATGTTCAGGTTTTTGATCAGGCTAACTACGTTCTCGGGAGAAGGCAGGTTGTCGGCAAGTCTTCCGTAGTTGATGCCAATTTGAGGTGTCAGAGCATCTGTCACACGTTCATTACCACGAAAATCAAAATGTTTCTCGCTAGTTACAGTTCAAACTAACTTGAAAAACTATATGAATTTGTCTCATGGTTACCGTGACAAAACAAGTAAAAGTTGAAGTACACGATACTTGCACCACTTCCCACCTCCTCATAGTTGATTGAGAATGAACAACCATGAGTGTGTTGTGATTAGAGCAATCCTTCTTAAATTGGATGCGATCCATGTGCTTGGATGTCGAGTTATTACCATGGTCCTTGTGAGTCTGGGCCTAGTTCAAAGATGAAGACGGAAGCCTGAAGAAATATGAACTTGGAGCGAGCTACAAGTATGGAAGACAGAGAATGTGGAGATTCTGATATCTTAAACCCCTTCATATAAGGCATTCAGGTCGACGGTCGTGGTAGGGCATCTAACGTGGACCTGGATGGATCAAATCACGCTCACTCACCCACACAAACACACACACACACACACACACATAAAAATTATTAATTATTTTTCAAAAAAAAAAATTGACATTTCTATCCATGGGTGTGCCTTGTAGTTATTGAATTGTGATACAATTTTTAATTTACAAGAAGTTTCGCCCCCTCAATCATTGGTTTTTTAGGAGACTTTCATGTAGGTAAAAATTGGTGGCTTGTGCTTGTTTGAAAGCTTGATCATTGTATGTTTCCATTTCTTTGTGTTGCACGTTCGCATCCCTCAACTCCAGCCAACTAGGCATTGTGGCTTTCTCAACCAATGGCTATGGCATCTAACTAACCTAGAGGTTGAAGGATGAGAAGATCTAAATTGGGTGGGTTAGTATTTCGGGTAAGGTAAACTCTAGCCACCTTCTCTCTTACTTTATACTCTCAAGAAGATTACCAAACCCTACACATATCCACTATACTAGTGGAGGGGAAACTAAACTAGACTAATATTAACTTGTTTGCACAATGAGATAATTTACAATACAATGCAGAGAGGAAAGAATGAAGATCCAAACCACAAGGGAGGAGACTCAAAAGAAAGATAAATCTATTTTCACCACATGAACTCCTCCAAAATGAGTTATCCTCACTCTTATTTATAGTGGAAGTGGGTGGTCTCTTACGAAATGGGCTCCATGGGACAAACCCCCAATAGGCCTTTGTGACCAACTTTTACATAACTTGAAATTACATAAGCTGACAATTGTCGATCTCTTTTGGGACGACACGACTGGCATTTTATTGGTGAGAGCCTCTATCATTCTTGCTTTATTGCCTTCGAGCTTTTAAACTACATATTTTGATCTAAATCAATTGGATGAAAGGGCTTTGAGTGAGCTAGGAGGGTTTAAACCTTTTGGAGAGAGCGTTTTTTATGGTTTCCCATGACTCGAGATCCGTGCTCAATAGATTTAAATACCACTCTCGTGCATCGCCTTGTAGAACCATCAAGAACTGCCTTAATTTTTCTCCATGGAACTCACAAGAATTTAAAAGCTCAAAAAAATCTAAGAGGAGGCCTAAACAGATGTCAGAATACACACTGGTATATTGTTTAAAATAGCATCGTGCATTCCAACTTTCATTCCGACCCTATCAGTACCTAGGATCTGCTACCAAATGTGCGCCTCAACTGCTTTGATGGTTATCGACCTAGAAAAAGCAAACCTACAAAACAAAAACCAATATTGACATTCTTAACTACATTACCACAAAACAAATTTGCAACAATCTAAACTTTACAAAACAAATCTGAAAAAATCAAATTTACTCAAAGCAAAAGCTAAATTTACACAAACAACAAAGATGGATAGATCTCAAAACTGTACTGGATCTAGATCTACAACAAATAAAACTAATATAGATACTTTGCAAAAGCTTGGATCTACACAAGCTTGGAAGGAACTGGCTTCGAAATAGCCATCAGAATAGGCAACGGTATACCCTACTTGTGGAGGGAAACTGAACTACACTAATATTAACTTGTTTGCACAATGAGATAATTTACAATACAATGCAGAGAGGAAAGAATGAAGATCCAAACCACACGGGAGGAGACTCAAGAGAAAGAGAAATCTATTTTCACCAAATGAACTCCTCCAAAATGAGCCATCCTTACTCTTATTTACAGTGGGAGTGGGTGGGCTCTTACGAAATGGGCTCTATGCGACAAACTCCCAATAGGCCTCCGTGACTAACTTTGACATAACTTGAAATCACATATCTGCATGTCGTACCCATGGCAATTTAAACTTAGAACTAAATAACTTAAGCCATTACGGATAACGTAATGGCCTAAGCTTGATGGGCAAGGGCTACGTTTAAATCCTATCTGGCTTGCGTTTCCAAAGATATTATGCAGGATGGCTAGAATATTCCTTGAAAAATCAGCCTACATTATCTCCTCCGTCAAAAGATTGGCGGTCCCACGCCAATGTAGTATAAAGAATCTCCCTTCTTATTGCGCTGGAGGAGTAAAAAATCGGTGCAGCTTGTAGATTTTGATTTGTGTTGACGTGTGCTGCTCCACGGCAGATGAAGCTTCTAGGAATTGTGAGCATCTCCAGAAGATTTTAATTGAAGTAGTGTGGAGTTGGCTCGTTGACGACTTGCTTCCAATTGCTCACGCAAGTGATTCAATGGATGATGTACACGAGCTTAGTATTTTTCAAGACATGATGTGAATGCCACACGAGGGGTTACTGAACGGCAATGAGATGAAGATGGAGTTTGTGTCAAAAAGGGTGTTGTAATATCGGAAGTGGTGAAGGTGGATATATGAAATTGGCTGGGTGGATCAAAATTTTGTAAACCCTCTATGTTGATACTACTTCAAATACTTTTTGGCCCTATCGTATAACCAGTGGTACATGGTAAACATAGGGAAAAAAAGGTGCATTTTTTGTTGAATATTGTATTTGAAAGTTTATTATTTATGATTTCTCAAAATTGTGAATGGTCTATATTAATGCCACATGTATTAGAACGAGTTTAAAAAATGTGTCTCCTTTGTTTTAAAGATAAATCCAAAATATTTCACTAAACAACATATGCCCATTGGTTTGGAAGTCATCATGGTTTTTTGAGCATCTGACACAAAGAAGCTTGTTGCATATGTGGGTCTTGGATCTCCACCTCACCATATCATGCAATATGCCATCGTTCAACACCACCAAGTTTCTTTCTCATTGTGCTTGTTTGTATTGTCCTTGTTTGCTATGCTAGATAAGATGCAATTTACATGCGTTATGTATAATCTTGTTTTCTATAGCAGCAATATACATTTCCGAGCTCATGTACGTTTTTGGGGGCCGTGCGTTAAGAAAATATAATTGCGATATTTTTGAAATTAACAATTTACATTGTGACTGATTTGTAGGGTTGTTAATGCTAATTGTATTTCTCCTAATGGACTTTAGATTTTAAAGAGATATGTAACAATATACAATGCTTAATATATGGAATACAGATGTTTATTGTTTGTAGGTTGGTCTAGTCACTAGACAAACCTAGAATACTTGTCCTGAGCCACCAAACATTGTGCAAAAAAAATTTGCTAGATCAAAAGCCTCTGAAGCCGGCATGGTTTTGCACATCCTAAAGTGACTACGTCATCTCCTTGGAATCTATTTATAAAGTGTAGAGTATATTTGAAAAACTGAAGGTGTAGAGTGTATAAATGTTTGATCATTTCTTTCAAGCATCGAGGTTTGTAAAATGTCCACATCAAAATATTTTAAAATGAGAGTATAGTTTACGGCTTCAGTTTTTTGGCTCAATTTGCCCACCTATAAGCATGTAAGTGTATTTCAATCACCTTCAAATTACGGCCTAACTATAATGGTACGACTTGGCAATAATCTAGTAGCTAGGTTTTAGTTATTTTCACATAATGTAGCATTCTTGGCTTTTCCTAATAACAAACAAATAACTTGCTCATGTTTGCATTTTGCATTGCAAACATGTTATTGGTGGAACTAATTGCGCCCACACACTCTTGATCGATGTGTCCGAAAGGACTTCATTTCCCACCGCAAGAGTCGTGATCTGCGTGGCAGGATAATATGGAACAATGTTTTGCTCCACTCAGTTGTCGGAATTAGTTTGACTGGAAGCGATGTTTGATATCTGGTCATTAGGAAGCATCACACATACTTGCAGGCCAGAGTTCGCAAGAGCATTAAGCACCTGAGAATTGGTATCGTAAATCTT
The DNA here is from genome assembly GCA_029204225.1 of Diphasiastrum complanatum. Taxonomy (NCBI): domain Eukaryota; kingdom Viridiplantae; phylum Streptophyta; class Lycopodiopsida; order Lycopodiales; family Lycopodiaceae; genus Diphasiastrum; species Diphasiastrum complanatum. The sequence goes on from CM055110.1 coordinate 9,049,966, forward strand.
GACGGAGCGAATGTTCAGATTTTTTATCAGGCTAACTACGTTCTCGAGAGAAGGCAGGTTGTCGGCAAGTCTTCCGTAGTTGATGCCAATTTGAGGTGTCACAGCATCTGTCACACGTTCATTACCACAAAAATCAAAATGTTTCACGCTAGTTAGAGATCAAACTGACTTGAAAAACTATATGAATTTGTTCATGGTTACCTTGACAAAACAAGTAAAAGTTGAAGTACACACTACATGCACCACTTCCCATCTCCTCATAGTTGATTGAGAATGGACAACCATGACTGTGTTGTGAGTGTACAGAAGCACTTACCTGCTATCATGATCGTGCATATGCTGATTACAGCAATCCTTCCTAAGTTGGATGCGATCCATGTGCTTGGATGTCGAGTTATTACCATGGTCCTTGTGATTTGGAGTCTGGGCCTACTTCAACGATGAAGACGGAAGCCTGAAGAAATATGAACTTGGAGCGAGCTGCAAGTATGGAAGACAGAGAATGTGGAGATTCTGATGTCTTAAACCCCTTCATATAAGGCATTAAGGTCGGGGGTCGTGGTAGGGCATCTAACGTGGATGTAATATGGAAGGGGCCGGCCACAGGCCATTCTGCCCGGTAAGGAATTCCAAAAGAATTTGGGCGAGGCATTTATTGCATGCACATTTATCTTGTATGTATTTGGTGGTCTTCATGATTAGAGAGGATCTTCATTTATTCTAATTGACTCTTGTTGCACTGATTTTGTGTAGGATGATGACTCTCATTCACATGACCATCGAAGAATTCAACCAGACGTTTCCATGCAATCGGTAAAATTCAGACGTGCAAGTGCAAGAGAGCCACCACTTTCCCTTCATGCACTTGCGGACTTGCACGAGCATATGTCTCAAGGAGACACAATACACGAGGATTTGAAGATTTGAAGATTTGAAGATTTGTGTTGATGTGTGCTACTCCACGGCATCTCAAAAAGATTTGAATTGAAGCAGGGTGGAGTTGGCTCCTTGATGACATGATTCAATGGATGATGTACACGAGCGAAATGGATGACATGATGGATGCATTTTTCACGAACCCACCTAAACCCACATTGACGAGGGAAGAAGAGATGATGTGTGGGTTGGCATCCACTCCTTTGTACGAGGGTGGACAAATGTCAAAGTTTCGAGCTTGTCTATTACTTTTGAACTTGCAAACTAAGTATGGGTGATCAGGAATGGGAGTGTCACATAGTTGTTTAGGTGAGCTTGCCTTTTGGTGTACTATAGCTAAACTCAAATCTCATTTTGTATTTCATGTGTTGTGGCCCTTAGAGAAGCCTCGGCAAACAACGAAAAAGTAATGGAGAGAGAGCGGAAATTTGCAAGGGGGTGCGTTTTTCATTTAAGCTATGTGCATCATTCACATGTTAAGCTATTTGTACGTGTAATTTTCTACATGCTTGTTATATCCCTAACACATTTTGTGCTTTCTCATTCAGTACAAAAAATACAATGCATTGTCGACGCATGGATGACACCACAATGACAAAATTAGAAACACCTACGATTGTGGACTCATGGCAAATTTTACCCAAGAGAGTCGAGCAACAACGGCAGACACAAATTTCCTCTCTTCTCAACTTGATTATTATGGGACAATCAATGACATCCTCAAAGTTGGATTCAGGGGATTCAACTTTTTCATAATTGATGGCAAATGGTTCAAAGTTCTTTGCAATGGTCCCAATGCAACAATCAGGAAAGATGATAGTGGTTATTTTGCCATTGAATCCACCAAAATCTTTGGACGGATCAAAGCAATACATTTGTTTTTCCTCAACAATGTGAGAAGCTACATTTCTTTTATGTCTTCAAGATAAAACATATATTGTGTGTATACCCAAGCAATTGTAACATAGATATAGGTACTGATTACGAGTCAATGTTTATGGCATGGTAACATCGATCAATTACTGGTGGTCTTTCACCTCGACCGTTCAGATCCCAGATGGTGGTATATGATTCAAGTCACTTCTCAAAGTAAAAGAATTTTTTAAGATAGAGATGTCGTGGAGGACATGGTGCTGCCAAATGATGCACCTGAACAAGATCTTGATGATGGATTCGATGATACATTTTCAGATGATCATGTGCAAGCTTCAGAAGCTAATGATGATATTGAGCGTGATGCATCATCATCGGATGGATCGACGACCCACGACACACCTTCTCGATCTCCCTCATTGCCACCATAGCCATTAGCTTGTGAAGATCAACTTATTAATAATGAAGCTATATGAGATATTTGGGTAGAATTAGAGATAGATTCATTTGGTTTGGCAGATTTGTCGCATGATGATTCATCAAATGATAACGAGAAAGCAACAAATGAATAAGTGAGATAGTACGATGTATTTCAACTCATTGTAATACTAATCAAATTGCTCACAAATGCAATGACACTTTATTATTTGACTAGTTGACATCAAACTAGAAGTCGACGCTTGTGAGTACACAAATTGTGGTCATGATAATTCTGTGATATATAAATTTATTTATTCACTTGTGGATATGGCAACTATTGTTGATAGAAATTGGAATTCAATGTGTTGATAGACAACAATTTTCTAAAGTGAGATCCATTTACATTCTGTAACATACCGTGGTTTATACCGAGGGGCCTTCTTTACATCAATCACGGCATTACCCTCGGTGAACAGAGTATTCCGGAATGCCTCTTGGCCTGCTTCACCCTCCCTATGACCCTCTCTATAACCCTCTGTATAACCCTCCCTATAAATCTTTGAAAAACACGTTAAAATTTCAAAGGCTTATACCGAGGCGAAATACCCGATGCTCAATCTTTCCGCTCCCCTTGTGGGTCATTCTAAATTCTATCTTTAAAAACAATGCTCAAAAAAAGCATTGGAAATCGCATATCTTGCTGTAGTGTGCTTTGTTGGACATAGAGTTCTTAAACATAAAGTTCTCCTTCTTCCAAGTTTTCTTTGTAGAGAAACTATGGTGTGCACACAAACCACTCTTTTCTGCTGGCTATGGATGGATTGCATACTACTACAATAAAAACAAAAGCAAAAGAAAAGTGTGAAATACAAGCCACTTTTCTCCCATGTATGCATGGTCACTTACAAGTGGGAATGCAAACAAAAGTAAGTTTTTGTTTTTTAGGAGAAAATCTCAACAATGGTACATTGTGTAAAGGCTATTAACCAATAGTAGAGGATATTAACCAATAGTAGCGGCTACCTTTTTTCACCATTTTAAGCTTTGATCACTTTTGTTAATGGGAAGCAATTCATGATGCGAGATGTACAACCAGTAGTTCTTAAATTCTTTGGCTGTTTCGGAGAACCTACTTAAACATGGCAAAACACTGAATAGGACCATAAGAGAAGGCATATATAGATCATATGTGGTTTTTAAAGTTAGGCTAATGAATACAAATAGATGACGTTGAATAATGGCAAGAAAATCACCAATCATTGGATGTTGTGATAGACAATTTATCTGCACACCAACAATTAATGTTGTCCTTCACTATGTTGGGTTTCCTTGTACATAAAACATGTTTGCAATTCAAAATGCAAACATGAGCAAGTTTTTTGTTTAAAAGCCAACAATGCTACATTATGTGAAAACAATTAAGAACTAGCCACTAGATTATTGCCAAGTAGTACCATTATAGTTAGGCCCTAATTTGAAGGGGATTGGAATCCACTTCCAGGCTTATTGGTGAGCAAATTGAGCCCAAAAACTAAAGTCATAAACTATATCCTCATTTTCAAAGATTTTTATGTGGACATTTTGCAAACCTCGATGCTTGAAAGAATTGACTAAACTTTTACACACTCTAGACCGTGAATTTTTCAAATACAGTCCACACGCGCACACACACACACACTAACTCTTAGAATTTGACATAGATTGGCTTCAATTGAGAGTTCTAGAAAAGAGATTGAGATCCAAGTCACATAGTTCAACCCTACTCAATATGTTTGAGTGTTTGTGAGGCTTGAAAAGAGTCATTGAGGTGTGTATGACAAATGTGTAGATAGAGGTCCAAGTTTCTAAGAGTTCCTTCCTTTGTAGAGGGCAAGATCTAGAAGCTCATTTTGTGTTGGTATTGGTGGAGAGTTTGTCTTCTCCTATGTGATCAAATATTTCTAAGTGGTATTAGCTCTTTGAAGCACAATATCTTAGTGAGAAGATTCACAACTTTTGATTTTGAGTTTCATTCCAACTCTTAAGAGGAAGAGTCATTGGTGGAATCCAATAGGGGTGAATGAATTCAATTTATTGAGCGAAAATTGACATACTATGTATGAAACTCAAATTATTTCTATTCAACTTTCTTTGTGAGAGTGTGAGGGTCAATTTGTGATCCCATCGGATGTCTAGAATGAGGAGGAGTCCATATCTAAGTATTCATGCATGGTTGACATCTTTGTGAATCTCTAGTTGTCTGATTTTAAGCTTTGTGAAAAATTCTTGACATAGGTTATTATCAAACTATTACAAATCCATTCCAAATCTCAAGAGTGAGAATTTTTGGGGATTCCAAAAGGGGTGATTGGTCTTAATTCTATGTGTTTGAATCAAATGTACATGTCAAATTTGAGTGATCTAGTGTAGATCCTATGTTTTGTGAAAATTGGTGGTATAGTATGTTGAAGTTTCTCTGATTTTTTGAGTGCATGTTGAAGTTGAGAGTGATTTTGCCAAAAATCATAGATTAAGGAGTGATATGCAAGGTGAGAGGATGAAATCCATTGCACCATCACTCTAGATTTGTTCAAGAGTGATAGGGTCAAGTTTAGAAGCATCAATTTGCTAGAAAACATCCTTGGATCTATCCTCCAAGTGAAACCTTTGAGAGTTTCTAGTGCATATAGAGCATCTATGCAAATCTTTTGTAGAAGTTGACATAGATTGGCTTAAATTGAGAGTTCTAGAAAAGAGATTGAGATCCAATTCATATTGTTCAACCCTACTCAATTTGTTTGAGTGATTGTAAGGTTTGAAAAGAGTCATTAAGGTGTCTCTGGCAAATGTGTAGAGAGAGATCCAATTTTCTAAGAGTTCCTTCCTTTGTAGAGGGCAAGATCTAGAAGCTCATTATGTGTTGTTATAGGTGAAGAATTTGTCTTCTCCTAGGTGATCAAATCTTTCTAAGTGGTATTAGCTCTTTGAAGCACAATATCTTAGTGAGAAAAATCACAACTTTTGATTTTGAATCTCATTCCAAGTCTTAAAAAGTAGAGTAACTGGTGGAATCCAATAGGAGTGATTGAATTCAATTTGTTGAGCAAAAATTGACATAGAATGTATGAAACTCAAATTAGCTCTATTCAACTTTCTTTGTGAGAGTGTGAGGGTCAATTTGTGATCCCATTGGATGTCTAGAATGAGGAGAAGTCCATATTTGAGTATTCATGCATGGTTGAGATCTTTGTGAATCTCTAGTTGTCTAAATTTTTAAGCTTTGTGAAAAATTGGTGGTATAGTTTGTTTTCAAATCAAATCAAATTCATTCTAAATCTCAAGAGTGAGATTATTTGGGTCAAGAGTGAGTCTAAAAGAAGTGATTAAGTTTGATTTTCATGTGTTTGAAACAAAACCCATCTTTTGTTCAAGAATCTCAAGTGTTGAGAGAACTAGTCAAGTGAAAAGGAGAATCTAGGTGTCAAATCTTTTCATATCCATTTCAACTTTCAAAAGAAAGTGACATCCTATTGAAGGCAAGTAAGGATCCTAAGTGCAACCTTTGTGGCAAGGGAGGATAATTTTCCTCAAGATGCTACAAAAAGTAAACCAATCCATCCAAGGACAGTTGAAAGCAAGGGGGCCAAGGTGAAGGATGGAGCTTCAAGTTTGAAATGCAAATACAGGAAGGACAAATCCAAGGAAAGGTGTTTCCTTTGTGGAAAGGTGAATATGATGCCTTAAAAGATAGCAAAGTATGTTTTCCTTGTAATCTTACAATAGTTATGAAGTCAAGGAAATGGAAATGTCTTCATAATGTAAGATCTTTTGGTTTCAATAAGATCATGAATGATGTGTTCATTCATATAGATGAAAATTGTAAGTTTTCAATCTTAAAGGCAAGTTGTAAACTTCTTATGAGAATAAGTGAAGCATCCAAAGTGTACACTTATATCCATAAGCAAGTAGTTAGCCTTATTGACATAGAAATAGTTTTTGATTTCAATATTGGAAAAATCATGCCGAGTTGTCGTGATATTTGGTTTATAGCATAAGTAATCTTGATAATCATAGGAAGTGCATATTGAATGGTCATGATTGCTGTGATCATTATGAGACATGGAGGTCTCGTATTTCTATCAAGAAGGAGCACCATGAAGAGGATCTTAAAGAGTCATCTCAAGGTTCAAGTGTGCCAAGGATTGAGGAGGAGAGTCCTTCTAAAGGTTCAAATGTGCCAAGGATTGAGGAGGAGAGACCTTCTCAAGTTGTGATTCCAAAAAAAAACTCAAGAAACATGGTTGAGCCCATGTGGCTCACACTTCAAGGGAAAGAGGATCATATCTCATGTGGTATACATCTCATACTTACTTCTCTTATGTCATTTGATGAATCAATTTGCTTTAGTGAGATCATTACATCTCAAAATTGGAGTAAAGCCATACTAGTTGAGTATGAAATATCTCTTGAGAACATAGATGATGTTCTTAAAAGTTTGAAATTGATTTTAAATCAATTAGAAAGAAAATGGTTATTTCATCAAATGTATGCTCTTGAGTCATGTAAGAGCAAAAGTGATTTGTTCACTCATAGTTTGAAAATTTGTATTGAGACAAATTGTAAATTCTTTATGAGAGTAAGCGAATCATCTTCTAAAGACACGTATCTCCATAATGAAGTATTTAGCCTCATTGGATCTGAGATTAGCATGGTAAACAAGCATGAAGATATGATGCAAAGACTTTGTTATTATAGCATGCATAGTCTTGCCAATTTGGACGAGTCTAAATCTCTAGATCGTGGTAACATAGTGTTAGATCTTTGTGATCCTAATAAGTTAAATAAGAAATCTTTATTTCCTCATGGAGGAGCATGCACATGAAGAAGGAACAAGCCTCAAGGTCAAGCATCTACATGAAATTTGGAAGGAATCAATTTTGGAGGTGCTAGGATGGTGCAAAGCTCTCAAGTTCATCAAAGATGTCAACATCAAAGAAGCACTATCATGGATATGGTGATTTTGGATCAACATCAAGCTCATTGGCTGATCTTGACACTTTTTGAACCAGCAAAGTCCAATTCAGCCCATGGAGTCAAGTTCAAGATCATCATGTTTTTTATCAAGCTAGATCTACCAAGTTAGATTTTTGAGGAGTGTGAAAAATGCAAAAATTATGCTTGGTCAAGGCCAAATCTATGTATATAGGATTATTACACATGTGTGGAGCCTATTCTCACGTGTAAAATAAATGTACTTTTCATGTAGTACAATCATATAGCTTGTACATATAGTTTAGATCAAGTTCTACTGGCTAAAAAGGCCAAAATCATGTTTTTTAGTCATACGCCACATGGCATCAATCTAGAGATTGCATGAAGCCACATCATGAGATGAGGTGTCAAAACCCATGTGTAGAGGTCCGCTCACACGTGTGGAATAAGCTGAGGAAGTCAAATTTGTACTTCTAGAAGAGTTTTTCCTAGTTCTCTACATAGAAGAAAAATGGACCAAAAGTGCTCAAAATAGAAGGTTTTGTCCAAGTGTCAATTTTGCATGATGAATCATCACATGACAAAGCACCCTCACACATGTGAGATTAGAGGGATGATCAGTACCACGAGCTCCCACTTTTGTATATATAGAGCCACATTTGGCCATAATCAGAGAAGCAACACCAATCTTGATTTTGGAGGCAATTCTTGTCAGATTCATCATTTATCTTGATTTTTCTTGATAGTTTTGGGTTCCTATCACATTGTACTTTGATTTTAGGCTGGAGTCCGTATTCTGACAAGTTTTCACATGTGTGAAACCAGCAAGTACAATTCTCTTTCATTTATGATTGTTCTTGTTAGATTTTCTCATCTAAATTTGATCTAGATTGATCTAAATCTTGTGTAGATTGATTGATCAATTGTATCTAACATCCAATCACTCTTGTGGATCATTTTAGGATCATTCTTGGTCCAATTTTGTATATTTCCACATTGCCATTGCTTTTATATGTGCAATGTTCTGTTTTTAAAAATTGCAATGTCAAATTTCGAGATGTGGATTGACGTAATAACCAACTAAGAATTCAAAACCATGTGCAATGTCGGATTTCAAAACAAGAATCAATATCATATATAGAAATCTAAATCAAATTTATGATGTGCATAAAGCAATGCAATAAAGTATTGTCATTCATAATGCACATGAAGTAATGCCATAAAATATAGAATGAAAAGTACCTCATGCTTAGCTTGTTATTTGATCCAAATGTTGAATGCAACTCAAAAATATTGTTTCAAAAACAATTTATGAACATCGCTTCTCCAAGAACACCACTCCAAGAATAGCCCGATAAAAATGTGCGCGCTATTTTTTACGCATTTTTTATTTTATTTTTACCCAATTTGGGACGTCAAAATTCAACATCCAAACACGTCGACACATGCCCAATAGACGTCGGACCTTTTTTTTGATCATTTTGTTAACAGACGTCGGATTTTGACGTGTATTTGGGACGTCAGAATCCGACATTCAAGTATATGTCGGATGGACGTCGGATGGGCATCGGACAATTTGGGGATCATTCTGGATTTACAGACGTTGGATTTTGACGTCTATTTTCAATGTCACATTCTGACATCCATGTCGGATCGCAAGCGACGTCTTTGGACATCGGATTGCGACTTACACGTCGGACGTCGCAATCCGACGTCTACGTTAGATTCGTCCTCATCCAACGGGAAGTGTTGATTCGGATTCCGACAAGTTATGTATGTTGGACTGCGACATGTTTTAAGGATGTTGAACTCGGACGACCTTATTGTGACGTGTTTTTCCGACGTCCGTGATGAATTAAAAAAAAATTAAGCTCGTGATTCACTTCACAAATCGCGGCGGATGTTGTTGTGTTCATGTACTCTGTCTCACAGGATGATTATGCAACCAGGGCTTGTTTCTTACAAACCCAGCTCACGACGCTCCCACACATAATGAAACATCCACATAAAATTGACTTACTATCAATTCTACAACTCGCCCAACTTGCATCGTTGTATGCCAAGAGATTGTTTTGCACATTTTGCTTGTACATTAGGCCATAATCTGCTATCATTTTTATATATTGAACTATTCACTTTGCCAACTTCCAATGCCTTGGGCCAGGATTGTTTCCAGACTGACTCAGAGTGTAGACTACCGTGGCTATATCAGGTCTAGTGCACACTATTAGAAACATTAAGCTCCCAATCAAATTCCTATATGGAATTTGTTCCATTTCCTTCTTTTCTTTTTCTATTTTGGGGCTATCTTCTAGTGTCAAACTAGTCTCTGCTTCCATTGGAGTACCCTTGCCCTTACAATTGTCGATCTCTTAGCATTTTCACAATTGGTGAAAAGTTTTGAAATAATCCACACCTGATTTTTGTGAAAACCCCTTCGCTACCAGTTCGGTGTTGGCTGATTCAGACGAATCCCCAAGATACTTGGTCAGAGCTACCCAAGAGCACCTCTCACCTTAGACCGAGGAGGTCTCTGAGAAGACGAGATGGATGAAGACTAAGAGCTGAGGAATACTAGTTAATATTGTCAAGTAGAAATTGTGTTAGCCTCATGGTGAATCCCGAAAGATGAAATGACCATGTAGGAACTAGTATTTCTAGACAAAGTAATAAATGCAAGTAGGCCTCTCTTAGAAAAGTAGAGTGAGCCACCTTTTGATGGTGACATTTAGTGAGAGCATAATTCCACTTGTAATTTGTGTAATGTGGAAATGCCACTAGGATGCCACCTAAGAAGCTCTCTTGCCTATTTAAGAGACTCCACCTTTGTAGAAGGGAGGCTTTTGTAAATGTATCTACTCCATGCTGAAATGAAAAGATCTTCCATGAGTTTTGATGCATTCTTGAGCCCCTTGATCATTCTTGTTTCTTGAGTGATGCATGAATGATCTTGCCCCTCCATCTCCTTTGTGTGTGGTTGTGGATCTTAGAGTGGATTAGTTCCCTTGCTTTCGTAGAATGGATTAGATTTCATGTTCTCTTGTGGATTAATGTAGGAATCAACATTCAGGCAAACTAAATAGGCTAGATTTGTGGAGTATATCTTGCTTATCCTAGACATTCTAGTTCTTGATGTTCTTGGGGTGTCTAAGAATCAAGAAATAAGTGTTTTTTTATTCTTGGACTTCTTAAATTTTGTCTAGTCTAGTTAGTTTAGTTTCTTGCTTGTTATTGCATTGGTAATGTGTATGCTAGTTTAGTTTTCAGATTTCAAGAAGTTGTCCATTTAGTTCTTGTTTCTAGTTTATAGGTTAATGCATGTGTAGAGTAGTTTCAGCCTTTTAAGGATCTGTTCACTTGATATTGCAGCATTAGGGTAGGATTTCATTGTTTGTTCAACGGATCTGCACACTGATTTTATGGTTGAACGTTTTGGCATGTATGAGTGGCTGTTTATGCATGTGCATTAATTCAAGCGTGACGTCCCTGGATTGTCCTTTGACAGGTAGGACATTAACATTCATGATCTCTAACACAGCCCTACACGCTGCAAAGCCAACCATGAGTTGTCACAAAGAAGAGTTCAAATAACTCTAAAGCTCGTTTTTACGAGTTCAAACCCAGCCCTAACACTAAAATTTTAAAAAACCCTACATTCTCAACATCCCTTGCCCCCTTATCTGACTACACAAACAAAAAATAAAAAATGAGACCCTGCAAATCCATCTCGACTGAACCCTGCCACAGATTTCAATCGACTAGTTTACACTCCATCTCGCCCGAGCCCCCGCCTCAAGCCTCAACTGAGCCTTCGGATTCCGTCTCGTGACCACTCTTTTGGGTTCCATCTCTCGACCAACTCTTTGGGTTTCATTTCGACCGACTCCTTTGGGTTCTGCATCGATCGACTCCTTTGGGTTCCGCATCGATCGACTCCTTTGGGATCCGTCTCGACTGAATCTTTAGGTTTCGTCTTGACTGAATAATTTGAACTCCCTCTCGACCAACTCCTGTAACTTCACCTCAACCAAATCACCTCCATTCAAATCTCAATTGGACCGAACGCCTCCTTCCAAATCTAAACCGAATCCCTAACAACATTTCAACCGAGCCCACCTAACATAACTTTGACCGAGCACTAATGACCTAACTTCAACCAAGCCTACCTAATGCCATTTCGACCACGCCAAGCTAATGACATTTTGACCGTACCCAGTTCTAACGACTTTTCAACCAACCTGACTTCTAACCAAACCGACACCGATCTTACCCATTGATGCAAAAACAAAAACAAAAAAACTAGTCTACCCATTCACCACACACCACCCTTAACAACTAACTATTGCATATATTCAAAAAAAAAAAAAAACCAAAAACAACAAACATCCCAAAACCCAAAAAAATAAAAACATCTCCAATGAAACACCATGCAGATCCCCATATATCCACATCACATGATGGTGTCACCCAAATATGAAGAAATCAGATATCTTAGGTTCCCGAATGCAGTCTAATATACACAAGTTGTCTACAAACCCATTCGACAGCCGCGAACCTGATAGAGCCGAGTCTTCATGAGCAAGAGCCCATTTTTATGGTGCTAAACTCTCATAGGCCAAAACCCACCTTAATGGTGTTTTTGCTACCCACGGTGCTCATCGTGAAAAAAGAACTCCAAAATTGGATCTACCAAAGTTTGACGGTAGTTCGGACCCTCAAAGATTCTTGCAAATCTTTGAGAATGTGTGCGACATTTATGGCAAAACATCTCCACAGTATGGTCCAACTGTTTTCTATGACCATGATCGCTAAAGCTTGTCACTAGTTTTTTAACCTCGATCGCGAAGATAAGACTAATTGGTCCCTATTAAAAGATTTATCTATCAAACATTTCAAACCCTTTCATTTGATAGAGAGCCCTTTTGTCAAATTGAGTAATATCAAGATGGGAAAAGACGAACGCGTACGAGACTATATCGAACGTTTCAAGCACCTCAAAAGTCAAGTACAAGAATAGACCACCAAATAGATGCTCATCATCTAGTTCTTAAGCATACTTCCAAGATGGATTAGACGCAAGCTTAAATCCAATGACGAGCCTCAAGTTAGCTATGTCTGATACCATCTGGGAGGAAGATGAAGGATCAGATGTTGACAAATCCAAGGAAAGGGAAGCACCCCGTGCTCCTGTCCATGAGTCGAAGTTGATCGAGGATACCCAAGATCAACCTCAGATATCGTAGTTGGAGTTGCTTAATCAGCAACATCAACTGTAGATGGAAAAACTCACCAATGAGTTTCAAACTACTCTGAAGTCTATCCAATGCAGTATGCCTCGTCAACCACACATTGCCTATGTACTTAATAGACAAAAACTCATTTGGTGTCCACACTGCTGGGCTACGTATCCTGCTGATGCTTCCTCTTCATATCAACATATCCAAGCACATGACATCCAATGATATGAAAGAACAGCCATCACAATCTAGACATTCCTCGCATCATAATGAATACACCCCAAAAAATCCAGAACCACTAGCCATACAAGATGACTATGAGATTCAACAAGGGTAAAAAAATTTGGATAGGATCCCAACGACAACACACCACGAGCACCATAGCACTCAACAGTTACACCTACTACTCAATCGAAGAGTTTTTTGCAAACTTCTGCATAATCCGGTAATTACCTAGATCACTCATGGCACAAAGACGTTCTTACAAGACATGAATTGAGTTATTGTAGAAGGAAGAAGAACACTAATTTTATGTTATCTGCTAAACTTTCCAACCAAGAGCAACCTCCTCAGAGAATTGAAATTTTCTTCTATCTTTTTGCAGCTTCAAATCAATATGTCTGAGATGACTCCCAAGTCCTTACAATATACTCACCAGCTATGGGAATAGAAAATCTATATAGAGCTTCATTTTAATGAATCTTCTGAACCGAGGAGTACTACGGAAATAGTATGTTCTCCTTCCGTGAATTTCAAGCTATATCTTACAATATCTGTTATCAGTGATGGTAGATTTAGTATAATCAATCCCGCTTTGTTTTTGACAAGGACATATCAGAGTTTTTTACTCTAACTCCCAATGAAAATTGCAAGTATCTAGGTGACGTGTCAATGTTGATGAATGACTTTTTGTTTGACAAGTGCTCTACAGTTTTCACTCTCTCTAAAGATGGTATCTTCCTTGTATTTTTTTTGTCATTTTTTTAATTTAATTTATTTTAGTTGGTAATTTTTTTTAATTGCATCTATTATTTCTAGATTTGTTTTTAGTTCATCAAGGATAGTCGTTGAACAAGAGACGTCATGTAATGTATCTCAAGAATAACTTATCATTCATCTATCAATCTTCAGATCACCTTATACAGAGTTTAGGATTTTTTAGCATATTCCAAATCTGCGAAATCCATGTCACTTCATAGTTGATTTCTTGCACCTCATTGTCATATTAGTCTCCAAGTCAACTACAACAAGATCAAGACAAATTTAGTTAAAATTTGTTCAATCTTCAATCCAATTGCATGTTCAACTTGTTTCAACTGCATGTTCCAAACGACGATCCGACCTAGAGCATGCAGATTGCCAGTAATAACATCCCCACCAACAGATTTTTGTTTTTGGAGGGGGGGAGAGAGTGGATCTACTTGCATCCACTGGAGCCAGCAACATCATCAGCAAGATCGACAGCCAAGGTCACGAAATCAAAAACAACAATGACAAGGCTAAGAAGGCAGATGGGCAATCCAAAGTGATTCAATCAGAAGAAGCACCTCAGTCACGATGAAGATCCTTCAGAACACACCGTCTACCAGTGTCACCACCACCATCCTATCCTCCATCTCTATGTTTTCCAATGTTCCACTATTCATCTAAGAAATTTCCAATCTTTTTAGATCACTAATAGTTTTACCGAAGCGGCTAAGAGATCATTGCAAATGTCTTGCAGAGACCAACTACCGCCTACATCGGTTGGTCAGCCAGAAAAGAAGACCTAAGGAAGCAGGCGAAGCAGCAAAAAAGAGATAAAGCAAAGAAGCTGAGAAGGAAAGGATGAAACTTAAGCAACAATTGAGTCAGATCGATCTAGATCAAAAGAAACTCTCTGGAGCAATGATGGTTGAATCCCCTCCTATGAAGCCTGAAGAATGGATCAAAAGAAGGAGCTGCAGAAAAGCAAAATGATGAAGAAAACAGTGAGAACCTCACCAAGTAAGTGGTGGTCAAAGCTCGACATTGCAAGCATCCAAGGCTGAGACAATAGTATTATTAGTCCCTTCACCCTTCCACCAACCATCATAATATTTTCCTATCGTCACCAACCCATCCATCCAAATCTATTGCTACCACCAATTTGTTGATGAATCCACCCCCTTGAAGATTGATAACCAAGGTTTGTGCAACCTACCAATTGAAGGTTCTCCTCTTCTCATCAAGGCAAGAGCATCAACAAGACTAGAACTTTGACTGAGAGAAGAACTGCAGAAACACCCAGAAGCAAAATGGAGGATGCAGACCTCCCAGAAGTTAGTACCTACCAAGAAACCAAAGATGAAACCTTCAAGGGCAGATACAAGTGATAAAAGAAAAAGACACGTAGGAAGCGCCCAAGCATGCAAGTTGTGGAGCTGTTGGGAGCTCTCCAATTTTGAGAATGTCAACCACTTGTAGCAATAAGACATTCTGGTTAAATTGCAAGAAGCAGTTTTTTGATAAAGATTGGCAACAATAAGCACTTGGTTTTATGCAAGCGAACGAGGATCTACGCTTTTTCAAGTGACGATCAAAGATGCCAACCGCGGAGGAATATCATCCAATATGGATTGCAGTGGTACCTGCAACACATTAGGGGTGGGATGATGTTGGCTGATTCTGACGAATCCCCAAGATACTCGGTCAGAGCTACCCAAGAGCACCTCTCACCTTAGACCGAGGAGGTCTCTGAGAAGACGAGATGGATGAAGACTGAGAGCCGAGTATGAGAGCTAAGGAATACTAGTTAATATTGTCAAGTAGAAACTGTGTTAGCCTCATGGTGAATCCCGAAAGATGGAATGACCATGTAGGAACTAGTATTTCTAGACAAAGTAATTAATGCAAGTAGGCCCCTCATTGTCCTCTTACATGAAGCACATTAATACTACAACGTAGATCTGTCCCTTCTGCCTAATTTTGGGCTTTAAACAAGAAAGAATAACTTAAGCAAGAGCCCACTGTCTCTGTTGATAGGCAGAAGAAGAAGTAAGAAGAACAAAAAATAGTAAACAGATCCTCCTAAGGTAGTCCAATAATATTCTTGGCTCTCACTGGGTGTCTATTGAACGGGATTCAACTTTGCTTTCCTCTTGCACATACATGGCAGAAATCTATTACCCCTTTGTTCAATTTCACTCCAATCGCTAGGCCCTCCTTTGTCATATGACAAAGCGACGTCATCTTCATGTGGCCCATTCACATATGCCATAACATATTTTAATCCTGACTAGATGAGACTACATACACCTCCTCTGGATCATCTAAAATCTCTGCTTGGTATAAATTCTTTTTCCTTTGTACTGTTATAATAGGTCTATCAAAATTCTTATCAAAGATGTTGCAATAGTCCTGTGCAAACTGCACTCTCATGCCAAGCTCTGTCATCTTGGCAACAGACAACAGACCCCTTTTCAATGTTGGAACATAGAGGGCTCCTTCCATATTCTTGCAGCATGCACAAGTCTTTAATTGCCAACTGCCAATGCCCACAGCCTTGTACATGTTGTTGTCTCCCAGTGAATCTCTGGATTGCTACTGGTTTGCAGTCACTGAGTATTTTCTTTTGGCATGTTACATGGACAGTAGCTCCTGAATCAATCACAGCTAGCGAATTACTTCTCTGAGTAATATGTGCCTCCTCTATTTGATTCTCAGTCAGCAAGAAAGCCTTGGTGCCTTCATCTTCATCCTTCTTGGATGATTATGTTGTGTTGACAAATTCCTTCTTGGAGTTCTTCTTGGCCTTAGGATTTGACCAGCAAAGGAGCATCTTCATACGCCTCTTCCAGATTCCATAGTTGCAACCATCAAATATGATGGTTATCTTCTGTGCAACTGTTGTTGTTGCCATTCTGTCACCTTGCAAGCTCTCTTTGAACCTCCTGCTGAACCAGCTCTGATACCACTGCTAGAAAAAACAACAAAAGGAAAACCTGCTCTGACTGTATGGATCCTCTAAGGTAGAATAGTACAGGACAACTTGCAACTAAACGCTGCACACAACACAATACAATCTACAAAACAAAGATTGCAAAATGCAAGCAAGAAGGTAGAACAATCATCACAACTAACACATTAGACAAATGTATTGTTTTACTAGTGAGAATCAAAAAATAGAAAAATCAGTACAATAGTGCTACACCCATTTGTGCAGATGGAAAGATGTCTCTCCTGTTCTATCTACCAATTGTTGCACCGACCTTTGTCTACTTTTATAATTCTGAACCTAATACTTCGTGTAACTTACCTAACTTGTTGTCTACATTTAACTAGTGTTACGTCTAACTAACATGTCACTTGTAGGCTTGAAAGGTTGTGAAGTTCACACTCTAACACGTGCATGTGCTGATTACAACAATCCTTCTTAAGTTGGATGCAATCCATGTGCTTGGATGTCGAGTTATTACCATGGTCCTTGTGATTTGGAGTCTAGGCCTACTTCAAGGATTAAGATGGAAGCCTAAAGAAATATGAACTTGGAGCGAGTTGCGAGTAAGGAAGACAGAGAATGTGGAGATTTTGATGTCTTAAACCCCTTCATATAAGGCATTAAGGTCAGGGGTTGTGGTAGGGCATCTAACGTGGACGTGGATGGATCAAATCACGCTCACTCACACACACACACACACACACACACCCACCCATAAAAATTATTAATTATTTCTCAATTTAAATTATATGGGAAAGTAAGAGACAACTTAAGACAATTTAGACAATAAGAAACTATTGATCAAAAATGAATTTTTATAGCTCTGAATTTGATTCATCAATATACATCTCTTGTTGTCTTATCTCGCTGTTGTATTTCTGATTGAGTGAGTGTGTTACAACGAGTAGTGCACATGTAATTATATTGCTACGGGATAGGTCTTTTGGCCTTTTATTTACAGGTCTTTTGGCCTTTTAATGCTGTAATAATAGATATCTAACCGTTTACAATGGTTGATATTCAAATAGACGTACTGTTTCCAGGGTCGAATGATTTATGTTCGTGAATTATTCGCGACAGTCCATCTCTTTGCTCAGCTTCATGTTTTGCGAATTATTCGCGACAATTGTCTCTTCGCGACATTTTCGTCTTTTACAAATTGTTCATGATAGATGACAATTTTTGAGCTTGAAGAAGAAATCTAGAATATTTTGCAAACTGTTCGCGATAGGTGACCTTGAAGAACAATTCAGAGAATTTGGTGAATTGTTTGCGACAATTTCATGACATCTGAGGTTTGAACAAGAAACAAAATATTTTGTGACAAGAATCTATTTGCAAATCTTTCGAGCTTCAACGAGAAAGCCACGAGCTTCTACAAGAAACTATTTTGCGAATCTTTCGAGTTGACTGCAAGACAAAATTCGTGAATCCGTCAAGGTTGATCACGAATAAAAATGTTTTGAGTTCGCGTTCATTTCTTATCCTTTGTTAAGTAAACTTCGTGCTTTGTTAGTAAAATCAAGATCTATCTGACCAATTGTTGGATTAACCCCAATCTTCTTCGCTGCTTCTCGAACAAAGCCTTACTGAGTGGCTTTGTATAGATATCAGATGTTCGTTTGTGAGTATGAAGACTGTCTTTAGTATCTTCTTCTTGACTAAGTCCCGAATCACATGATATTTGATACTATGTGTTTTGTTTTTGAGTGAAATACAGGATCTTTCATAAGATAGATTGTTGAAGTGTTATCCATTAATAAGACATAAGGTTCAAAAATACATTCATCAAATCCTTCCAACATCTGTTTAATCCAAATCAGCTCATTTGCCATCTTGGCTACTACTACATATTCTGCTTCACAGGAAGATTGAGCTACTATTATTTGCTTCTTGCTTATCCAGAGTATGGTTGCGCCAGATGCTAGAGTACAACCTCTTGAAATATTTTTGCTATCATCATTCATGGATGCCCAACTTGTGTCACTGTAAGATTCGATGTGAATTCCAGCTTCCTTCGAATAACACAGTCCATAGTCTTTCGTTTCCTGGAGATATTGTAGTACTCTCTTTGCCAACTTTCAATGCAACGATGCTCAGCTTGTATATTGCAAATGCTATATCAGGTCTGGTGTTGTCTTCTAGATATAACAATGATCCAATCAGCCTAGAATAGGGTGTTTTGGCCATTCGTTCCTCTTCCTCAAGAGTTGCGGACAATCTGCCTTGCTCAGTATTGTTCCAAGTATCATTGCAGTATGCACACCTTTGCATTCGAGCATGTTGAAGTCTTCAATGATCTTTTGAGTGTACTTTTGTTGGTGAAGATACAACTTACCACCTTCAAAGTCTCTCACGATCTGCAAGCCTAGATAGAATTTAGCTTCTCCTAAGTCAGCGATCTCAAATATTTCAGAATTGTCTCTTTTGACATCTGAAATTAACTTCTCTTCTTGAGAAGATGAGCGTGTCATCAACATAAATAGCTAGAATGATTATTTCATTTTGGACATATTTGATATAGACATTTGATTCAGCAAATAGAGGTTTGAAGCCTATGGAACGTAGTGCTTCGTCCTTCTTTCTATACCATTGTCTGGCTGCTTGTTTCAGACCATACATGCTTTTATTCATGTGACATCACAAAACCAAGTGGTTGGTCCATGAATAAGTCTTCTTCCAATTCTGTGTGCAAGAATGCAGTCTTCTCATCCACAATATGGATTTTTAGATCATGAGCCACTGCATACGCGAATAACAAGCAAATTGATGTATGTTTGACTACCGATGAGAAAGTATCAGTGTAGTC
Source organism: Diphasiastrum complanatum (assembly GCA_029204225.1). Classification (NCBI taxonomy): domain Eukaryota; kingdom Viridiplantae; phylum Streptophyta; class Lycopodiopsida; order Lycopodiales; family Lycopodiaceae; genus Diphasiastrum; species Diphasiastrum complanatum. The sequence goes on from CM055110.1 coordinate 9,069,170, forward strand.
GATCCCATACTTCTGTGAAAATCCTTTAGCAACTAACCTTGCCTTGTAACTGATGTTTTCTCCATCAGGACATGTACCCGAAACTGGCAAGATAAAAGTTGTTCGAGATGTTAAATTTGATGAGACGAAATACATAGCAGACAGTGATCTAGTCAGCTATGAAATTCTCAAAAAATATTATGAGCCACCAACGACAACATAAGAAAAACAAGCAAAAGATGAAAGAGAATCATCAAATTCAGAGGGAGGTCAAGATCAAGTACACAACAGACTCGAATCGCCAGCTCGAATTCTAGCAGAAAAGCTTGAATCAGAATCGAACTCGAAACCTATAGAATCGAACTCAAAACCACCTATGAGAAGATCCGATAGACAACGAAAACCACCAGAAAGGTATGGTCAGGATTTTTTTTGATACAACCATCAGATTTTGTGGTTTCTTTGACGAACCTCAAACATTCGAGAAAGTTGTTGATGGACCAGATAAAGATCGCTGGATTCAAGCAATGGAGGACGAAATGTCATCCATGTATAAGAACAATGTATGGACACTTGCACCAATACATGATTATAGAAAACCAATCAAGTGCAAGTGGATCTACGACGATAATATGACAAATGTAACTCGAATCCAACCAGAAAGCCTTGTTCTATCTTTTTGTGGTGACCTAGTTCCATCAATTTGTTAATGTTTTTGGCTTCTTACTACTAAAATCCTAAGCCTTTTCTCTTACCGCAATGCATAAACTGTTATTAAATATACTACATTTGTTTATGCATTAGCTTATTTCTTAAGGAAAGGTATTCAAATTTCATGTGACTATTGAAAGAGCTTGAGCCAATACTCGGACTGCTACTGCAAGGCAGATTCGAATATTATTTTTCTTCAAATATGCAAATGTTCAGCTCATGCATTTCTAAAGACCACTTTGCCCATACATGTGCTTATGGTTTGAAGGCACTTCTTATTTGCTAAACGCTCTATTTAATGAAGGCCTTGCCTACTATCATATTTGCAAGGGCACCTTTGTTTTAAGAGTGGACTTTGCAAAGGTTACGTTCATTGTTTGAAGGACATGTCATATTTCCAAGGGCAAAGTTGGTTGTTTTTTGTCCTCTTCTCCTGTGGCTTCTGCACGCATTCCTCGATCTAGCAGGTCTGGGCAGCGAACCAAAGAGGCGCTTCTAGCGCACATTCTTCTGAAGTCAGTTAGGGCTGATTCGAGCCACTTCATCTTTCCAAATGGTAATAGCTAGTGGCCTCTGCAACCTTCTATCAGCTTTTTTTGGGTGCATATAGCCAGCCCACCATCGATTTCCCAAATGGCAGTTTCTAACTTACAGCAGCTGTTCCAGCCAACCAGCCCACCGACGCTCTTGCGAAGAGCAGTTATCCATCCACGCAGGGCAGAAGGCAGATCTGGCAACCATCGCACCTTCAGCCATCTCCAAAGTTTCATCTCCAGCCAATCGCAGTGTTTGAAAGGCTGAGCAGAAGCGCTTCTCCACAAGCGGCTGTCTGCGGCCCTCTACAAAATGTTTTTCAGCAGCCATCTGTCAGGGCACACTGTTGTGGACAGTTTTCAGCGCACTTTAATGAGTCATCGGCCTTTTACTAAGCTCGATTTGGTGATGGTTGTTTGCAGCCTACAGTCGAATTTCCAGCCATCAAACCTATTTCTAACTATCAAACCTATGTTGGCAGCTTCTTATTGGCTAATGAAAGCCCTGTTCCAGATGGCAAATGACTATTTGCCCTCTCTATGCAGACAGTTATCAGAGCCCACAGCCTCTAGCACGAGTTTGTCTCTGGCTATATCATGCCAGATTCATGCCATTGTAAAGCATTCAAACAGTAGCATTCTGAGTTGCAGGAGTTAGCCTAGTTGTGATGTTTTCAGAGAGCATTATGGCTTCTCTTATTTCTCTGTAAACTAGAATGGCAGTGCAGATGTTGTACTTCCCTGGGAATCCATTTTGCATTGCAGATTTGTATTGAATGTTATGCACAGGCTATTCTTTGATCAATACAGATTTCTATTGTTCTGTCTCACACCATTTTTCTATAAGGAGAATGTTCAATAATGTTTTCCATGGTGACTTGGCTTAGTTCTTGTGTTTTGGTTCAGAACAGGATTTTAAGTGATATATACAGAGACTTAGATCAGTTTTCTAGTATTTGATTCTAACTCTCAATGCCTACATTCGGAATTGACTTTATGGGAAATCAGTTTGTATGCTTTCATTGACTGTTGAGGGTCTAAATGATAAGTGAGCACCATGCTAGATGGCGAGTCTCTAACCTCTATACTCTGATGCCATTCTTGTTCTTTCAGGGACAAATACTGTTGCCATGTATGATCTTAATTCCTAGTATGTCCATTATACAGAGTTTTACTCCTAACCTGAGTCTAGACTTCATTGTTGAATATTCAATCTTTCTCTTGGGTGTTTTGTCTTCTTTGCAAGGTTGTATTGGCAGCCCCTTGTGGAAACATTTGTTGATGACCAGTTTGCAATCACTTCTCCTCTCCACTCCATTCATTCTTAGGTATTTCTGGTTTTGCACTAATAATGTCAGTATTAGCCCTTTTATTGCTCTCTAGTAGGAACGATACCCGTTTATACTACAAATATCTATCATTTTACTGTTGGTATGCCGCGGCATATACCAATTTTGGTGCCGTTGCCGGGGAGCAATGCCAAAGAGGATGTTTTGTCATTATTTAGATTTTTGTTTTCATTTTTCAGATTCACAAGTTATTGTTCCGGTTCATAAAGAATTTCAGAAGGGGAAGAGCTAAATCTGAGATTCATCCACCTTGAAACACCATTTCATTTTCAGTTCTCTGTTTGCTATTTCTTGTAGAGTTTTTAAAGTTATCCACAGTTTGTAAAATGTGTTAAGTCACTGTAATGTTATAGATTGAAGATTCTTCGTTATGTCAATAAGATTCTGGTTTTCCGTATGCAGACCTATATCTATGCTTTTCTAGAATTGGGTTTTTGTTCTTCTTTCTCTGTTTTGCTTTGTCTTAGTTTTTCACAGGATCTTCAAGCTGAATAGAAGACTGTGCAGCAATGTGTTGTCCAAGAAATCTTGCTGTTCTATAAAGATATATGTTGCTCTGCTGATTTTCTAGTAAACTGAAGCTAAAGGTGTTGTCTAAGAAGTCGACAAGAGCTGATTTTTCAAGATTCCAAGATTGTGTTGATTCAAGCTGCTGCCCATATTGTGTTGAAGACTATACAACAATGTACTAGCTCACTGAAGGCTGCAGACTGTGGCAAGTTAGATTTTATTCAAGCTTCGACAATGGTTCCTATTCTCAGTGTTTGCGAGCCGCTGCACACTTGAGGAGGGGAATATGTGGTGACCTGGTTCCATCAATTTGTTAATGTTTTTGTCTCTTACTGCTAAAATCCTAAGCCTTTTCTCTTACCGCAATGCATAAACTGTTATTAAATATACTACATTTGTTTATGCATTAGCTTATTTCTTAAGGAAGGATATTCAAATTTTATGTGACTATTGAAAGGGCTTGAGCCAATACTCGGACTGCTATTGCAAGGCAGATTCGAATATTATTTTTCTTCAAATATGCAAATGTTCAGCTCATGCATTTCTAAAGACCACTTTGCCCATACATGTGCTTATGGTTTATTTGCTAAACGCCCTACTATCATATTTGCAAGGGCACATTTTTTTTAAGAGTGGACTTTTTTGTAGGAGCAATAGTTCTCGCCTGATGTAATTTAGATTCCAATCCTCTTCCACCTCAACACATGTCAAAACTGCATCATTGTATATAATTTCAATATTTTTCATTTTGAATGTCCATTAGCTTCCAAGTCTTGACACCCATTTACCTTTATTTTTTTTTCATCTTTGATAATGGAAGTATAAGCTTAACAATTGTTTTTCAATCTGATAGCGAAAGCACATGGAAGACGTTTTAATTCTACATTCTATTTCTCCATCTGATCTTTTGTCCCAGCCTTCATCCATAAGTTTAGATAATAAACTATCGGATAAATTTTTGCATGCAAACATCGTTGGGGTTTTGTGTACATTGACACTTGAAAAGAAATCCACAAATATATTCAAAGAAATAAACCAACTCAATCTGACTGTTTTTTATCTCATGCTTATCTTAATGAACATCATTATATAGCTTGCATCGAAATGATTCTGAAACTGCAGCATTTGGAGTAACCCATTCATCACTTTCAAAACTAGGTAATGGAATTGGGACTATTTGTCCAAAATCTCCTTTTGTATCACAAATGTACATTGATTCATAAAAAAAGATCCCACTATTAGCTAGATCTTTTGTAGTTCTACTCCGATATTGCAGTTGTCCAATATCAGTGTGAATAACATCTAACACATTGCTAGAGATCCACTTTATTGGCACCCATAATCCATTATCATCTTTCTCGTTGAAGAGAAGCACATACTCGATTGAGGAGCATGGCTTCCTTGATGGTGCCATTCGTTATGTGCAGGCAAAACTCTGAAACATTGAACTATGAATCTGAAAATATACGTAGACAAAAAGCCTTGAATATGAAAATATGTGTTGGCAAAAATTTGAAACACTGAACTATTTGGCACTACGAATTCACTCTAGTTAACCCTGTTAACCATGATTTGACAATGTATATACATTAATGGTACATCGAATTTCTCATTTCAACCATCTATCATATTCATTTACAATATTTTTGGGTCTCTTTGGGCAGTGATGAGCTAGAAGGGCAGGCCTCAACAACCAATAGCATTTTCACAGCAGCCCGACGAAACAATAATATATTTAAAAAGTTTTTATTATATTTGTATTTGAGAAATTATACGTTATTTAGGACCCCGATTTCAAGGTTTCAATTGGTCCACATGACAATGAAAATAAGAAAAAAAATAAAAAACATCTTTTTCAAAGGCCCTCGTCGGGCTCTAAGTTTCTCTAATGAGTTATTTGCATAGTTTGAGAGCTCTTAGCAATTGTATCTAGAGACCTGTATCACATGTGTTTTTTTTTTTCATACACGTAGTCATGTGTTTTTGAGTTATCAATAGGCTGACAATTGTCGATCTCTTTTGCGACGACACGACTGGCATTTTATTGGTGAGAGTCTCTATCATTCTTATTTTATTTCCTTTGAGCTTTTAAAATACATCAGTGGTATGTTGCAGATGTCGTAGAGCTGTTTTCTTTACAAAGTACTTCAATTGATAAGTGCAGATCGATCCATTGGGTGGAAATGAGGTTTTGAAACACAAATGGGTGAAATGAGATGAAGCTTCAAGAGTTATTATGTGGGGCAACATGAGGGGATGAATGGAGTGATACATAGATGATATGAGATTCGTGTGGCTTGTCAAACATGTCCAAAGTATGATCAATGCTCAATGTACATTTTTCCAATGAAGCATCGTTGTTGGCGTAGGTAGGAACACTTGTCATCTACATTGGTTTGCACATAACTTTTTCCTTTGATTTGACTTGAGATCCCTTCACTAGTACAAGCTGCTACTTTATTGATAATGTAATGGCCGTGGTGAGGCAATTAGAAAAGCGTAGATATTGTATCGCTTACATATAAGCAACTACTTATTGATGATGGCGGTGGTGGTGTTGCAAATATTCTATCTTGTTGGGAAGATGGATTTTTTGTTGGATCACGAATGCAGCCCTATAATGTGTTCCATTTGTTTCGAAATAGAACATTGTCGATGAAGTCCATGGACTACTTCTTTTCTTGGTTGAGTGTTGTTGTAGTCATTTGTGTAAGCTGTTGAAGTGGAACAAATGACAATTCTTGTGATACTGCAATTGTAGAGGTTAGGATAGAAGTGTCATCCAAACCTTTTCCTATAGATCTGCTTCAAAGTAAATATGCTAAGTCACGCAACATTGAGACAAACAAACTGACATCAACAAAACGACATAATGGATGGTACAAAATTTGAAAGTAGAGGAAAAAAGAAAAAATTGTAGCAGATATCGAAGGAAAAAATTTGTGTGACATTGTCATATCCATCTCTTGCAACACAGTATTGCATTTGGCATAGGCCAAGGCTAAATTGTCACAAAAAGATAGAACCAACATGATAGGTAACATTACGTAGCACACAAACTACAAAAATGTCTTGTTCATTGTCAATCAAACCAAAAAATATGTGTTGTCATCTAGACGCCGAACTACTAACTCATCAGGCGGTCACTAAAACTAGCTCCAAGGTATGATATCAGGGCTTGGGCATAGAGACAAAAATGAAAATACAGATCTGAGATGGAAAATTCTTGGTCTTATCTATGGATGTTATTGAGATAGACCTGACGTGCTTGCTAAATAAGATATGACTCTGTTTGATCAGGAGCAACTGTGTCAATGGATCACTGGAGGTTTACCAATTTTAATGGGGTGAGACGGATCAACTTGATGAGCAAGCACATTGGTATCTTCAACATTATACATCACAGGGTCTATGTAATTGGGATCAACTTGGGTGATAGGCGGTGTAGAAACATGTTGACTCTCTACAAAAGGCTGATGTGGTGAAAATAAGTGGGGAGCAATTAGGCCTTGGATAAAAAGACTCTGGTTGAGAATTGAAAAGTAGTGCAGGATTGCTCATAAAACCAAAGGATTGTGGGTGATAAGAAACTGGGCCTATTGGCCTAGGTTGATATTGTCCTGACCTCGTCGCAGGTGAATTGGCAGTGTAGGTTGGTGCATAAGTTGGAGGTCCATGTGGTCTATATAGATGGTACATTGGTCTTGCTACCTACTGATAGTACGTTCTTGCATGTGGTCACTCGTTGGTAGCATGGTGTTGGGCACACACAGGGCACCATATATTTTCATGGATAGGGAAAGTCGTTTAGGCCACATCCTTTAGTATTTTTTGGAATTGAGGTCAACTTCTTCATTTGTGCTTGGTGTGAACTTTGCCAACGTTATAGATGCTGAAGGATATCAACCATACTAGTTGAGGCAGATTCTTCAATGTGTGAAGTCTCATGTGTAGCATGCCCCATACCATTTTTCATGCAATAATCGTAATCCTTGTCAAACCCTTCATCTTCTTCTCAGATGGCTTCATCCATCACGTCCTTTAGCATCGTGTAAGAGTCTACAAGTTTCTATTCTCTCTTAATGACCTTAAGTGGTGAAGGTGGATATCTGAAAGTGGCTGATGAATCAAAATTCTCTAAACCCTAAACCCTAAATCTTGGACCGTAAATTAAACATTGAACCCTAAATTCTAACCCTACCCTAAGCTCTACGCCCTACATCCCTATAGTCTAAATTCTATTGAACATCTCATACCCTAAAACCTAAACGCTATACACTAAACCCTAAGCTCTAACCTCTAAAACCCAAGTCGGTTACCAGACCTTTAATTAAATCACTCATCCCAATAAGATTATGTTTTTGAGCATATCTTTGTCTCTATGCCTCAGTTTTTCGATCTAGATCCTGGAATTCAATCTAGTATTGGTCAATAAGTGCATAAGCTTCTTTAGGAGATCATTCACACACATTAGGGCATTTCCACACGTGTGAAATTTCACATGGTATCAGAGTTTATTGTCTTATTACAAGGATTCTTCACTACATTCGGATGGCATCCATGGGTTCCTACCTATTGAAATCTAGTGAAAGACTATCTACCTCCAAGTATTCTATTTGGAAGGTTAGAATGGAGTCAATCTTGATACTTCAAGATGTGATGGACATTGTACTTGGGATTGAGGAGGATCCTCAAGTCCTTCAAGAAGTAAAAAGTACAATAAGAGAGCTAGGATGGCTCTCCACTTTATCAAGATGAATGTCTCTAATGAGATTTTGAGAGAGATTGGTGATTGGAACTCGGCCAAGCAAGCCTGGGATACTCTCAAAGCTATTTATGAAGCCAAAAATACCTCTAGGCTCCTCACTCTTAGAAATCAAATCTTCCAAAGTTCTCAAAAGAGTGATGAGCGTGCCACTAATTATGTGTTGAGAGTGAAAGATACTCATAGAGAGCTTGCTTGCATTGGAGGATCTATAAATCAAAGTGAGATAGTCCAAGTCATACTTAATGGCTTGAGAGATGAGTATGAGAACCTTGTCCAATCCTATTTCATCAAGGAGGAGCTACCTACTTTGGAAGGTTTTGCAAGGAGTGCTAATGGCTGAAGAATCGAGGCATGAGAACAAGCTATTAAGGATGGACAAATTGTCACTCAATCATAATGGCGAAGACAAAGTTTTATTTGCCAAGCCCAAAGAGAGGAGCAAAAAGCAACACCAACACTTCTCTAAGGACAAAGCAAAAGACCAAGATGAAGAGGATGATGATTCCTCTCAATATTCTACTTCAAAGAAGAAGAAAATAGATGTTAAGTGCTTCTTTTGTGGCAAGAAAGACCACTATGCCACCAATTGCTTCAAGAAGAAGAATCAATTCAAGCTAGCCAACATCTCTCATGAGAAAGAAGACTTTATTGCAAGTGATGGAGAATGCTCACTTATGGCATCAAAATTCTCCTCTTGCACCTTCAAGATGGATGACTCTTGGTATATTGATAGTACAGCATCTTCACATGTGTATAGCTCCAAGGATTCCTTTTCAAAAATTATGCTTTATGAAGGATCAAGAAGTCCATATATATTGCAAGTGATGAAGAGTGCAAAATTGAAGGAGTAGGGACTATTGCCTTGAAGCTTGCATCATCAAAAGTTCTATCTCTTCGAAAGGTTTTTTTTGTTCCCAAAATTACATAGAATCTTATAAGTGTTGGCAAATTACTTGATGGTGGTCTTGATGTCAACTTCCATATTGACAATTGTGTGATCAAGAAGGATGGTGAGATCATTGCATATGGATCTAGACATGAAGGCATCTACAAATGAACCCAAGAGAGAGTGCAAAATCTATTGATGTTGCTTATGTATCCAAGTCTTCAAAGGAGGATGATCACACAAGATGCACATTACTTCTTTCTTCAAGATTTATGGTGCATGATTATTTCCTATTACTCAAAGCATATGTTGAGATGGAATTGTCACTGAAGACCAAAGCTTTGAGGAGTGATGGAGCTCTTGGAGGAAATACACCATATGAAGTATTATTCAAGAAGCCTAAGGTTGATTACCTTAGTGTCTTTGGAGGTTCTTGCATTGCACATATTCCCTTGGAAACAAGAAGGAAGGATGATCCAAGCTCATGGATCATGGTTGGATGCTTATCCACCAAGGAGGCATGCAAAGCCTTTGTACTCTCTTTTTCAAAAGTGATTGAGAGTTAAGGAATCATATTTTATGAAGTTCCAGATTCAACCTTGGAAGGGGCTGAGATCAAGGCATATCAAGATGCATCTCAAATCATATCTATTGAAGATTATCAAGATGTGAAGGGGTCGAGGTTTGAGGAGGAGCCTCCTCAACATATGATTTCAAGGGGATCTTCAAGAGCACATATTTTATGATAAAGAGAGGCAAGTTTCAGGTGGTATCCACTTTAACATTCTCACTTATTCTTCTCTTCCATTATTTGATGCACTATCTTGCTTTGTTGAGAATCTTACATCTCAAAGTTCAAGAGAGGAAATACTAGTTTTGTTTGATGCCTATTATATGGACATATTTTTTGTCATGAAAGGTTTAGATATGTTTCCAAAGTTCTTTGAAAGCAGAATATTGTATTATCAAAAGTATGCTCTTGGATTTTGTTAGCGCAAGATTAAGTTAGATACTCATAGTTTGAAAAATCATGTTTTTGCATGTTTTGAGGCAATTTGTAAACTTCTCTTGAAATTAAGTGAAGCATCCGAAGAGGAAACTTACATCCTTGAGCAAGTGTTTAGTCTCAAAAAGATCAACATTGCATTTGATTTCAAGATTAGATCCATCATGGATAAAGCTCATAGTATGTGGACTAGTCAAGCTAGTATGCTTAATCTTGAAAATCTACATTTTCACTCATCTTATGATCTTGATCTCTATGCTATTAGTGACATTTATGAGGCATCAAAGCCTCAGATTTTCATCTCTATGGTGCAGCCATCTTCATGCAAGTTCAACTTTCAAATCAAAGATCGTCATCAAGAATGGAGGAGACACATTGAAATAGTGGCAAATTGGTGGAGTACTCTTCAAAGATATTGGCAAGAGATTTCTACCAAAGAGATCTTATCATGGATTTAGTGAGGTGCTGATATGATATATCCTTTTTCTGGTCTTTTACTTCATATACATACAAAAGGATCCACTCAAAAAGTTTCACAAACTCCTTGGTCTTACCAAGCTAGTTTCTGAGGAGGAGTGTGAAAAATAGCCAAAAGCTTGGTGATTTTATGTTTTTATGTTTGTGAGTACATTTCACATGTGTGGAGCATGTTCCCAGATGTGTAAAATAGTTTATCATAGCTTTAGGGGTTTCCTAAGTTTTTATTTCAAGCATCGTTGTGTAGGATTGTGACAGGCCAAAAATTGGCATAGATGGCAAATTGGTCAAATCCACATGTAATGCCTCTATTGAGCCAAAATTAGTTTGTGATGCAATCTCAAGCTAGATAGGCTTGTAAAAAGGATTGTGACACTTGTGTTAATGTAATTTGATGAGTGATCAAGTCAAAGTGTTTGCTTTGGTCAAGGGGTCCAATAGAAATTGAGAAATCTTCATGAAGGGTCCAATAGAATTGCAAGATGGATGCATCACTCATCCAATAGCATTAGAGAGGCTAGGATTAGGGTCCATAGCATGCAAGGAATGATCTCCACGAGTTTTATATGTACTCCTCTTTCCAATCATAATGCAAGTTGAGTTTTTGAGTCAAACTTGAGTTTTGTGGATTTTGCTTGTATTACACTCTCTCTCTACTTGAGGCTAAATTTGCTCTATTCTCTCTCTACCCGAGGAGAGGAGCTTAATTTTACGTAGTTTTTTTAAGGATCACTTTCTTACATGTGAAAGTACTTTGGTTATCAACATATGCATCTATCTTTGCCTCTATGCCTTAGTTTTTCGATCTAGATCTTGGAATTCAATCTAGTATTGATCAATAAGTGCATAAGCTTGCTTAGGAGATCAATCACACACATTAGGGCATTTCCACATGTGTGAAATTTCACACAACATAGGTTTTCCTTCGACTTATGTTGAGCATAAGTCAAAAGAAGACCTATGCATAGCATAGGTCCTCTCTCGATCCATGCCAATCCACCATTAAATCCAGCCAATCTATAGAAAGTTGACATGATGAACCATATATGCTAGTACAAATCCAACATCAAAATGATGCTCACCATTGTAGCTAGTTTTATCATATCTTGACAATTTGCACACATCCACGTGAAATTGCTCAAACATAAGATAGAACAAGTAAAGTAACACTTCCTTGCTGCTCCTTTGACCTTACTTGAGTCTTCAATAACCTGCAAAAACAAATCCAAAACATTTTTTTCAATTGGCTCTCTTTTGATGCTTTTGACTAGCTCCAAATTGCCATCTCTCCTTTCATGTTGTTGAAGCCCTTTGAGATCAACCTCTTGATCATCAAAGTCATTGAACAAAATTTATTTTCCAAATCCATTACTTGATTTTACAGCATGATAACATTCATCTACTTGCATAGCACCATCTACACAAGAAGATTCACCAAAATATGTGAGAAATCCAAAATGAGTCACTTCCGCTTGCTTACCCTTCTCATCATATGTGAGCCTTGAAGGCATTGTCTTCCCCTTCATGTTCTCCTTGGCTTTGACTTGATGAAGGTCCATCATCGTCACCATCTAAAGTAGAATCCTTTACATCAACATCAAGAATGTTAGATCCATCCACATCACCATCAATAATGTTTGAAGACACTTTTGGAATGTTCCCCTCATCAAAAATGACATCTCTACCAACAATCGCTTTGTTAGTAGAAGGAATGTAAACCTTGTAGGCTTTACTTACCTCACTATATCCAGCAAAAATACCTTTCCTTGAAGATGGATCTTCCTTGGTCCTATCATCAAAAGAAATGTTGACATACCATGTGGATCCAAAAGTTCTAAGAAAGTTACACTCGGGCTCCTTTTGAATAGCATCTCAAAAGGTGTGCTTCCATCCAAAATAGCACTCGGCCACCTACTGCACAAGAAATTGGCACACAACAAAGCTTGATCCCAAAATGGTTTATCAAGATTAGCACTTAACCTCATGGCTTTAGCACTTTCACATAAAGTCCTATTCTTCCTTTCAGCCACTCCATTTTGTTGTGGGGTCCTTGGTGTTGTAGACTCCCTCTTGATCCCATGCTCATCACAAAGGCCTTAAACTTGGTAGATATGTACTCACCACCATTGTCACTCCTTAAGCACTTGATCATTGTGGAAAATTGGTTCTCCCTTGCATTCTTGAACTTAACAAAGACATCATACATTTCATCTTTGATCTTTAGTAGATAGATCCAACAAAATCTACTAAAATCATCAGTGAAATCTATATACATCTTAGCTCCACTATTGCTAATTGTAATAATTCCATGAATATTCATCCTTTTGATCATGCAAGCATCTCCATCAAACTCCACTTTGAGCCTCTTGTCATCTACATATGCCAACAAAGAAGTGAAGTACTCTTTGTGAAAAGTCATGTGTGAACTTGCTCCACTATCAATCCACCATGGATCTAGATCTCCATCATTAGCAAACATACATGAAGACATCACAAAAGCATCATCATTTGCATCTTGAACATCCAAACCATCCTCATCAAGAGTAAAATTACCTTGATCTCTCTTCTTCTTGTAGCACTCACTTGCAAAGTGTCCTTTGAGGCCACAATAGAAGCACTTGAGCTTTGATCTGTCTTTCTTTTTGCCATTTGAAGAAGCACCCAATTGATCTTGCTCTTTTGACCACTTGCTTTTGCTTTTGCCCTTGATGAACATAGCCTCCTCTCCAACTTGCAAGGGGCATAATATTTTGAAAATAGACACTATCCTACACAAAGGAAAAGAGAAATAGAGAGACACCAAAAATGCCTCATAGAGTACAACAGAATAGTAAACTTGACAATCTAAAGTAGCCACATGAGCATAAAAATCAATACAATCAAAATAATAACACCAGATTTAGATAGTGTAAACTTCACTTAGGCAAAAGAAGCATAATGTTGCTACTTTGTTCTAGTGTTGTTCTAAAGAATAAGAATTTCAACTTTGCGAGGGACAAATTTGTAATTTCAAACAAGTGGAAAGGATGCTTTAACTTTCAAAAGCGTCTATATTCACTATATTAGAGACGTTACATCCAAGCTCCATTTGAGAAAGAATTTTTTCAACCTCAGAATGTCTGAAGTACATAGTGTTTCGAGTCACCTCAACACTTTCAAAAATCTTATGGAGCAGATGACTGCAACTGGCTCAGTCATAGAAGATTCCGATGCACTCATGACTCTACTATCGAGTCTACCTGAAGCCTACAAAAATTGGGTAATGGCAATTTCTACCCAGGAGCACCTCACTCTGAGTAATCTCGCTGCTCCTACAAGAGGAGATCAGAAGAGCAGCATCCTCCTTAGGCTCAAGATCGGATCCTCAAGCTCTGTATTCAAAAAATCAGAAGTTTAGATCCAAGAGATCTACAAAGTCAAGCTCTATTAACAAAAAGAGCAACATGCAGTCTGGACTGAATTTCGATTCAAGATCGAATTCAAGCTCTTCATCATTCCAACCTGTGCAAAAACTATTCTTCAGATACTGTAAGAGGACTGGTCACGAAATCAAGGACTACCAAACTTTGAAGTACAACAACAAAAAGAAGAAGCAGTTCCAACAAGAAGCACATAGTGCTACAGCCAGTCACTCAAATCATCAACAAGAAGAAGAAGAAGATAAAGCAACTTTCATGACCAAAGTCGGAGAACAACAAGATATCGATTTCTGGTATCTACACTCCGAAGCAACTTAACATACGCAATGATCTGCAAGCGACCAGACCTTGCATATTCGATAAGTACACTCAGCCAGTTCTTGTCAAATCCAGGCATAGCTCATTGGAAAGTGCTAACAAAGGTCAGGAAGTACATTCAAGCAATGACAACTCTAAGCATCTGCTATGGAGGCAGCCAAACTGCCAATATCCTTGAAGCCTACACAGATGCGGATTGGGTAGAAGATGTCGACACCAGAAAATCAACTTCTGGATTTGTATTTTTATACAACCAAGGCCCAATCTCATGGAACAGCCAGAAGCAGACCTCGGTTGTATTATCATTAATTGAATCCGAATACATAGCTGCCACAAATGCAACCAAAGAGGTGATCTGGCTTAGGCAACTGCTTGCAGACCTCAATCTTGCACAACCACTTCCTACAACAATCTATTGTGATAATCAAAGCACAATAGCGCTATCTCTAAATCCGAGATTTCACCCTCGAAGCAAACATATAGAAATCAGGTATCACTATCTTAGAGAGAAAGTGCACAATAAGGAAGTAGTATTGATTTTTTGTAGAACAAATTAAATGACATCAAACTACTTTACAAAGGCTCTATCAAAGGAGCAACATCTCAGATTTAACGATATGTTAAATCTGAAGATCAAAGTTTTTCAGGATCCACATTAAGGGGGAGTGTTAGATTTCTTATGCTCAGCCTCAAATCGTTCAAGTAATGAGCATCCTGAAAAACCGAAGGCCGACAACATATTTTTAGGCCTTCACATTTTTCCCCTTTAAGATTTTCTATGCCTTAGAAATCATTTTAAGGCACCTTCGCCTTTTTCACTCCTTAGCAAAAAATGCGACACACTGGCCAAGTGGCCAGAATACCTTGAAAATAAATTTTAAGACACCTTCACCTTTTTCGCTCCTTAGCGAAAAATGTGACACACTGGCCAAGTGGCCAGAATACCTTAGAAATCATTGTTAGGAACCTACGCCTTTCCGGCATTTCTTAGTTTTTCCATTTTTGCTGACCGACTTCACCAACTTATGAGTAACCCTAAAGCAGCTGGACAAACAAATATCCCAAAGGCGGAAGCCCAAACATCACTAAGCTAATGCCCCTAAATAAAGTGCATAACCAAAATTAGCCGTAAGTACTAAAATTGAACAAATTGCCCAATGTAAATTACAATGTAATTAGGCATGTCAATGATGATGAATTTTGTGTAATTGCATGCTACTGCCATACCCTAAAATATCATTGTACGCTCAGAATGGAATAATACTTCATATGTTTGTCTAGAAGTGCGAGAATCAGAGAGATAACAACGATAAGGAACATATATGAAATCATTTTGTAGATGCAAATAGATCATGTTTATTTGATTATTGGTGTTGGTGATAATGTGAAGTGTCATACATTAAGAGCTTATAAATGTATGAATAAAAAGAGAAAGGCACGTATGTTTTGCTGTTTTTATGAATTGCATAAGAAGGTGCATCTAAGTAGTGGACATGCATGTATGAAAAAGATAAGAACGTGAATGTTTTGTTATTTATGGCTTGCATATAGAAGTGCATCTAATGGATCGAGTTATTGTTGTTCGCACATACCCTCATATTTTAAGACATTGACTTTAATGTTGACTTTTGCATAATCTGTATCGACCAACTCGAACACATAGTACATAGTACTATCTTTTGAAACACAATGCCCAAAAAACGGAAAGACTTAAAACTTATGTAAGATAAAATCCTGGAAGGCATAAACTTTTTCCTAGTATGTGAACTAACAAGAGCAAGAAACTGTTTGCCATCAGAACTTTGAAATATACACAAAAAGTAGGAAAGTTCAAGTCAAAATCATGATAGAAGACTAGGTGTGAGATAGAAGCCTGATCATGTATGTACAGTTGCATATATTGTTAGTTGCAATTTTACAAAGAAAAAACTAGTAAATTAACTCCCTATTACCAAAGGTTAAGGAGCACGAAACAATTGCCGTAGTAACAGCAGCTTCTCCGCAGCCGTTTGCGGGGGTATGTGCCACACGATTGCTTCACGGTGACGGTATGGCTATGGCGTCCTCTGGCTTCGTGGCCGGGGACGGTGACGACAGAACAGACGAGAGTACCACCAAGGCGCCTAGCAGAAGCAACGAGAGCCCCAAACAGTTGGCCAGCCTTGCTTCTGGACTGAACTTGCCCATCGCATTTCTGCCTTGCAACAAGGCCACCAGCTCCACGATCCCTGATTCTGCACTCGATATTGCTGCTATGTAAACCAGCAATCCCACGAAGACATGCCATGGCAGCACACGCCCTCTTGTCTTCTTTGCACCGCGCGGAAACAGAAACACCAGAAACCCACTCATCCACTGCAAAAACACGGACCAGGATTTTTTCATGTCAAAGTGCATGTGATATCACTTAGGATCCATAAGGATCCACGCAATACCCAGAAACAAGTTGTAGCTAGCGTCAGGCAAAACTTAGCAGATGTTTTCGGAACTCATCGGAACAATATGATGTGTTCCGAACAGAATGAAGATTTGTAAGCCAGTACTTTCATTGTAGTTCCGCTCGGAACAGTTGTTTAAAGCGTGTACGTATCAAGTTTCAGCATTATGAATATCTTAATGCGTCAAGATAAAAAAAAAGTAAGATAGATCGTGGTTGCAATATTGTACAAGAAAGTATTGCGGATGTGTTGGAGAAGAATAGTTCACCTGAAGTCCGAAAAGTATAATCGTCAACATTCCCAACCATGCGTGAAGGCTGTAAAGGTTAGCGATCCCCAACTCCTTGTGAAACTTGAAAACCGCTGCTACGCCAACGATTGCTCCAGTCAAAGCGATCGCGTTTAGAGCGGAGTGAATCGTTTTCTTATAAAATTTTGAGCCAGGTGCACTCTTGAAGTGTACAATGGCTGGCGAATATTGCCAAGAAAAGATCACATTCGAGCTAGTCAGAGATGTATACAGCAGCTATGTTTCTGACAGCTTATTATAATGGTTGAATAGGCATCATAGCTTCTTAAGGAGCTTCCGTCAGCAGTTCAAATATTATCACACTCCAAAAGCTGGATAAAGTTCCTCTAATACAGAAACTATGACGTTAATGGTTTTCTTCCAATAGACCGTTCTTTGATCTGAAAGTAGATTATGCTTTATTAGTTGTTACCAAAAAGTAAGAACAGCATCGGATAAGCCAGAAAGGCGCGTGACTCAAACTTAGAAAAAAAATCTCGTCACATATGTCAAATGATTTAAAGTTTCATCGGAGTACATAAAAAAGGCTCTGAAACTGTCAAAGAAAAAAGTGCGAGCTGTGCAGTTCGGAAAAAATTACCTTCACTGGAAAGGAAAATGAAGCACACGATCATTAGCACTGGATGAATCTGCAACCAGGACCAAGTTTTTGTGTTTTAGACTCACTCCCTGTTGAGTCTTTCGTTGGCAGGACACGATAAATTCAGAGAGCAAGATTATCGAGTTATTAGACGGTAGCTTCTAAGATTGTAACATGCTTATAACGTCATGCTGGAATTGTTGATTTGGACAATACAGAAACCCGAGATAGAGCATAAAGCACATGAGAGCCAATTGGCTTTGGCAAATGTACGTTGTAGCACAATAAACTACTTGGACCTCTAACAGAAAACACTTTCAAGTTCCAAACGCTTGACGATAAATTTCACACAAGAATACGTCGCTCAAACAAGAATACTGCGATCAAATAATGGAACGGGTCTTAAATTAAAAATGCCATGGCTGCAACCCCAATTTTTTGTTTGCTTGCGGAGCTGCTGACATTTTTAGTGGCAGCTAGAATAGGCAGTTTATATTTTTACTGTTCTTCTTACGTGTTTCCATTCTCGTAACAGATCTTCTACACGTTATGACGCGTCCCACAACGATTTTGGAACAAGACATTTTTAGAGGCTAAGAAGAAACAAAGCTCGGCTTGGCAAAAAGATTCAAAGCTTTTCAGCTAGCAAAAGAGAGTTATTACACATTGTCTCACTAAACAAAATAGTGTACGATATAATTAAGGCAATTTCCAACATTCTTACATTGAAGATGAGAATCTGGTTTGAGGTGGACCAGGCCAGACCACCCCGAAAGTGTATCATCCACACTAGAACAAGGGCCACACACAAAATGCCTACAAGATGAACCAAAATCGTGAAAGGCAAGACCGAAACACGTCCCCAATTCCATCTTGCCATCGCCGCAGCACTCGGTACTCAGATCTGCTCACAAAGCACTGACGAATATGCTCAGGGAATGGCAAGGGCGATCAATGGGAATTGCAAAATGCGAAAGAGCTATGGAATAGAGTAGGGCGAGTGGAGTATTTAAGTGAAGTAATAATCGATTCATTCATGCATCATATGGAGTCTGAACGCTCAATCCTGCGAACCTATCGTGGCAGCCATGTTAGGGGCATAACGCAAAATTCTCCATCTGCTGATACGCTTTGAATTCCGCTCCTCCTCCTCCTCCTCCAGGGCCGTAGGCAGCGCAACTTCAAAGTTCCAACTGCCATCTCCAAGACTCTCCAAGTATAAAAGTAGGGCGTGCGTTGACGAAATATTGATAAACAAGGTTCCAGCCTCCCAATGTATTAATGAGCCTTTGCTTACTACTCACCGACGGACTGTCCAGTGTAGGGTAGGCTCTGACAACATTAGCAGGATTGGATTGAGGAGGTACGATTTGGTACAATCACACCCTGCTTTTATTGGCATTAGAGACTCAAAAGCACAACATATTACAGACTTATATTTATTGTTAACATCAGGTGACTAAAACACACCAAACACAATGTGTGTGGCAATCCATGCAATTATCTTCTTGGCATATACCGCTCCATTTTCATGTTATATAAATATCCTGCATTGATGTGTTATCCATGCTCTTCAGTGTTCTCCCCTAGTTCGTCAAAGAACTGTTTGAGCCATGTAAGCTTATTGCCCATCTTGGCTGCTGCAACGTACTCTGCTTCGTAGGATGATTGAGCAGTAATTGTCTATTTCTTACTGATCCAAAGAACAGCTGCATTTGCTGCTATGGTGTTTCCTCCAAAAATACTCTTGGAGTCATCCTTTATAGATGCCAGCTTGCATCGTTGTAGGACTTCACCTGAAACAAAGACCATAGTCCCTTGTTTGTTTCAGGTATTGCAAGATCCTCTTAGCAATTTTACAGTATGTAAGTCCTAGATTAATGTTCAACTGGCTCATTTTGAATACTGCATAAGCAATGTCTTGCCGTGTGTTGTCTGCCAAATACATTAATGAACAAATAAGCATTCTATAAGGCCTTTGCAACATAGCTTTCCACTCTACATCGTCTCTGGGCTCGAATGTCACGCTCTCTTTTGAAAGTTGGTTGTGCTTTCACTTTAGCAGTCTTCTTTGGGCCTTCTGCGTTTCGTGTCGGTGTATCCCTTGGTCTGAGTGGAGGATGTGAAAGATTTCAGATCAATTAATATCCAAATCCATAAACTGATTTTGGGTTAGAAAGACAACAAATCACCAACCTCGCCAATGTAGAAAAATTAGCATCTACTCTATGAATGAGATGCAAACTCTAATAGATCTTGATCAAACATCAACCAAAACATAAAATAAAGTTGATGTCCGTACAAAAATAATAAGCTACTGTATTTCATACGTGTGGATGAAAAAATAACATTTAATGAACATTCTACACATAGAATTGCAAGATATCACAAGTGCAGTACACCATGGATAGTAAAACCCAAGAGAACCATGTATAAGCATAAAATGAGACAAGAGAGAGAGAGAGAGAGAGAGAGAGAGAGAGAGAGAGAGAGAGAGAGAGAGAGAGAGAGAGAGATCTTCCCATGAGTTACAACCAAGTTATAGTAGATCCAAACCTAAATACAAACTTTGGTTTTCCTCCATAATGAAAAACCCTACTATCATTGTGACTAGATATAATGTCTCTACTACTCAAATTGAATCTCTCCAAAACTTGTGTTCTATACTTTCCCACATCTTCCAAAAGTATTTATTCAAATGCTTTTAGACTAATATAACTTTGAAAAGTCAAACTCTAAGTCTAATATGAAATTGGCCTCAAATGCCATATAAACGAATGTAGAAATTTTGACTAAACTAGTTGAAATTTCTCACACTCCCTCTTCAACTAGTTTTAGCATGGACTTTGATAACACTCCAAGTGATGTCCTATGATTTATAAACTTTCCAATGCTTTGGTGAAGATATCAGCTACACATTCCCTTAAAGAAACATGTTGGAGCTCCACCTCCTTTGCCATGACTTGCTCCCTCACAAAGTGATATGCCACATCAATATGCTTGCTCCTAGCATGAAAGATAGAATTGGTTGCCAGCTTTTGGACTAATAGGTTGTCACAAAAAATGATTGGGCTCTCTGGAAAATCCAACAAGTGATGATTCTTGATTATCCACTTGAACCTTACCATCTCCTTTGTGCAGTGTGTAAGTGCTTTGTACTCGGCCTCCCTAGAGGACAATGAGATAATGGCTTGTTTCTGTAACATCCATGATATAGCTCCATCACCTATGAAAATACAATAAGCACTTACGGAATTCCTATCCATTTTATCTCCAGCATAGTCCGAATCTGAAAATCCAAACTCTAAGATCCATTAACACTAGCAATTAACACTACATCCATTAACATTAGATCCACAAAAATGATAGAGACTTACTCTTCTCTCTCTCCCTTTCTCTCTCACAAAAAGCATAAGAATAATCAATCCCAATAAGTCTAACAATTAGCAAATCCAAAAAGAATATGAAAGTTAGAGGAAGAAAGATGAAGAGCAAGAACATTTCATAAGAGGCCCAAATTGCTTGTATTGAAATGAAGAGAATATGTACACACGATTTGAATTTTTCACTATCTATATTAGATTTTAGGGCTTTGGCCTCAAATCTTATTGGCCAATTTCTATCCTACGTATTTGAAATTCAAAAAGTGGAGGAACCCATTCAAGAATTGGAAGGAACCAATTTGAATTTGAATTTTGGTTGGAACCCCTTTTTATTCACTAAGTCACACATGAAAGCCCAAGGCATAGTGGTCGCCAAACTGACCAAATGGCGTAGTGGTGAGCCACATGTCGGTGACGTGGACTTTTAGGCGCTAGCGATGCAAAAAAGTTGTAGTAAGGGTCCTTCCACTTGGACCAGTCTCGGAAGCGAAACTGAAATGATAATTAGCCTCCAGGATCAACTTTATTAAATCTGGAAGAGATTACATTCATACATAGACTAACTGGTCTCGTGGCCACTAACACGTGTTGGCATTATGGCTGGCTTGCACTAGTAGAGGGAGCTGAGACCTGGCGACTAGATTTCTGGTTGAGCTGTCCAAGTTTTTGTCTACCGGACTCCTGTGAAAAATCAGATCCAAAATTTACTTAATGGATCAACAAGATCTTGACCAAATTTGGATGCACATCTAAATTTAACTACAAGATAGAAATCATGAATTTTAGCATGCTAGAATTTCATAAATCACTAAAATCTGATTAGAAGCTAAAAATATAGTAAGGTAATATCCATTTTTGTACATTAGCAGCAGCAACAGTAGTAGCCTACTATCTTTCACATGTGTGGATGCAAGATCAATCACAAAGTTGACATTCTACACACTAGAAATCAAGATAACCTGAGAAATATGAAAGAGATAGATATAGAAACAAAAGAGATGAGTTCTCCACAAAGAATTTTTTTTCTATGATTATTTCTCCATGTTGGTACAGTTATTTATAGCTTCCAAAATGTTATTTGGCCAATTGCCCTAAACTTTTCCTGAATGGTTACTTCTTGGTACTTCACCAAAAAACCTAGAAATTCTAGATTAGATGCAACGTATGTAAACTAGCAAATTAGAATGGGTCCAAATCCAACCTCATCCACTTATCTAATTGCCAAAAATAGTACAAACACTATTTAGTCCTTTATTCACAAATACAGATCTATCTCTGAGTTGAAATTTCATGTTGGCCTCAAAATTGCCAACATAGATCAACTAAAGTAGTTGAATTTTTCACACTTTCTCTTCAACTAGTTTTAGCATAGATCTAGATAGCCCCAAGTGACGTTCTATGTCTTTATTTGAAGATGGATCCTCCGTTTTCCTATCATCAAGAGTAATGTTGATGTAGCAAATGCATCCAAAAGTTTTGTAAAACTTGACACTCGGTTTCCTAGCAAACAAGACCTCAAAAGAGGTCTTCCATCCAATACCGCACTCGGCCATCTATTGCATAGAAAATTAGCACACAACAAAGCCTGATCCCAAAAGATTAAGGAAATTTTTCACCTAACCTCATGGCTTTGGCACTTTCACATAAGGTTCTATTCTTCCTCTCGGCCACTCCATTTTGTTGTGGTGTCCTTGGGCTTGGTAGGAATGTCACTTGTCAAGAACTTGGTCTTTGTGGAAAATTGCACCTCCCTTGCAATCTTGAACTTTACAAAGATATAAAACACCTAATCTTTGCTCTTTAGTAGATACACCCAACTAAAATCATCAATAAAAGTCACATACATCTTAGCGCCTCCATTGCTAATTGTGTCAACATAACAAAAGCATCATCTTAATTTTGTTCATCAACACCATTTTCATCAAGAGCTAGAATGTGAGTTTTAATTTTAAATTACTAATTTGCGGACATTGTTTATGCTAAGCATGGGTGTTTGTCCTCAACTCTTTTTTAAATTATTATTTCATTATTTATGCTTAGCATAAGTTCATGTCGCTAATAAGTACAAATTTAACATTTGGGAGACCCATGCTTAGTATAAGTGTATTTCTAATGTCCTTACTTCTCTTTTAAATTATTGTTTTTAAGATCATGATCCATGCTTAGTATAAGTGTATTTGTAATATCCTTACTTCTCTTTTAGATTATTGTTTTCTAAGATCATCATTCATGCTTAGCATAGGTTCATGTCACTAGTGTCATTCTTATGCTAGGCTCATGCCTAGCATAAGTGGATTTCTAATGTCCTCAAATCTTTATAAATTATTCTTTCTAAGATTTTATTTATGCTCAACATAAGATTATCATAAGTCAGGTAGTTTAACATTTGACAAAGCCATGCTTAGCATAAGTGTATTTCTATTTTTCACAAAGTTTTGAAAATAGAAAGAGTGGACAGTTTCATGAACAGTTTAGAACCCACCTTTAGAAAGCCAAGGCCGAAAAAAAAAAACAAACAGAATTTCAATAGACTAGGGACTCAAGCATTGACGATGATCCCAAAGAAATATTTGTTTCCAAGTCTATTGATGATCCTCCTTATTTTTGTTGGATTTATCTTCTCTACTCTCCTAAATCTCATGTTAACCTAGTTCCATTCATAACGCTGCAAATTTACATGCATTGTCGCACAACTCTATTATTGAAGACATGCAAGAGAATGGTACCCGACCTATCGAGCTAAGTCGACTTATCGGGGAAGCCCGACTTGGTCGACATTTCGGGAAGTCTAACTTGTCGACTTGTCCGACATATCAACTTACCCGACATGTCCGACATATCGACTTATCAACTATCCTGACTTGATTCACCACATCAGTGATTTGCTCATCCGAATAGTCAAAGCCTCCTCACGCTCACTTCTTGTAATGTGCAACTAACTTGACAATGATAACAACCGCCACAATCTCCTCCAGACATCACAATGGCTCCACGCCATCCCTTTGTACATAAATTGTATATAGTTGATCATTGTAATCAATTTTATAATGCAGGTGAATTAGAGACAGACACTATAGATACTTTCATGCATTAATTTTTTCTTCTAGACTGATTGTCAGTAATAAGCTCATAGCCTTTACAGAATGGAATTAGCTTCCTAAGCACACAGTTTCGCCTGCTATTGTCTTATGCTCATAGCATCAAACTGACGTGTATCTTCATACATTAATCTGAATTATCATTGTCTTCATTGCATTTAGAGTTCTTGTTAGTATTACACGTTTAAGCTACTACGTCTTCATGTTTGACATTTTTATTGCTTTGTCTAGTTGTCTGCTCTTCTGCTTCCACAAACAATTGCACATTGTTGGAGGGTTTGCGGATCCCAAGGCAACCCCAATAGTTAATAAGTGAGAGGGATTTGGCACCCTATGTGTGTAAGTCCAATCCGATGATCACATAGTTATTTCATTAGTTACACGTTAATAAAAGGAGTTTAGGTCTTTCTGTGAGACTTTTAATGTCGCAGGGTCTAAAAGTCATGTTAGTAAATAAAAGGGGTTCACACCAATTTTTGAGCTAGTTCCCTCTAAAATTCAAATTTAAATAGTTAGGAAAGTAGAAATTGGCCAATGGAATTGAGGCCAATACCCTCCAATCCACTATATAGTGGTAGTTTTGAATATTGTAAACATGTTCTCTTCATTTCAATACAAGCAAGTTGGCCCTCTTATGGAATGGATATGGAATGTCCTTGCGCTTTATTTGTTCTTTAACTCTCATGCTTTCTTTGTGTTTGCTATTTGTTGGATTTAATGCTTATTGGGATTGATCATTCTTATGTAATGCTTAGTGTTAGATGTGAATCTTATGCACATGCTGAATTATGAAATAAGTTATCACTCTCATGGGAACGAACCTCTGCATGACAACTAACTTCATCTCCTTGATGCTTGTGTGCTTGGATCCAGGGTTGAGGGTAGGATAAGAAATAGCCCAACACAATTTTGGTGTCATTGCCGGTTACCTGAACTTTATTAAATCGTAAGTTCTTTGAAAAAATGGGTCCTACGCCATTTTTTGTTTCATAAGATTTCATATTTCTATTCTTTATGAAAAGTTTCTTTCAAAAATATAATCTTTATACTAAATGTAACATACTATATTAAATTTTTGTAAGTACGTAAAAGACATGAGCTCGAGATCAAATGTAGTGATATTGGCGAAACTATCCAACTAATGGAATAACACTATTACCTTGTCAATATCAACATCGACTTGTAAGTCGTACCACCCAAAAAATAGCTTTGCATTATACAACACACGAACCAAGCATAATTAAAAAAATCATTCTGTTGTACAGACTGCAGATATTGAATAAAAGCTTTTAATATCATGATAAATAATTTATTCATGCGAAGATGAAAATTTTGAAACAAAAAAATCCATTTCAACAATAAATATTACATACCTTGAGAGATTTTATGTTAATTTTGCCAACAGAATTTGCCATTGTCGGTATTTTCCGAACGACTGCATGAAGTAGAGAATCAAATTCTCTATGTGTATTCTCAACTGGATTTATTTTTACATAGAGAAAATTTGATACTCCTTTATTTATTTTCACAGAAAGAATGTTTAGGCTCCAATGCTGGTTGAAACAATCAAAACAAAATTAGAATCAATGCTGAAAAGAACATAAACATCAAAATAAAAGACATTAAAACTAAATTAGAAAAACTTACCTATTTTCACATGGAATCAAACAAATTTTGGCCACTGGACTGCACTTGATGAAATAAATTTTGGCCACTAGGCTGCACGATGAAATAAATAGCTGCATCAAAATTGGCCTCCTTTGCCTTCACTACAGTCATGAAGAAATGACTAACAACAAAAATGTCTCCGAGACTGATATTGTGCTGCAAAAACTTCTGGTTGGCTTCAACAATAGCATCTGCTATCTGGAGAATTTTATTTAGTAGCTCTTTACAAAATTTAGGACCTAATCTAAAACTTCTATTTATATCTGAAATAAAAAAGTCAAAATGATTGCCGAGAATATCAATTTTATTGGCTAAATAAGATTCATATTCATTATAATGATCGGAATCAAAATAAATCTACCAAGGATCGTATGGGATTCTTACAAAAAGATTATATACAAGGTTTTGAATGGATGTGAAAATAATATTTACAGGTTTTTCTGTTATCTTATCAAGCTCCTCTTGGGTTATCTTGACCTTCAGGGAAGAAACCTTTTGAAGAGGCATAACAGGAGGCAAAGCCTATCATGAGTCTGATTCAGAGTCCGAAGACGTTGAACCAGTGGTCAGGACAATGTGGGGCCGCTTTGCAGGGATGACTTTCGGAGAAAGGGAAGCAGCTGGCCTACGAGATCTAGATTTTGTAGGCATAGACTGCTTCCTCTTCCTACTTTGGCCATGCCTAATTTTTTGCTTTCTTATCTTAAGCATAACAAACATAGCAAAGCATAATTTTCTTGTAGATTGAAGGAAAGTGAGTTGTTGTTCCAAAAACAAATTAACATAATAGTTCAAAATGTGTAATGTTCTTAATGAAATTCAAGTTGGAAGTCTTGTTGTATGTTTTGATTTCAAATAGTAAAATTTCATAAAATTTTTAATTTAATTTTATAACCATTATTCAAACAAAATCTATTTGAAGTTATTAATATTCTAGTCATAATAATAGTACTGAAATAAGTTAATTTTAATGTTTTCGAAGTTTTTAGCATTTAAGTACATTATAGAATTTTTAAACTACTAAAACCACTTAAAATGATACTTGTCTTCAAAATTTAACATTCTGAAGTTTGAAAACTTAAAATTATTTTTATATTTATCAAATCAATAATTTGTTTACATTCAAATTTGCTTACTTGATCCAAATTTGATAATAGAAAAACGTTGCTTAAATTTTCAGCATAACAAAGCACATTTTCGCTATGTTTTGGGCTATGCCTAATTTTTTGCTTTGTTATGTTGAGCATAGCAAGCATAACAAAGCACCTCTTCACTATGTTTTTGGCTATGTTGAGCATATCAAGCACAACAAAGCAACTTCTTCCTATGTGGCATAGCATAGGAAAGCAGCCTTGCAGTTTGACAGCCGTATTGACCGTCAAAAGCCATTTTGGCTGTAAAATATAGGAGTCCTAAAAATTTAGCTGTCATAGCAGACAGGCACATACAATTTGAAAACGTCATTTTGACATGTGCCTTTGTTTTTTTATTTGTATAGATTCACAATAAATATATTATACACATCACTTGAAACTTCAAAAAAAATTCAGCACAAACTTTGACATTCATGATTCAACTTTCGGCCCTTCTAACTTAGCGGCTCATCTTTGAAATTCTTATCCATCTCTAAAGTATGAAATCTCATTTCAGATTTGAAGGTCAAATGGTTTTTCAAACCGTCATTGAAGAAAAAGCACGACAGACAGCCTTGACCGTCAAACTGCAAGGCTGTAGGAAAGTGAGTACAAAATGTGTAATGTTCTTGATGAAATTAGAGTTGGAAGTCTTGTTGCACTTCTAACTTTCAAAAAGCAAAATCTCATCTACTTTTTAACTTAATTTTATATCCATTATTCAAACACAATCTATTTGAAGTTATTAATGTTCTAGTCGTAATAATAGCATTAAATAGGTTAAACTTATATGTTTTTGAAGGTTTTCACATTTAAGTAGATCTTAGAGTTTTTAAACTCAAATCACTTTAATTGATACTTGTTTCTCAAAATTTAATATTCTGAAGTTTAAATTTGAAATTATTTTGATTTTTCAAATCAATAATTTATTTACATTTGAATATGCTTAATAGAGGCAAATTTGAAAAAGAAAAATGTCAAGTTAATTTTTTCATATTTGTAAATTTCAAAAAAGTAAAACTCTTTGATGTTTTAGTTTACTCATAAATATAACGTTAATTTAAAATTAAAAATAGGTCTCTAGGTCATTTTTTTGGGGGGTCACTCTATTCCCATTTCAAACATGCAAACAAAAAGTGCATCCTCAAATTGGGGTGTGGTGAATCAATGCTTGGACCGGTGGGCACCTCCAACCTTTTTTTATTTTTGTATTATTAAAAACTAGAAATATGTACAAACAATGAAACGATTCTCAGAAAAGAAGTTTCAAATCAAACTTCTAAAAAACCCACAAGATTTGTATAGAGTTGATAAAAAGCCGGAATAGAACCTTAAAATCTGAAAAAAGACTAACTAATTTGTGAACCATTTAAAAACTTACATATCTCCAAATGGAACAATAAAATGTGGATTTCAACAATTGGCCTATCTGTATTTGTCACTTTGTTACGAGCACTATATAAAAAGCAAGTCTAGTCTTTTCTCAAGATTAACACTTAAAACTTGATATCAAAAGCTCTTAAGCTAAATAGTCTTCGCTCTTCAGGAAATGGAACTGTGGTAGAACCTAAGCTAACATCATTTCGTGCTTTCATAATCCTCCACCTATTTATCTTTGATTAAGTAACAATGGTGGTGCTACTTATCATGCTTCATCATGAGTTGTGGGCTGATCCACCCTTGGTGGATTACCCACTCAGGTGTCTTCGTGGATTCCCACTCAGCTGTGGATTCCCGACTCAGCTGTTGGGCTGGTCCACCCTTGGTGGATTCCCCCAGTCAGCGGTAGATTCCCACTCAGCTGTGGATTCCCGACTAAGCTACGGATTCACCAATCGTGCACATACCTGGGCCAAAGGTGTGTTTAATGATGGAAAAATTTAACTGCAGCAGTTTTGAGTGGAAGTGCCAAATAATTATTTCAGGTTGATAATGCATTGTCGGTCTGCTTAGGGCCAACAGACGTGGACGAATGTGACGGAAGCACAGCAGAGAGGACCACCAAGGCTCCTAGCACAAGCAGCGATAGTCCCAGACAATTGGCTACCTTTCCTTCTGGACCGAAATTGCCCATCAAATTTCTGCCTTGCAACAATGCCACCAGCTCCACGATCCCTGATTCTGCACTCGCTAATGCTGATAGGTAGACCAACAATCCCATAAAGGCGTGCCATGGAAGCCCACGAGCTCTGATGTAATTGGGAAACCGTGGAATGAAAAACACCAAAAATCCGATTATCAACTGCAAATACAACATGGAATTCAAGGATCAATGTACCCTGTTTTGTCAAAATGCACATGATATCATTTAGGATATATAGTTATTTATATTCACAGTTACAGTCTCACCTAAAGTTTTAATTCAGTAATTATTCGATTTGAGGAACACGGTCTTTCTTAATAATCCAGGGACATCATCGAGCACTAACGTCCATGAGAGTTAAGATGTAAGCTCGCAAGTCTAATGCATCAAACAGAGAGGAAAACAAGCTAGCAGATTGCAATTGCGCCAGAAACAGACATAAAGCAAACACCAGGTGCAAAGATAGCTTCATAAAACAAAGCGATGTCTTGCAATCGCGTGCTCCAAACATTATGTATTCGTATCAGGGTACATACCAAGATTCTCAAAAAAACTTGGGGACTACAAGCGTCTTTAAATAAAACATCAGAACGAAAACTACTGTCCATATTTTAACTAAGTAACTAACAGCCCTTCTACTTCAGATTACGACCTAATTACTAACATAACAGATATTTAAGTTGATCGATCAGACCGGTGTTAGGCCGCACCTGAAGTCCGAAGAGTATAATGGTCGTCAATCCCAACCATGAGTGGGAGCTATGGAGATTGTCAAAACCCATTTCTTTGTGAAACTTAAAAACAGCTGCTACGCCAACGATTGCTCCACGCTAAAGCATGCAGAGCGGCGTGCACCGTTTTCTTATATAATTTCGTGCCAGGTGTGCTCTTAAAGTGTACAATGGCTGGCGATTACCAAGAAATGATAAAACATCCGAGCTAGTTAGAAATACTACGAGCGGCTATGTTTCTTAAAGTTTACTATAATGGTTGAATCGGCATCATAGTTTCAGTAGGGAGCTTCCGTCGGCAATTGTCCAATAATCTATCTACAACGATTCAGGAGTTAGAAAAAGTTCCTCTAGTCTAGCCTCTATGACGTTAGGAATTTAATTTGCTTCCAAAAGAACAGTCTTTCATCTGAAAGTAATTTGCAAAGTTGAAATTAGCACTACAAAAGAACAGCTTCAGAAAGAAAGCGCGACACTACTTCGATCAGCAATAGATCAGAAGGTTTGGAATTGCATATTATCACAGTGCACACAGCTATCATATATTTGTAGAGATTCATCCAAGATTGGAGTACTCAGTATATAATAAATAATCCGAGCTTGTCTTTAAAACCACTGTCGACCTTGAGAGCTATGGAAGAGTTACCTTCACTGGAAAGGAAAATGTAGCACACGATCATTAGCACCGGATGCATCTGCAACCAAGTCACTGTGCTTCAGTTTCCCGCTGTTGAACCCAGTTACAAGTAGAAATATAACAGCGATTAAATGCCTGTTGCCACACAGTAGATGCATATGAGACACAAACATCCCTTAGCAGTACTTACACTTAGAGTTTACTGCTCAAGTTTGTTCGAGAATCCGCCTAATTAAAGAGATCGCTCTATTCTTAACTTACATTTGTTACGGGTTCCAAAGACATGCTTTTTTGTGTCACAATTACGAAAGGGAGCTTGTAGAGTCTTTGACTGGCCGGACAAGAATCTTAAGGAGCATGATCATCAAGTTCGATTATGATCTTTGCGGTTTTAAATTGCTTAACGAGTGCATACTTGAAGTTGCTAGATTGCCGAATACAGATAACCAACAATTTTTGAAGCACAGTCAGATCAAGACTTAGACCTCCAACCTTAAAGCTTCTATAATTTCCAAGCGGGAATACTTTGGCCAGAGAACAAAACGGGTCCTAAGATACACATGCCGCGGTTGCATATTACTAGATGATAAGGCCTGGAATTTTTGCTTTATCAGAAAGATATTGCCACTTGTAATGGCAGCTAGTATTATAGGCAGCTTCTGTTTTTACTGTACAGTCAGTTTGTATATAGGTCCCCTCTATCCTTTTAGGTAGACCTGACAAAAACCACATAATCATTGCATTTTCGTTAATCAGCTCGGGTTCGCACTCAGATCTGAGTCGTTTAACCCGTTCAATATAATCTCGTACCATCTCCCGCTTTTCCATTTTAATTTTAGTTAAAAGTAGGAAAGGGTCTTTCATAAACTTCTGAGGTTTGAACCATGTGATTAGGGCTCGTTTAACAGTTTTCCAATTCGTACGCTCAGTTTCATTTTAATTATAATACCAATCATGTGCTGCACCCGTTAAGGCCATTGGAAATGGCTTAAGTTTATCTTGGGAAAAAAATTTGCCATAGACTTCACAAGATTCAGCATAGATCTAGAGAAATCTAACTGGATCTGTTAATCCATTGTATTTGGGTAGATCCAAACGGGGTGATATCCTAACAATGATTGGATTGACTTCCTGAGGAGCACCTCCAGGAGTAGCCATTTTTCCTTCGAATTAAACCAGTCAGACAATGAGATTGCATCTAGATTTTCACTCAAGAATTTCTCAAATCAGATCTGCTAGATCAGATTCCTAAAACTGTGAAAAAGGTTTTAAAATCAAATGATCGACCCTTCTCAAAATGAAGAATTCTCATAATCAGATCAAATTGAACCAGATTTGACTAAAAATTTGGCAAAGACTTGATCTGGAAAATCAGAACCTAAAAATAGTACTAGCGAAGATTTTCTACGCAAAGATTGACTCGGCAAAGGTTCAACAGTGCTATTTTTGGTAAAATCTCTCTGATCAGATTTTTTTTGACAAATTTGGTAAAAATAACCTTCACCGAACACTCAAACAAAGAATCTGACTCAAATAAAGCTAGGGTACAACAGGCGAAGGTTACTGACACATAAAAACATTGTTTCTATAGTTTAGCGAGGGTAAGAATAGAGATTTTCTATGAACCTGATAAGATGAATGTCCGCCGAACTCAAAAATAATAAATTACTATAAACTGAATAATTTGAAAACTTGGCAAAGGTTATGGCGAATAATCAAGAGTAATATTGGTATTTTTGCAAAAAAGAGACTTTTTTGACAAAAATATGACAATATAACAACTAATCTTTTGGAAAACATTTGCCCAACTTACTGATTATTAAAAATAGCATTAGGGGAACTCTTGAATCCAAAAGGGCCTTTTGTAAAGATGCTTTTTTTGACTTTTTTTATGTCCACATGGCCCAATGGTGTGTTTCCATGTGCGCTAGATCGTAACGGTGGTGGCCTAACTTCAATTTCGAGTAGCCACTTCTGAGATAAACCAATGACACTAAAATTCAAAATGAAGTGGGTGGGAAACCCGAGGCCATGTCCTCGCGCATATGTCATCGCGTCGCGTCGTGCCTCGCCACATGCAGAAGGCAGGTGGAGTGAGCACATGTGGAGGAGCAAAATAGATTGCCTCTAGCAAAAGAAGTGTAGCATCTTTTTACACCATTATGTATATCATGAAAAAATGCACACTTTTTCTTTTTGGATCACTTCAATCCGACGCACGGTTAAAAAGTTATGGCAGTTTGAAGATTCATACCCTACTTGATATCAGAGCCGAGCGACCAATGACCTATTCACACCGAACGTAATTCTCTAGTCGTGTGGCTGAGATATTGTAGCATCTGTTTAACCATTGTGTAGATAGTGAAAAACTGCACACTTTTTTTTTTTGGATCACTTTAATCCGACACACGGTGAAAAAGTTATGGCGATCTGAAGATTCATACCCTCCTTGATATCGGAGCCGAGCGACCCATGGCCTCTTCTCACTGAACATAATGCTCTGGTTGCATAGCTCCAATATCGCAGCCACGCGGCCAGAGCATTATGTTCAGTGAAAAAAGGCCATGGGTTGCTTGGCTCCGATATCTCATTCGTGCGACCAAAGTATTATATTCAATGAGAACATATCATGGTCGCTCGGCTCCGATATCAGGTAGGGTATGAATCTTCAAAGTACCATAACTTTTTAATCATGCATCAGATTGAAGTGATCCAAAAAGCAAAAGTATGCAGTTTTTCATTATCTATACAATTATGTAAACAGATGGTACAATATCTCAGCCACATGACCATAGCATTATGTTCAGTGTGAACAGGTCATTGGTCACTCGGCTTCGATATCAAGTAGGATATAAATCTTCAAACTGCCATAACGTTTTAACTGTGCGTCGGATTGAAGTGATCCAAAAAGAAAAAGTGTGCAATTTTTCATGATCTACGTAATGGTGTAAAGAGATGCCACACTTCTTTTACTAGAGGCAATCTATTTTCCTCCTCCACATGTGCTCACTCCACCTACCTTTCGCATTAGAGAAAAAATGGGCCCGAAGAGGGCCCTATAAGAAATGCCATGTAGGAGAGAGAAAAATAACTATAAAGTAATTATAATATCATTTTCTAACTTCTTTAAGCATCTGCCCGCACTACTTTCCATGTAGATGAATGCACCTTAGTTTAGTCAATCAAACTTCATTGGTGTTTAACCACAGTTAAAATATAATTTTTCAAAATGCTGAAATATTCCCTCCCGATAGTTGGGAACACTCGAAAATTTGAATTAGAAGAGACATTTCTGAAGAAAGCCTATGCCATCTCTATCTCCAGCAGAGTCGCTAGCGCCATCTCCAGCTTTGTTATTGTCATTGTGTTGTTTGTTACTATACTATTGTACTGATGACAAAGCTTTATCATCTTCATGTAAATCTGTCACCAGAGTATGCTCCGCTCAGGATGAGAAATTCAAATTAACCCAGATTGTCAACTTCTGATATTGTCCGATACAGGGAGGAAAAGCTAAACTTGGAGTATCGGATCCGAGCGCAAGAACAACGACCAGAAAAGAAAAGATATGCAAGACGCGCTTGAATGCGATATCATATGATGCAGTATCAGATCCAGACGCATAATAGCCAACGAGTTGTGATGAGAGCAAACGGCGCGCTTGAAATCGATATCTGGCAAAGCAATCTTGAATTTGCGTGAGAATCCGTGCCCAAAAAGATCTATTTATAAAAATTATTTTGCACGTGTGGAAAAGTGGTGAAGGAACACATGTTGACTTTTGATTGGCAAAATAAATGCGCCATACCTAAAAGGATAGATCTGACATATGTCACGTGCGAGAATGACACGCGTCGATCAGGGATTTGCGCACATGTCTCAGCCCACGTGGCCTCGTAATTGGTATATCATAATCAGTACGAACATTCCACGTGGTCTAATCATCTAACGACACATGTCCCGGCCGTCTTTTCACACGTGCAAAAATTTCGTATATATAAGCCCTCAAAATTTTCATTTTTTTCGCAAAATTCTCGCTTTTAGCTCCCGATATCGCTCTCAAGCGCACTCTTTCATCCTTCAGGCTTCCGATATCTCACAATGCACTTGAGTTCGATACTGCTTGTTGTGCAATATCGCTTTCAAGTGCACATCTCTTTTCTACATATAATCTCTCTAGATCTTGCACTCGAAACCGATATTCAGTGCTAATATCGATCTCAAGCTCCCTTTCGTCGCAAATTTTTTGTTTTGATCCACTTTTGTTTATTTCAAACTTCTTTTTGTTAATTTTCTTCTTCCGAGAATGATGGCTAGGACTATATCCAACGCCCGTGCCATCACCACTGTACAGTCATCCCATTCCCGTATTCTCCTTGGTACTGGCCGTAGGCATGACAGGAAGCAAGTCTGGCTTACAGAGATCAGAAAGCTCTAGAGATCAACTTAATTGTTGATCCCTAGAGCTCCTTTCGGCCGATCTGTCCGAAATGTCACTCTGTCACTTGGGCTTGATGTTCGTTTTGCCGTGACAGCCATGCAGGCTTTGCAAGGTGCTGTAGAAGATTTTTTGTCCCAGTGTTTTGAGGATACTTGTCTTTTGGCAGTGCATGGTAAGCATGTCACCATCATCCAAAGGATTTCATCATTCTCAAAAGGCTTCGGGACAGATATTCTGGTCTGCATGTAGATAATGCCAGCACCTCCAGAAATCTGCCTTTGGATAGAACCGACGTGCCTACTACCTCTAGGAGGAAGAGAAAGCAGGCTGTCCCCAAAAAGGCTGGATCTCGAAGGCCAGCTACTTCCCTTCCTCCTAGACGTATCCCTGCCAAAAGACCCCGTGTCATCTTGAGCTCTGAGTCAAATGCTGGAGAATCTGACTCAGATTGAGAATCTTCACCCAGTCCTCCTCCTGTTATTCGTCCAGCTCCTCAGCAGGTTTCATCACCAAAATTGTTGATTACCCAAGAGGAGCTAGACAAAATAACAGAGAAATTTGTAAATATTATTTCCACTTCTCTTTCTGCACCTCCTGTACATAATCTTTTTGTGAGAATTCCATACGATCCAGCCTAGGTTTTTTTTTATTCTGACCATTATAATCAATACGAGGCCTATCAAGCTAACAAAATTGATCTTCTCGGCAACTTTTTTGATTTTTTTCTTCCAGATACACGTAGAAGCTTTAGATTAGGTCCTAAATTTTGTGCGAAGCTTAAAGATAAGACCTCAGAAATTTCAGATGCAATAGTAAAGGCCGATGTTTCTTTTTTGCAGAATAGTATTAGTTTCGATTCCCATGGTACATTTTTTGTAGTTAGTCCATTTTTCATGGGAGCGGTAAAGGCGAAAGAAGCCAATTTTGAGAAGACTGTCTATTTTATCGAGTGCAGTCCTATGGCAAAATTCTATTTGATTCCATATGAAAATAAGTAAGGATTGCTCTTTTGTTTTTGTTGCTTTATTTTGGATTGTTGCATACCTGAGTGCGTTAATAAGAACGGAATTTTTTCATAAATATGAATTTATCAATATTTGTATCTTGGTTGTTGCAGTCGGCATTGGAGCCTAAACATTCTTTTTGTAAAGATAAATAAGGAGGGAGTATCAAATTTTCTATGTGTAAAATTAAACTCAGTTGTAAATACACATAGAGAATTTGATTCTCTACTTCATGATGTCGTTTGGGAAATACCGACAATGGCAATTTCAATTGGAGATATAACCATCAAATCTCTGAAGGTATATTCAAATTATCTCTGACATGCAGTATTCCTTTTTTTAAATCAAATGTATCGTCATAGCATAAATAAAATTTCTATCATAATATTACTGCTTTTTGTTCTCTATATGCAGTGTGTATAGCAGAATGACGCTTTTAGTTGTGCATGGTTCGTCTTGTACAATACAAAGCTATTTTTTGAATGGTATAATTTACAAACGGATGTAGATATTGAAAAGGTAATATTCTATTCATTTGTAGTTCATTTCATTCTGATTCATATTTTATTACTATCATTGTTTGTAATTTGCTGATTCTCGTGTTTTGTGATGACATATCACTCTTGAGTCGTATACTCCTTATGATGTATATAGATTTCGGCAAGAGTTGATCAGAACTTTTGCCCAGTACAGTGTAAGCGTTGCACCTGCAATCGAGGCCCCTCAAAAGAAATCTGCTCTTGCCTTAACAGCCTTTCAAGTTGTTCAGGATGTAGATCTTATTTTATATGATAAAAATGGAATAAAAGACCTTCCTAATACAGAGGAAGGCAATTTTGTAGCAGATATTCCTCTTGTCTTAAAAAGCATTGAGGCCCTTCCCGAAACAAAGGAGGGGGAGATTATAGAAGGAGCTGTTGCTTTCAGTTCCTAATACTGATATAGAAAATATAGAAAAATTGATTGAATAGAGATCTGTTTATAAATAGAGAGACATAAAAAAAAAAGGATACAATCATTTTACTTGTAAACAACCTGTTTATGGGTTTTTTTATTGATATCACAATAGATTCTTACAATCAGCTTGTGTCCATAGTCTAATAATGGAATGCAATTTTTCTATAATGATAAAAAGACATGATGATTGGCATGTATTTGCTGATAGTGAATCTCAATGTTCTTCCATAAGTTGGATTGTTTCGCCAATATCTTTGCATTTGATCTCGAGCTCATGTCTTTATGTACTTGCATAAAACTAATACAAAGCTAGTTAGAATTAGTACAGAAATTGTATTAGAAAGTTTTGATTGAAACTATTCATAAAAGATTGAGTGTTTACAGTTACTTATGAGTTTACCATTGAAAATAAATCTGAAGTCCAAAAGTACATCATCTTGTAGGAGCAATAGTTCCCGCCCGATGTAGTTTAGACTCCAATCCTCTTCCACCTCAACACATGTCAAAACGGCATCATTGTATATAATTTCAATATTTTTTCCTTTTGAATGTCCATTGGCTTCCAATTCTTGATCGAGTGGCACCCATTTACCTTTATTTTTTTTCCATCTTTGATAATGGAAGCATAAGCTTAACATTTGTTTTTCAATTTGATAATGGAAGCACATGGAAGACATTTTAATTCTGCATTCTATTTTTCCATCTGACTTTTTGTCCCAGCCTTCATCCATAAGTTCAGATAATAAACTATCTGATAAATTTTGGCATACAAACATCGTTGGGGTTCTGTGAACATTGACACTTGAAAAGAAATCCACAAATATATTCAAGGAAATAAACCAACTCAATCTGACTGTTTTTTATCTCGTGCTCATTTTTAATGAATTTTTTACATCATTATATATCTTGCAACAAAATGATTCTGAAACTATAGCAGCTGGTGCAATCCATTCATCACTTTCAAAACTAGGTAATGGAATTGGTATTATTTGTCCAAAATTTCCTTTTGTATCAGGAATGTACATTGATTCATAAAAAAAGATTCCACTATCAGCTAGAACTTTTGCAGTTCTACCTCGATATTGCAGCTGTCCAATATCAGTGGGAATAACATCTAACACACCTGCTAAAGATCCCCTTGGCTCCCATTCATTTATGTTGGATGGATATAAATCTACAAGAGAAAAATGATCAGATTGGCAGGTTTACTGTTAGATATTTATGAATGACAAAAATCAAAGTATCAATCAAACATCTGATCAATAAACGGTAAAGGGTGAAAATCTTTAACCCTTGCCTTATTGAGGGGCTTGAAGTCCACACAAATTCTAACATGGTCGCTCTTTTTAATCTTCGGCACAATAGCCAGCACCATTCAGTGTTGTAGATTGGAAAGATTAACCCTGCATCACGCATCTTTCTGATCTCTTCTACAACTAGCGTCATCAAATGATTAGCCAATCGCCACTAGCTCTCTTTGATAGGTGCAAAATCTTCTTTCAACGGAATGTGATGCATCATCAGGGAAGGGGGGACTCCCTTGAAATCTTCATATGTCAAAGCAAAAATTCCAATAGTGGTTGTCAGAAAATTTGTAATCAGGTGTCTCTCGCTAGACTCATAAAAGGCTCCAATAAGGAGTTCTTTCTGAACAACAGCATCCCCCTGGTAGATCTTTGTGACGTCGGCATCGCGAATACGTACCAAACGTTCTCTTCCTTGAAAGTGTTCAATCATCAGAACTTGAAAATTCTCTGGAGATGAATCTTCACTAGTAGTGTCATTGAGTCTTCTGCTTCCCAATTAGTCTTAGAAATAGAAGCTCTCTCACTGCCAGGCACATCCGGATAAGAATTCACAATCACACATTTCTTGCCTCTCCCAAATATCAGATATCCAGAAGGTATATCGATCAAGCACTCTGTTTTGCGGATCCATGGTCTGCCAAGTAGCATCTCATACGCCTCCTTGCCGGTCTGCATCCACACAACATGAAAATCGATGCGAGTTGTTTTTCCTACAAAGTTAACTGGTAGGGTGTAATAGGGAGGAAATGTCTTCTAATAATCATTTGTATGGCTCTAATCAGGTGCATATTGAGGCGCCTCTAAGTCAGGCCTGATAAAGGGTGATTGCGCTACAACACTGTGGAAGATTGGCTATATAACTTGTTGAATAGGAGCCACCGGTGTATAACTGTACATTGGTCTGGCAACAACAGTATAGTTGTTCTCGAAAAAATTCTTATTATCAGGAACAGAGCCTGGAATATACTGGGAACGATGTCCCTCTGCCATAGCCACCACCTCTTGTGTAGAGATAATAGAACTTTCAATATCCAATGCTCTGGTAGTAGCCTCCTCTAGAGTACGAGGATTTGATTGTCTGACAACAATTTAGATTGCATATCTGAGTCCTTTCAGTTACAGAGACAAAACCCAATCATCAAGTGGTTTGCTGGTTCCGAATTGTCTAACCAATTCTTTGATATGCCAAGTGTATTCCTTGACGATTTTATAATCCTCCCGACGGCTGCCAGTCAAAGCATAAATCAGGTGGTCAAGAGACTTTGGTATCTGAAACTTGATCAAAAATTTGGTGATGAAATTTTCCATATTGTCAATAGAGAGAGGTTCCAACCGGTAATACCAATCACTGGCACCATCGAATAGAGTACCACTAAAGAATGGTGGCCCTCATCAGTTATCCTGTTAATAGAACATGATCTATAAAAGTCATTGACGTGCTTCTCAGGGTCTTCTTGCACAGTAGCCCAAAATGGTGGCATAGGCTATGTTAACGATTCTGGTTTTGTAACAGTAGGCAATACATTAATGGCCTAATCCCCTTGTCCGACACTAGGAGGATCAGCCATTTGAAAACTTTTAGAACTAACATAAAAGTACTCAGAATGATGTTCAGAAGGAATGTCAAATAGATGTCCCGACGAGTATATAGAAACGCTATCAGATTTAGAATTAGGGGCTTGAGATAGTTCATTAGAATCCTCCTCAAATGCCTCCTTAGAATCTTTATCAGAGACCTCTTCGGTGTCTTCTGTAAACTACTCGTCAAGATCTTGTTTATCTAGAAGATCCGACTTAACAATGTCAAGTTGACTATGATCAACAAGAGACGTTACCTCTACGGGTACACTCCCTATAGAAGATTCGCCAAACAAAGGGTTCATTACTTGTCGTATTTGATCCTAAGTAAGTATCAAGTCCGACAACAGAGTCGAACTAAAACTGTAAATTCGACAGACCCAGGCTATCACTCTAGCTCCTTGTAGAATATCTTTGTCTAAAAATGGGTGTTAATATTGCTCTTAACTCCACAAAACGCCTTGACAGTTTATCTGTAGGATCAAGCTGATTAGACATCAACGCATTCTACCATTAGAAGAGTGATTAAACTGGATTGTCACTCAAATCGATAGGATATGCAAACTCCTTGCATTGACAAGAATTCAGAAGGACAGAATAGAGCGTCCTCCTGACAAATGCACCAATGTTGGAAATAAACTGAAGCTCGTCTCAGTGCCAGTGATCAGCCAGATCACAACCAAAATGATAAAGGTTTAGTTCAGAGTCCACAAAGAATCAACTTCAGAATGTCCAATTCCAAAACATCTGGCTCCATTTATATTGATAAAAACTATCCAAACTCAGAATATGAAATCACATGGACGAAAATCCTACCAATAGAATTTTAGTAACTTTTAAACTGTATCCAACAAATTTTTACGGTTCGGATAAGAGTTTTGTCACCTCCCATCATATCTGGTCATTTCATATTGTTTGACGGTTTTATATTCAATTTTCACGAGTATCATGTCCAAACGTTCACTTGATCCATTTCCAACGATCAATATCGATTAGAAATATCCCAGACAAGTAATAAATTTCAAACTTTCTATCTGGGAAGAACTCAGGTTTCAAAGTTTGGATCCCCATTGCGGTGAGCAAAGGCTCAGCAAGGTTCATTGTTATGGCCATATTCGGTTAAGGACCTAGAATAGTCCTAATATGGTAGGTTGGCCCTCCAGTACTCGAGATTATTGGTCACGTCATGATTTAATTCCATGTCAAGGCTTGTTTGTGATTAATTACCTTGAGAGGACCCAGACACTCTAATTGAGACATATGGAGTATTGCATGCCTGTGTGACGGATATAGGCAGGAGGACTGCATGAAGAGATGTGATCTATTTATAGTTGACCTGCATGGGGGTGGCATGGTTTCATGCACAGGACTCTACTCTCTATATAATGAGATGGGGATTCTCCCGTCGACATATTGGGTTTAGGTTACCAGGTTCTCTCTTCTCCTTGCTTCACATGGCATGGCTTGGGGGCTAGATCCAGTTTTGATATAGGATTGGTTGGGCGGTTTGGCTCCATAGTCTCTTCTATTGTGTTTTCCTATCCTCATCTTAGGGGCAATCCTTTAGGGTCTTTATATTGGTATCAGAGCTCGACTAAGATGCAGTCATGGATGGGAGAAAGACAAGCCTACATCGATTTGGAAGTTCGAAGCACTTGGATATACATCCCGGATGGAGTGCTATTTCTCTCAAGGGAATTACGGAGTTGGATTCACAATTTCCGGATCAGTAGCATGCTTTTCGAAATTATGGTAGAGTGCACTTCTACATAGATTTTTTGTGTAAAAGATGCTGCGAATTTGTAGGAATCTGTATGTAATTTCATGATTTCTTGAGGAAGTCTTCAAATGGTATTGTGTGATTTGTAAGGTTAATTTGGTTACTTGGTTCATCACTAGATTTCGCTCAGATGAAGTTATGAATTAACTGCATCAGTCCACAATGCTCTGAATCATTGTTGTTTTGTTCAAGTTCGTAGATAATTTGAAGGGAAATTGTCTGATTTGTACGGACTGTTGGAGCATAAGCACATGATTCCAGTTATTGCATGCATAGGAGTAAGGATTGTTTACTCAAGTCCTTCTGTAAACCTGCACATTGAGAGCATAGGGTGGAGTTGTAGTTTGCAATATTCTGATTTTGAGAGGGAAGTTGACTCTATGAACGTAAGTTAAGATGAATAACCTCCTTTTTGGTTCAGCTCTCTGTAGAATTTTGATAAGCTTATGCTCACTTCAATATGACCTGCAAGTATTGAAAATTGGCATGAAGTAATATCAGAATTTCTGAGAATCTGTTCCTCTTTGAGCTGTAGGCCGTGAGAAGCCTGGAGTCAAGCAATAGATGATTGCTGTCCAGCAATCGAATTTGTAGAAAGTAGAGAGTTGTAATCTCATTCTGAATCAAAGTAAGGCTAATCTTTATGAAGGAAAAAAAAATCTGCTAATCACAAGTTCACCTTCGAGTTGTTGCATCATCCCTCTGTGAGAAGAGATTAGCGCTGTCACTGGCTGTTGGTTTCTGGATCTGAGAGTCTTGCAAGAAGCGTCTTGATGTGTTGTCTTTCACCCTACAGTATGAAACGCTCAGTATAAAGCTTCTTGATGTGTTGTCTTTCACCCTATAGGGCTAATGGAAGACATGAGGCTTTTGCGAAATCTATTGAAGTTGCATCCATTATTGAAGTAGAGCGCATTTTGACCAGCAAGATTGGAACCCTTCCTTTCCAAAGCAGTGAGGAGCGTAAGGCTGTGGCATTGAGGTGCGATGGATCGAACTGGAGCAAGTGTGGTTCCAGGTTGTTC
The DNA here is from genome assembly GCA_029204225.1 of Diphasiastrum complanatum. NCBI lineage: Eukaryota > Viridiplantae > Streptophyta > Lycopodiopsida > Lycopodiales > Lycopodiaceae > Diphasiastrum > Diphasiastrum complanatum. The sequence continues at coordinate 9,111,279 of CM055110.1, forward strand.
ATTCTCTCTCAATGGCTCTCTCTCTCTATTGAGGCGGATAGGTGCGGCGTGATACTCGGGAGGACGCTTCATGAAATGAAGTTGTGGCGGCCAAGAATGTTGTTAAGAAACCCTTAGGGTTATTTTTTTTTGTTTTTTTTCCAAAACTCTTAAAAAGAATTACTTTGGGGTAAAATTTGGCTTTACGTGGGGTTTTTTTGAAATTAAAAATTCTTGGGAATTTTATGGCTCTTTTAGAAAAGAAATTTCATTTTCTTTTTTGAATGCATGGCCATATGGACTGTGCCAGAGAATCTTGTTGAGCCATTTTGGCTAATCGGCATGCGATAATGGTTTTGAAAAGGAGATTCATGAGATAATCTTCCTAAACCAGCAATGAAGAATTTAATTTTCGATTCTTTGGGGCAATGCCAAGAAAATGGTGTAAAGTGATATTTTGCTATCCTAACAGTCAGTCGGTGAACTAAGGTTCGCAGATTTAGGATTGGAAGCAAGATATTCATTCCTTACCTTTTCCAAAACGGTACCTTGCCAAAAAAAATTCAATTTTTTCTGGTACTGTGCTTGATTGGCAGCCAATAATTGGAAAAACAGTCCAATTTGGAAAAAAATTGTAATAATAGGAATTATAAAACTGAATTCATTTCCAGTAAAATTCTATGGTGAATTATATTCAAAAGATCAGACTAATACTGTTTCACATACTAATAAATGATTTTTGATATATTAGATATTCAGCCCAAGTATAGGACATAAATGAAATTGTTCAGATTTTTTTCAAAATTCCTTTAGTAATTAATTTTTAAACATTTACTAATGTCGTTACGTCTTCTGGATACCTTAGCTGAAAGATTTTCAAGGAACTGAAAATTCCGAGGAGGGAAGAAGAGTAGACATTAGTGATAGTAAGTGTGATTGGGGAAATGTATTTCGCAATTAGGATTTCGGTAATCTCAGTAAATAATTGTCTAATACCAGATATTAATTTCCTGGAGAGAATTCATTTAGTTGAATTCATAACTGATATCTTTGTGACCATTCGAAGTTTTGGATGGGTATCCATCTGATAGGCATGCTAGTCATCCGAATACATGGATTCTCCAGTGTTTGGGAACAAGAGATAATATCCTATATGGGATATAGACAACTAGATGAGAAGTGGATCTCTAAAATATCAGATGAGTCAATTAAGAGTTTTTCTGGAAGGAAAAGCTGATGGTATAGGACATTAGTAATTTTGGAAAGAGAATTCTAGGACTGTAAAGATCTGATCATCAATGGTGTGTTTAGTACCTAGTCGCGATATGGGAAAAATTAAAACCATTTGATCAAATGTGGGGTATTTTGGAAAAATTTGAGGTTTAATCTAGATCCCAATGTGGTATCTCATTATTTACAAAATCAGAGGCCCTCAAATCTATTTCTCGCTTTCTTAATTTATCATTTACTTCTTAGTAATTTCTCATATATAAGACATCAGACTGGTTTATATGATTCTTTCCAGCATGAAGTTATTCTTCTGAAAGACTGTTATGTCATATAAATTACTACTTGTGTGAATAGACTTAGAATTCAGATAAATTCTAAAGTTAATGTGTTTCAATTTCTTAAGCCTAGAATATCTCTTTTTGCATAAATGGATTTCAATAGAATGGTAGTTTCTATCACTCGGTTTGAAAATATTTGAAGGAAAAGTCTTGTTTGTAATAGAGTGAATATTTTAGTGGATGCACTTATTATTGACTTTTTCATGTGTTTAGATATTTTTATATATCATCTTTCCGGTTAACTTTTATTGAAATTCATAATCTCATTAAAAGGAGGGGTGAAGTGGTGGGATAAAATTCTATTTGGGAATCTGTAGGTTGCATAGTTTTTGGAAGAGAACCGGTTGTGGTATAGGAATGAGATTTGGTCTGAAAGTAATTTCGGATAAATTCAGAGTAAGATACCTAATTGGAACTTTTCAAATAAGAGGATTTCTCTAGGGATTTGATGGACAATCTGGATCTAGAGCAAGTTGAAAGTTGAATCATTATCTATAAGTAGTACAGTGGAAGGCCAAAGGTTACTAATTCCATTTTGATTGGAATAGAAGTAAGTTTTTTCAGAAGTTAAGTCTGAAAGTTCTATATTGGATCAACCTAATCTTAGTTTTAGTGCTAGGATCAAAGAGGGGTTGATTAGTGGGAGAAATTATGTAATCAGAGGTAAGTGGGATTGGAAAACTGTTGAGAGTGAATGTTATTCATCTCAGAAATTTCTTGGATATGTTATTTATTCATGAGAAATAGAAAATATTTTGTAGCTGAGTTACAAGATCCGGACCACAAATCCTCGTACCGGTCATGCCGCAATTCTCCCCTTCGCACCAAACTGCAGTTCCAATGAATATAGGGCTGAAATCGGGTATGAACCAGGGGGGAGCTCCAGAACTACAAGAACAACCACCAGTTTTACTGGCAATGCAAGTGGGGCCATCCTCATCAAGGACCACACCGCTATTCAGAAGGCCCATCAGCGTCGAGGACCAGATCCAGAGTTTCTTATCGCAACATCCTCATGAGTCCTCGCGTGGTAGATGGGTCCTTAAGTTCCAGACCTCCGAGATAGAGGCCGACAAAGAAGTGGACAAAATACTTGCATTGGGAGAGCAGTCGGCATGGAGAATTATCATTTTTGAGAAAACTTCGGAATCGATCAGGAGCTATGTGGCCAACCCTCGCCAATTGTGGGTAGATCCCTATTATGTGCCAATGCCGAGAACGAATAAATGGAAAGATTTGGGATTGTCTATGGAGAAGATTACAATCCATACGCCCAATTGACCAATTATCCATCAGCCCTACAGCTGGACAATATCAGTGGATTTCCACTGGGCTTGACAAGCATACCAACGAGAGTATGTCCACTCTCCAAATCCCACAGTGCAACAATCGGCACTGTTTGCAAAAGATCTAACTCTGTTGGCATCAGTGGCAACCAGATGGGATGATTGCCGCCCTCCTATGGCATTCAATCCAAATAAGTCGATGGCCTCAGAGAAAATCAAAGATCAGTTGTCGGTTGCTCGGTTATATTTTCGTGCAGCAATGATGGGAGGCTCCTGGGAATCTCGCTTCACATCATGGACGACCTCAAAGTGGATTGCAGGAGCCCATCATTATTTTTTGTCCCATAATTTGGATTTTAATATTGCCCACCTCAACTTTATGGAGAAGGTGCAGTACCATTTAATAAAGATTCACCGTGAAGCCAATAAAAGTCCCCAATAACTGCATCTTGCAGGTGTCATGGGACCGCCACCAGTTTTGGTGGGGGATTTTATTGGAGGGTTTGCGGATCCCAAGGCAACCCTAATCCTAGCTAATAAGTGAGAGGGATTTGACATCCTGCGTGTGTAAGTCCAACCCGATGATCACATAGTTATTTGATTAGTTACAAGTCAATAAAAGGACTTTAGGCCTTTTTGCAGGACTTTTAATGTCGCAGGGCCTAAATGTCAAGTTAGTGAATAAAGTTGGGTTTCCCTCCAATTTGGATGGTTCCCACTCTTTTTTAAATTTGAATAATTAGAGAGGCAAAAATGGACCAATACGATTCAGAGGCCAAGGTCTTCCTCTCTACTAGAAAAAGGGGCCAACTCAAGTTCCTATACATGTTCATTTTCTCATTTCAATAAAGCAGATTGGTTCTCTTCAGAAATGGATTGACGAATGTCCTTGCTCTCTATCACTTTTCCTCCATCTCTCATGCTTTATTTGGATTAGCTAATTGTTGGATCTGATCGTTATTGGGATTGCATGTTGTTATACTTTTTTTGAGAGAGAAAGGGAGAGAGAGAAAGAGTAAGCTATCTTTGTTGTGGATGTGTAGTGTTAATGGATCGTAGGGTTAATGGATGTTAGAGTTGGATGCAAATCCTCCTTTCATGTTGAAATTTGAATTATACTATCGCTCTCATGGGAACGAATCTATGCGTGACAACTAACTTTGTCTCTTCGATGCTAGATTGATTAGATCTTGTATTCAAGTTAGGCAAGGAAAGAAACCCACTACAATTATTCAACTACGGAATGAGAGGCATTGAGTTTAATTTTTGCGTTACGAAAATTTTGTCATTTTTTACTTGATAATAGATTTATTGTTTATATGGATCATCAGCCGCTATTGTACCTTATATATAAACCTGCAATTGCGGGTAGGATCGCACATTGGATGATTTTGTTCCAAGAGTTTGAGTTTGAAGTACAAGTTCAACCTAGATGAGTACACACTATAGTTGATCAATTGTCTTGTATTGAAACGAGCAATGAGGAAGAAGGCATCGATGAAATGTCTGATTGCAGTTGTGTATCTCTGAATTAGTGGGTGATTCCTGGAACATTGAACTGGCTAATTTTTTGATGCATGAGATCTTTCCGGATCATTTTAAAAAGAATCAATAAAGGTCGGTACCTACAATGGACTATCCACTGGTATCGTTACAACCTATCAAACCGTTTCAACGTTGGGGACTAGATTTTATCGGGAAAATAACCCGCTTCTGACTCGATTTCTTTTTATTTCTAGCCCAAGGCATTTTGTTGCTTCTCCTAGATCTGTGATTTCGTAACTTTTAGATATTTGACTTTTTGTTTCCTTGATTAGCATCAAGGAATTTCCTATCATTAGGGAGTCATCTACAAATATATTCAAAATCACAAAAATTTTTCCTACTTCCTTTATATAGACATTATAGACTGGTTGTGTAGGAATGTAATCTAGAGACTTCAGAAGACCATCGATCTTCTTATACCAAGATCGTGATGCTTCAGAACATAAATGCATCATTGCAAATGACAAGCATATTGTCGATTGTCGGGGTCTTCGAATCCTTCAGGCTGCTTCATGAAAATTTCTTCTTATAGATCTCCATGGAGAGTCTTTACATCAATCTGGTGAATTTCCAGATTGTATTGAGTCGTGTATGCAAGGAGCAGTCGAATGCTTGTCATTTTCATCATTGGTGAATACGTATCGAAGTAATCGATGCCATATCTGTGTGTGTAGCCTTTTGCGACAAGCGCTTTGTATCACCCGACAATGTCATCTGATTTGATTTTCTTTTTGTAGACCCATTTGTAGTCGATGATCTTTTTATTTGCGGGCAGTGGCTCTATCGTCCATGCCTCATTTTGTCTCATTGATTTGATTTCTTCTAACATTGTCTGCTTCCAAAATTTACCTTCTGGACTTTGGATAACTTCTTGATATGTTGTCGGATCTTCAGTGAAGCTGTAGTATTCGAAATTTGTACCTTTGCTCCATTGAAGGTTGTTAGTGTATCGTTTTAGAGGTTTTCTTTGTCTTGTCGACCTTCTGGGTTCAGTTCGTTGCTGCTCAAATGTTTCTTCTTCGTCGAGTTGATCTTCGGCTTCTTGCGGCTCTGGGGTATGAGGCTCAATATTTTGATTTGATATTCGCCCTTGATCTCCCTCTTCAATCAGCAGTAGTGTGAAGATCTCATGCCCCTTTTTTCCTTTAATCCAAGGAATATGGACTCGTCGAACTTCACATCTCTACTCGATACGACTTTCTTCATGGTTGGGTTGTAGAGTCTGTAAACTTGCGATCTGTTCGAGTATCTAACCATGATTGTCTGCTCCGACTTTTTGTTGCTTGTTTCTTTGTTTCTTTGGTATGTGCTTGTATGCTGCACATCCGAATACACGTACATATGACAAATCAGGCTTTCTACCTATCCACATTTCGTATGACATTTTGTTTTCTAGGGTTGTTGTTGTTGATCTATTTTGCAGGTGTACTGTTGCAGCTATTGCCTCAGTCCAAAATTGACTCGGCAATTGAGCCTGTGCCATCATGCATTTGGCTCCTTTGACTAGTGTCATGTTTCTTCTTTTTGTGAAACCATTATATTCAGGTGTGTATGCAGGAGTGAATTGATGTTCTATTCCTGGTTCTTGACAAAATCTTGAAAATTCTGTGCTCTTGTACTCACCTCCATTATCAGAGCTAACATTCTGAAGCTTCTTCAAGGTGTGTCTTTCTGTAAATGCCATGAACTTCTTGATAGAGCCAAACACTTTAGATTTCTTATTCAAATAATAGATCATTGTCATCCGGTTGTAGTCATCAATGAACATTAGGAAATACCTCAATCTTGAGAGCGAATCAACTTTCATTGGTCCACAGACATCTGTGTGGATGAGTCAAGAACTTCTTTAGCTCTTTTTCCCTCGTGTACGAATGGGGGTTCTGATTCTTTTTATCCTTTTTAACAGGCTTTGCAGAACTCAGCATCGGGTCTGGATATTTTCAGACTTGTGACTATGTCCTTCTTGCTCATGTCGGAGAGGCTCCTCATATTCAGATGATATATTCTTCTATGCCAGAGTTGATCTTCATTGCTATCAGAATTGTTGATTATCTTGGCTTGGTAGAGATTGTCTTCTCTGCATCCAACCGTCAACAATTTGTTCGTTGTTTTCTCGATCATCCGACATACATTGCCATCGAATAGAGCTCAAATTCCAAGATCTGCCATCTTGGAGACTGATAGTAGGTCTTTTCTTAATGAGGGCACGTAGAGTGCTCTTGGAAGCTCTGCTTGTCCTGACAGTGTTCGTAGTTGTAGAGTTCTGATGCCCTTGACATCGTGTCAGCTCCCATCACCTACAATCACTGCTTTGTTGTTTTCGAGTTCCCTGTAGTCAATCAAGATTCTTTTGTTGCAAGTGATGTGTGAGGTTGCTCCTGAATCAATGACTACATCGCAGTCTTGTTCAGTGTAGTTTGTCGAGGCTTCATCAAATAGTGTGAAGGCCTCATGACTTTTATCTGCATCCTTCGACGACTCTGCAACATTCACCTTGTCAGTTTTGTTTTTTCATTTTGGGTTGAATCTACAATCATATGCAGAGTGTCCCTTCTTCTTGCAGTGCATGCAAGGTATTGTCAGGTTAAGCTAGCACTTGTTGGCTGCGTGTCCCGGCTTGTGACAGTGATCACAGGAGGATGTTTGTTGGTTGTCGTTGCCCCTACTCGATCTTCAGGGTATGTTCGCCCTTCGTTTCATTTCATTTCATTTCGCTTCGTCACCTTCGCGACAAAGTTGCAGGAGTTCACAATTTCTAACAAAAATCATTCTTAAGTTAGAGCAAAGTAGTGTTGTAAAACTAGCAAGCAAAGTTGAAGAGGGAATGCGAAAATTGTCAACATTTCCTTGACTAGTTTTAGGCCAAATTTGGTGATTTTGGCACATAATTTTGGATCTAACATTTCACACATGTGAAAGAGGTCTAGATACTTTTATTTTAGTATATATTTTATATTGACGAAGTGTCAAACTTCAGGACCTTTGAAATGACACCAAAACCATGTCATTTGAACATATAGGCCAAAATTGGCTATTTCAGACTAGTGCTATCATAAAATTGGGTCCTAGGTGCTAGAGAGAGGAGAGAGAGTCATCTCTCTCACCTATATTAGACTGAATTTCATGGAGAAACAGGTTGAAGAAACTTATGTACTATTTCATTGAGATGAATAGATCATTGTCAGTGTTTCTTCCTCCCTTGTGAGCATTGTCTTCAAGCTTTTATGTATGATCTTAGGTGCTTTCCAAAAGTGGCAGGATGATGTTGTAGGCCTGGTATGCTGCTGTGTTTGGCCGCCCTTAGTACCTTTGAATAGTTTATTGAGTTCTTAGAATTCTTGTTCAAGTTCTTGTGCATCAAAGGTAGCATTAGGATGCTTTGCCATTTCTAGCTTTTGTAGCTTGTTGTGCAAATATCTTAGCCAGAACATTTGGGATCCTAGATCCATTCAAGATCCACTTTTTTCACAACTTGCTTGTTTTAGAGTCAGCGTTAGTCTCCTCCACCTCTAGTGCCATTGTGTCATGCATTTTAGAACACAAAGCAATCAGATTTGTTGGAGGGCAATGAATGAAGTTGAAGGAGATTTATGGATGTGATGGCTATATCATGGAAAATGGTGACTTCATGATATCTATCACTAGATCCAATGGTGAATCCGTATACGTGAAGGATCATTCTAAGTACCAATGGGACAACATTTGGGAAAAAATAAGTGCGGACTTTGATGCCTGAGTTTTGCTTGATCCCGAATGGAGTGATTTGCATGGCCATATGTTTGTGTGCTGGGATGGCAACCATAGACTATCGGCATGGATGGAGGCGATACATGAAGAGTATGTCAATGATATAAACAAGCATATACTAGTGTGTGCCAGTTTCATTCAACCAAATGTAGAGACCGACATGACTCTGCTATCTTCTATGAATCAGATCAATAGGTGACATTTCTTTTATCTCTTTTGAGTGTCCATTTGAGTTTTTGTTGTATTCTTTGTGTTGTTTCTCTCCATGTAATATGTGTATTCTCAAGTTGAATGAAATAGGCATAATAAAAACGGAGTGGGAGATGAACTTTACAATGTGCGTAGATTGTGCGAGTGCAACATGGACCTCTTCAAGCAAAAGATCTCCCCTGCTGATCTCATTGAAGTGGAGAGAATTATGGCAATAGAATTAAAGAGGGGGAATGCCATGTGGTACCCCTTGACGAGATATATGCTGGCCCATATTCTTTATGAGGTAATTTGGCATTTGAGTATGACATCTGCTACATTTGTCGTAAACACTAATGGTTTGAACATCAATTTGGCAACAGTTCAATATGTTATGTGCAGAATGACATGAATTTGGAGTTGAATGAGGCTCGAAAAAAGTTTCATTCAGGGCAAGATAAGGCCCACAAGACCTTGAAGGATGCTGAGGGTGTGGTGTATTCCAAGTGGACCACTAGATTGGGAAAGATGTTGGGAGTTGTCAACCCTTCTCTTAGTAAGGAGTGGTTTGAGATTGTGACTAGCATAGACCATTCTAGCATGGGAATCTTTCTTGGCTTGGAGAAACTTCATTATCTACGATGCTCCACAGTGTCTAATGAGGTGAAATGTAAATGGCTAAGTTGGTGCATGGGACCCATATCCGGGCAGTTTGGTATCCCAAAGAGCGACACGGATTTTAGGATATGGGTAACAAAGGAGACTTGGTTGGAACACCTGAAGGACACATCTCTCATTGTTCTAAAGGATTGTTTGGCTCTGAGTAGGTGTTTTTAAACAACTGTCATTTACGTTTTCAATTCTTTAGCTAGTATTGAATTTTGCCTCGTTTTCTATTAAGCAAAGTTGGGTGTGAGGAACAACCTCCATATTACGCTTGGTAACACAGGAAAGTTGAAGAAATACTGCCTGAGATATTGTCGAATTTTTCAGGGCCAATGGAAATTCAGGGGTGTGCATCTATGAAAGAGTATTTTAGTAATTTTAAACTTCTAAATCAGAAAAAAATGTTACATTCCATATAGAAAGACATGGAATTGTCGAAGGGCACGACAGATAAGCCGAACATCCACGAAGATGCAAAGAGGGTGGTCTGGAGGTTTGCCTGATTGATCTTCATGGTAGTTCAAGGCAACCGCCAAACATGCTCGAGATGAGTCCGAGTTCTTGCCACCTACACCATATTCTGTGGGACAAGGAAAAAATGTGTGCTCTTATACTATTACTTCCTATAGCAATACAATTTCTATAGTCTTGGTTTTGGTATGCATTATCATAATTGACTTGTTACACTTTAGTTGTTTGCTTCGTGTGGAGATGTGCTAGAGATCGCAAGGGGTGCTGCAACAAAAACATTGGCCGTGGCATTACAAGAAATAGTGGCCCATCTTAAGACAATTTGTACTGGTGGGAGGTGTGAAAATTGTCAACATTTCCTAGCTAGTTTGAGGCCTAAATTGGCAATTTTTGTACATAGTTTTGGATCTAAAATTTCACACGTGTAAAAGAGGCCTAGATACTTTTATTTTAGTATATATTTCATGTTGAAGAAGTCTCAAACTTTAGGACCTTCGAAATGACACCAAAATCATGTTATTTGGACATATAGGCCAAAATTGGCTATTTTAGGCTACTGGTGCTCTAAATTTGGGTCCTAAGTTCTAGAGAGAGGAGAGAGAATCATCTCTCTCACCTATATTAGGTTGAAATTCGTGGAGAACAGGTTGGAGAAACTTATTGTATTGTTGGCTGCTATTGTAGGGCTGGTATGCTGTTGTTTTTGGCTGCCATTAGTACCTTTTATAAGTTTCTTGTGTCTCTTGAATGCTTTGTCAAGTTCATGTGTATCAAAGGTAGCATTAGGATGCTTTGCCATTTCTAGCTTTTATAGCTTGTTGTGCCAAGATCTTAGCTAAGTATTTTGGGAGCTTGGATCCATTCAAGATCCACTTTTTTTACATGGTATCAGAGCTAGTTGGCTACTATTTTTAGTAAGATTTTCATTTATGGTGATATTTGGAGGGTTGATCAAGTTCTAGCATGATTATGCATTGCACTGTTGATCAAATCTTACTAACCTTTGTTTTGTGAGTTGAACTTGTGGATCAAAAGCATATTTCAGGTCTATTGAAGATCAGAGGCTGAGAAGAAGCTATTTTGGATCAGATCATAACACCTAATCATTTGTTGATTGTGAGACTTGTGCATATTCAATACTAACGATGTTCTGTTCAATGTATTGTTGACAATCTCCACTTCTGTGGATGAACACTCTCCTTTGTGAATGAATACTCTCCTTAAGTGGATGAACCTTCTCTTAAGTGGATGACAAATACTCTTTGAGTGATTTTGTATTTCTCCAAAAGGCTGAGCAAAGCTCCCACTTGGATGAAAGATCCCCTTTTGGGTGAACAGATTGTCAACAATCTTTTGCATAAATTTTGTTGTACTTTGTTGAGCATGTAAGTAACTCTCCTTATGTAATTTGATTGGAGCATTTGCTGGAAGGTTTTAACCATTATGCAAATGTGTTTTCAGGTTCTTAACAGGTTGAGGAACATTTTCATGAGAAGTGATCTTAGATCTACATCTAAACACCAAGATTTGACAAGCTAGTGAAGCTAGTCTTATGATTCACTAAGTGTGCTCTTTCATTCACCTCTAAAGCTTGTATTTATCATTTGCTGGAGTTTATAAACTTTTAGAAGTGTGGTCTACATGTGGTTTTACAGGCTGAATCAATATCTTAGTGTGTTGATCATATGGGGACAGAGCCTAAAAGTTGAAGAATCATTATATTCATGGCTTCCAATTGTGGGATCATGTTAGAAACTAATGATAGGTTGAGTTCATCAAACTACTCTACCTGGAAAGTGAGGATGGAATCCTTACTTGAGTTGAATGAACTCATGGACATAGTTGCAGGAATTGAAGAGAGACCACCCACAATTCAAGAGCAACAAAGGTTTGATAATAGGGCCAAAAGGGCTCTTCATATCATTAAAATGAATGTTACCAATGAACTTCTCAAGGAAGTTGGTAATAGTCAAAGTGCAAGTGAGGCATGGAATGCCTTGAAGAAGCTCTTTGAATCAAAGTCCACATCTAGGGTATTGACCCTAAGGAGGCAAATATTTTCTAGTAGACAAAGAGAGGGTGAACTTGGTCATGCATTTGTCTTGAGGGTTAAGTCCTTAAGTGATGATCTAGCATGCATTGATGAAAGCATAAAAGATGGTGAAATAGTCCAGGTTATCTTTTTCGCCTCTTTGCAAAAAATGCGACACTAAAACCTTAAAACCATTTTTTGGGCACCTTTGTCTTTTTTCACTGCCTTAATCTAAGGCACCTTCGGCTTTTTCCCAGTTTTTTTACATTGGCAAACTGATGTCGCCAAACGTATCAGCAACCCTAAAACAGCTGGACAACCAAATATCCAAAAGGCGGTGAAGCAGTTACCAACTTTTGTACATATGCAAAGACTTGCGTAAATAGCCTTAAAGGCTTGTAAGATATTTTCTCTCTTGTAAATCTCTATATTAGCTGAATCAAGCTATGTAAGCGTTAAGAAGAATTTGGAATATTTTTTTTAATCAGAGTTATCTGTAGCCAGCGTTATCATGCTCAACAAGCTGAAGTCATTACTTCAAGCCATTGTACTCACTGTTGATATATTTCTATCAGAGTGCAATTTTTCTTCTCACTACTGCATCGTTCTTTGGCATAAACTGTATGAATTCTTCTACTTGAATATTTCTGCTGCTAACTGTTGCGTTTCCGTTCCTGCACGCCTACGCTCTGAGCAATCAAGCCTCCGTTGCGCTCACGACCACCATTTTACGACATCCTCTTGGTCTTCGATTATGTGTCGCCATTAATCCAAAATATGTCTATGGAAGCTGAGCACAAATGAGAACGAAGAGAATGAGAGGTATACCTAAGAATGACAATAAGTTCCTAAACTACAATGACTAGCTAACTACAGTTCACTCTTTAAAATCCTAATTTCACAAAAATCCTAACTCTTTAGGCTTTTCATTTTGAAGTCGCATTTACACATCTTTTGAAGGAGAAAAACAACCATGATATATATAAGCTTTTAGTCAAAGAAAACCTTTATTATAGGGTCATCGAAGTGCATGTGTCCATCAATAAAATTTTGTTGACCAGTGTTGGTCAAATCCTAAAATACACGTGGACAAAGCTTTTCAATTTGAAGGTCGCATTTACATGCAAGAAATCCAAATAGACACAATCACACACACACACACACACACACACACACACACACACACACACACACACACACACACACCAACTGACTCGTCTCCAATCCGACTTGAACACAAGTGGACCACATGAGCAACATGGCTCAAACTGAGGAAATCCCACTGCCACCATGAGACTTACATCCTCCATCTAGCTAGGCTGACATCCTATCAGACACTTACAAGCACAAACCTGTAAAGCTTACATAAATGAGCGACTGAGGCTCAACCTGAGGAAATCTTCCTGCCACCATAAGACTATACCCTCACTGGATAAACAACTAGTAGACATAATGACAAGTCAAAGAGCATATCAAATGAGTACTTTGTTCCTGACATAGCAAATGCACAACCAAATACAACTCCAACTCAGATCTAGACTCTCATGACAAGGTAACATGCAAGCCCACACACACTCATGCAAATTAACACAAATGATAACGGCGTCAAATACATGACCAAGGCCTGTCCATAAGTGGTATCCTGTTGTACCAGCACCTGTCACCTGTAGATCCGCTACTATACCATTGGTCACCAAATCAGGTCTCCAATCATGGCCCGCACCTATAACAAAATGCAATCATGTTTAAGCATATCCAACTGACCAATAAGCCCTGAAAGTTGATCCCCATCCATGCCCCATGCTCCAAGCACAAGAGTCTACCAAGGACTAGTCAATGAATGAATGTACGCAAAACTCACCATAGGCTGTATCTGAGTAGCTTGCCCATCTCCCAGAGATAATGATGATGATTTGCCTCTCCTACATCTCATGCAGGCTCAACTTCCCATGCTTGACGTTGCCAACTCTGATTTGACCAGTACATAGGCCTCCCGCCAAGGAGCCTATCTCCTCCAGTGTATCCATCATAGTGTCCAAGCCAAAGCAAATGCAAACTGGATCCACTAGTGTGATGTGAAACTCACCCGCGATTTATAGCATATCAGGTAGGATAGCTCCAGAACCAGGTACCTTGTACCATCTGATCACCAAGTATTCATTACCCGCTGATAGCTTCCCAGGAATCTGTCCACCTATAGTGTAACTAGACTCCAGTTGGATCTGACCAAAAACTACATCCTGCTTACCAAATAATGATGGATAGAAAACAACATGTGATGCCAACTTGGAGACCGCCGTGCATATAACCATGCAGCTCACCTGATCACTCACCAAAGTATCAACTGTCACTCCTTGAGCAACCATCTCCATTTCTGCTGGCTCACAATCACGGGCATGCTGGATCCACATCACCCCGTAATGCACTCCATGCCCTCAGGATATGTACCACCCTAGGTACACTCCATGCCACCTACCTCCAATTAGGCATGACCCGTCCCTAGGTCATCACATGATGCATCAGCTGAAGATCATCATCCATACATCAAATGACATATCATACGTGAGCAGCTATAGCATCTCCCTGAGTGCCACCCGCAATGGACTCGTCATCCACATACTATGCTCACCTGATGTCTCTGATCCTGGTCACCATCCTGCTAGACAAGCCGAACTCCAAAGCATCACCTGCTCCTCCTGGCTCCTAGCATCTGCTCGCTCTTCCTGGCTATGTGCCACCCGACACCATTCCAGCGCAAGCTTGTCCTTGAGTCGCCGCTCATGGGATCCTGAGACTATTGTCTCAATAATTATATCATCACATTTAGAGCTTATAGTAATGAATCAGATCACAACCTGATTTCTAACTAGTTCCACCCTTGACGAAAGGGCGAAACTTCAAAGGGTGAAACTTGGAGTGGGGTCTGGCCTTTTGGGTCCCGACTCCTAAGGACTCATAGTATGTAATATGTAATATAAGGAGCAATGTATTTTGCACCTCCGCTACATTATAGTGGTGGTGCAGTAGCCATCTAATAGAGATGGGCAATGATACCAATATTTTTTCAAAACAATGGTATCATTGCACACACTTAGATGTGTGGACCACCACCACTGCCATAGTGCTCGTGAAATCTCTCTCAAGTTTTTCTTTGATATTCTACATATTTCAACGGATGTCGGCTTTTGAAAGATCATGCCTTCTGAAACCTTCAACTCAAAAATGTTGCATGCTAAATCCTATGTAATGCCACATGTCTGCTATCACTGCTCACGAATGATACATGCATCCTATATATTCATAAGCCAACAATTTAGAATCTTACATACATTTGAGTAAACGTAATGGATTGTTCCTGACTATTCTGCCTAGTTTTCTGACTCATTAAAAAGCAGAATAGTCATTTTTTTTAAAAAAAATTGTGCTCATTCTGTCTGCGTGGCAGGCGTCTGGCCTGTGCCTACCACGTGGCAATGTCCGCTTGGTTTAATTTTTTTAAAGTTTTGATTCTGCCTGCGCCTGCCACGTGACAACGTCGTACTGGTCTAAAACAGATCCAACAATCCATTACGCAATGGAATGGGCCGGGCACAGGCCATTTTGCCCGATTCAACTTTCCAAAAATTTTTAGGCCGAGCCGGGCAGAATGGCCTGTGCCCGGCCCATTCCTAGTACATAATAATTTCTTACAAAATTAATATTTTCTCAGTTTTTAAGAAGTCAATATATTGCATTATTTTTTTGTGAAATTTGTGTTTGAGAAAAATTAAGGATTCCATTCCTAGACTATGCCTATTTTCCCGGGTTTTTCAGTCTGTACTGCTCATGAAAGCAGGCTGTTATTGTACCTGCTACCAAATCATACCTCCTCATGCAATCCTGCTAATGTTGTCAGAGCCTAGAGCACACTGGAGTCATAGAGCACACCGAAGTCACAGTCCGTTGCCAACATTCGGCGTGTGCTCATTAATACATTGGGAGGCTGGAAACCTTGTTTGTGAATTTTTCGTCAACGCCCTACTTTTATACTTGAAGAGTCTTGGAGATGCAGTTGGAACTTGGAAGTTGCGCTGCTTACGGCCCTTGAGCCTTGAGGGGGAGGAGGCGGAATTCAAAGCGTATCAGCAGACGGAGAACTTTGCGGCGTGCCCATACATGGCTGCCACCATAGGTTCGCAGGATTGAGCGTTCAGACTCCATACGATGCGTGAATGAATCGCTTATTACTTCACTTAAGTACTCCACTCGCCGTACTCTAGTCCATAGCTCTTTCGCATTTTGCAATTCGCATTGATCGCCCTGCGAATCCCTGAGCATATTCTTAAGTGCTTTGTGAGCAGATCTCAGTACCGAGTGCTGCGGCGATGGGAAGGTGGAATTGGGGGGGTGTCTCGGTCTTGCCTTTCACTATTTTGGTGCATCTTGTAGGCATTTTGTGTGTGGCCCTTGTTCTGGTGTGGATGATACATTTTCGGGGTGGTCTGGCCTGGTTCACCTCAAACCAGTCTCTCATCTTCAATGTAAGAATGTTGGAAATTGCCTTAATTATATCTTACACTGTTTTGTTTGTTGAGACAATGTGTAGGTCATAACTTCTAACTCTCTTTTGCTAGCTGAAAAGCTTAAAATCTTTTTGCCAAGCCGAGCTTTGTTTCTTCTTGGCCTCTAAAAATGTCTTGTTCCAAAAACGTATCGTCTAATAACTCGATAATCTTACTCTGAGTTTATCGTGTCCTGCCGATGAAAGACTCAACAGGAAGTCTAAAACACACAAACTTGGTCCTGGTTGCAGATTCATCCAGTGCTAATGATCGTGTGCTTCATTTTCCTTTCCAGTGAAGGTAATTTTTTCCGAAATGCACAGCTCGCCACTTTTTTGTTTGACAGTTTCAGAGCGTTTTTTTGTACTCCGATGAAACTCTAAATCATTTGACATCTGTGACGAGATTTTTTTTCTGTGTTTGACTCACGCACTCTTTCTGGCTTATCCGATGCTCTTCTTATGATTTGGTAACACCTAATAAAGCATAATATACTTTCAGATCAAAGAATGGTCTATTGGAAGAAAACCACTAACGTCATAGTGTCTGTATTAGATGAACTTTATCCAGCTTTTGAAGTGTGATTAATAAATTTTTGAACTGCTGACGGACTTAAGAGGCTATGATGCCTATTCAACCATTACAATAAGCTGTCAGAAACATAGCTGCTGTATACATCTTTGACTAGCTCGAATGTGTTATCTTTTCTCGGCAATATTCGCCAGCCATTGTACACTTCAAGAGTGCACCTGGTTCAAAATTTTATAAGAAGACGATTCACTCCGCTCTAAACGCGATCGCTTTGACTGGAGCAATCGTTGGCGTATCAGCGGTTTTCAAGGTTAACAAGGAGCTGGGGAATGCTAACCTCTATAGCCTTCACGCATGGTTGGGAATGTTGACGATTATACTTTTCGGACTTCAGGTGAACTATTTTTCTCCAACTCATCCAGAATACTTTCTTCAAGAACGGTGAAATTTTGCAACCACGATATATCTTACCTATTTCTTTATCTTGACGTTAAGATATTCATAATGCTGAAACTTGACATGTACACGCTTTAAATAACTGTTCCGAGCGGAGCTACAAAGAAAGGTAGTACTGGCTTCCAAATATTCATTCTGTTTGGAACACATAATATTGTTCAGACGAGTTCTCAACGTAAACATCTGCTAAGTTTTGCCTGACGCTACTGCTTGAATATTGTTATTCTGGGTATTGCGGTGCTAGAATAGAAGTGCGACCTGTGTGGATCCTAAGTGATATCACATGCACTTTGACATGGAATTACGTCAAATCCCGTTCCGTGTGTTTGCAGTGGATGAGTGGGTTTCTGTTGTTTCTGTTTCCGCGCGGTGCAAGGAAGACGAGAGGGCGTGTGCTGCCATGGCATGTCTTCGTGGGATTGCTGGTTTACATAGCAGCAATATCCACTGCGGAATCGGGGATCGTGGAGCTGGTGGCTCTATTGCAAGGCATAAATGCGATGGGCAAGTTCAGTCCAGAAGCAAGGCTGGCCAACTGTCTGGGGCTCTCGCTGCTTCTGCTAGGCGCGTTGGTGGTGCTCTCGTCTGTTCTGTCGTCACGGTGCCAGGCCACCAAGCAAGAGGACGCCATAGCCATACCGTCACCGTGAAGCAATCGTGTGGCACATGCTCCCACAAACGGTTGCAGAAACGACTGCGGAGAAGCTACCGTTAATACGGCAATTGTTTCATGCTCCTTAACCTTTGGTAATAGGGAGTTTATTTACTAGTTTTTTCTTTGTAAAATTGCAACTAACAATATATGCACCTGTACATACATGATGAGGCTTCTATCTCACACTTAGTCTTCTATCATGATTTTGACCTGAACTTCGCTATTTTTTGTGTATATTTCAAAGTTCTCATGGCAAACATTTGCTTGCTGTTGGTAGTTCACATACTAGGAAGAAGTTTATGCCTTCTAAGGGATTTTTCTTACATTATCTTAAGTATTTTCTTTTTTTGGGCATTGCCTTGCAAATGGCAATACTATGTCGATAGAGTTTATGCAAAAATCAACATTTTAGTCAAATGTCTTTAACTATGAGAGCATGTGTGAACGACAAAAACTTGATCCTTCACTTGCACTTCTATATGCAAGCCATAAATAGCGATAAATTCATGTCTCTTTTTTTTTTTTTAACATTCGTGCTCACTCTTTAGATGCACCTTCATATGCAAGTCATAAATAACAAAACATTTGTGGCTTTCTTTTTTTTTTGCATACATTTTTTAGCTCTTAATTTGCATGACACATTAACATTATCACCAACAACAATAATCAAATAAACATGATCTATTTGCATTCACAAAATCATTTCATATATGTTCTTTATCATTGTTATCTCGTTGTTGCACACACTTCTAGTCAAACATATAAACTATTATTCATCCCTGAGCATACAATGTTTATTTAGGGTATGGCGGTAGCATGCAGTGACGCCACATAATTCGTCATCATTGACAT
This sequence comes from Diphasiastrum complanatum, assembly GCA_029204225.1. Taxonomy (NCBI): domain Eukaryota; kingdom Viridiplantae; phylum Streptophyta; class Lycopodiopsida; order Lycopodiales; family Lycopodiaceae; genus Diphasiastrum; species Diphasiastrum complanatum. The sequence goes on from CM055110.1 coordinate 9,129,797, forward strand.
GCCTAGTTACATTGTAATTTATATTAGTCAATTTGTTCCCTTTTAATACTTTAGGCTAATGTTTAGTTATGCACTTTATTCATGGGCATTAGCCCACTATTATTTGGACTTCAATGACTTTTGGCTATTGGCTTTTAGTATCACGTGATTGTTGGCTTTGGCTTTCTATTACAGATGTCCTTTAGCTTTTCATTGCCATGGATTAGAGAATCAGGGCTATCTATACATGATGTTTTTCCTCACATTGTAAGCTTTTGTTTTTGCTCTTCCATTGATATGTAAACAGAGTATTAAGGTTTCACTCTATCAATGTTGAGAATACTTTTTTGCATTGTAATGTTGTCATAGTGATAAATGCAGAATTGTTAGTATTGTTGATTTTTCACAAGTTCAATCTTTGAAAATAGCTAATTACTTTGCATCTAGTCTTTAGTCACATTTTTTATTCAAGATTTTTGTGGCAATGCCTTTGATATACCACAATGTTCTTGTTTACAAAGGGAGGTGCGTCCCTGCCCAGAATCTAGGGGCCCACCCCTTTTTTTTTCAAAATTTTTTACATGCACCATCTAGATGCTGGTATAAAACTAGAGCTTTCTAATTCAAAATCTCATTCTTTTGACACCCCAAACTTAGGAGCTTATAATTGCACTTGGCTTTGACAAAGATTTTTCCAAGTCTTAGAACCTTACAATTTTTCATTGACAACCAGTGCTCGAGAAACCTCTTTTGAGTTATCCTCAAAAAACTTACGTTTTTAAAAGTATCATAGTTAATTGAGGACTATTATTCATAATTTGAGTTATCCTAAAAAAACCTACGTTTTTAAAAGCATCATAGTTAATTAAGGACTATTATTCATAAAGGGGTTATTGGCTTGTATAAAAAACTGTCAAATACCTTATATTGGTTATGAGAAAACATGCGTGTTCCATTCCTATACTTTGCCAGTTTTTTCGAACATTGATTTACAACCTTCTATATCCTACATAACATGTGCATTGTCTTTTTTTGGACAGATGCTTTATTTACAGCCTTATATTTCTAATATATGATGTACCTTCTTCCTATTTGGAATTTTATAACCTTTAACTTCCTATATAGAACATTCATTGTCTTCCCTTGATAATTATACTTCTGATGACTCTTGAATCTTGGTATTGCAATAAAGCTAAAATCTAGTAGTGGTTGTGCACCTATGTCAAATTTACATATTTTAGTAAATGCAAAACAAATGTTCTCAAATTAAAAAATTGAATACACAAAAATTAATTAAAGGTTTTACTTACATGTTTAAAAGAGGTGTTTCATATGTTTAACAATGATGTTTCAAGGTCCTAGTGTGCAATAAGTTGAAATGTACCAATGACTATGCACATATGCAAAGTGTACATCCTTTATGAAGTGCAAAACAATTCACTTGCATTGATAGAAGAATGACATCTATAAAACCTCAGGTAATGGTCATGTAACAATGATATATATATTGTACAAATAACATCTATTATTCACATTAAACTTGACCATACATACAACATGAATGCAAAGCAAAGAATAATTTTTAAACTTCAATCTAGCTTCATATCTAGGACAATTTCCTAGTTCAAGTGAAGAAACAAACAACCTTTCTGTCTTATTCTATGTTAAACCTCCTTCAAAAACATATAGAAAAGCTTGTTGAAAAAATGTACAAAAGCATTATGCAAACAATAAAAATAAAGTGCAAGCATTACAAAAAAGTTTAATCAAAATTCACTAGTACAATAGTTTTACATTAATTTGTGATTCATGAGAAAATGGTGCACAATTGTACAATTGCCTAATATGTTCTAGACAACATATTGCTCAAGAACACACATTGTCAAAATATTGCAAAATTTATATTCATGCAATTTGTAGCTACAAAATATCACTATTTATATTTGTAATTCCTAGATTTTGCGATCTTGAAAGCCATCAGAAAATTCGTATCACTTGTTTGCAAAATGGTCATTCAAAGAGAAAGCACTTAAAGTACAGCTGGAAAATCATAGTCTGCAGACCTTCCTTGCTTCGGTAACCTCTGAAAAGAGCGGCATTTTGATAAATAAATCAAAGTTCAAAAAATATGGGATTGAAACTATTAAAGCGTTCAAAACAAAGTTTTTGGCACCTTTATAGAAGGAAAACGAGGTGTTGTCTGTTGTTATTTTTCGTGAAGTAGAGGTGGAAAGCTTATCGACTTTAGAAGATGAGGATGAAGCGGATTCAACAGGAAAAGAAACAAAGGGCCTACACATTGTGTGTACCAGAGTCAGTGACCATGAGCAGGTGGTGGTGTTTAAAAGTACAAGAACTACATCAGTTGTTGAGTAGCAAGGACACCCAAGCAAACAAGACAACTCAAACCTTGGAGTTGTTGTCTGAATTCTCCATGATGGAAAGTGCTACTGATAGATTTCGAGATCCATCATTGACAGAGTCAGATTATGAAGTTCCACTCGAATAGCCACATGTTGCAACCAACAACAAGAGGAAGAGAACCACCTTGCGAGATGTTGTGGAGCCAAATCAAGTATTAGCCCAAGAAATCATACACCTCAAAAGGAAGGTATTCTCTACAATGTCCCAATTTCAAAACTTAGAACAATTATGGATGTTGGATTATTATTTTCATCTTAAAATTAAAGGCTATTTGAATGAGGAATGGCATTCCATTTGGGGTGCTGTCATGGGCTGTACTCCAAGGATATTTTGTAGATGAACCGGATTAACTGAATGCTTATTGGTAGCTCCTCCCTCTATGATCTCGAATACATCAGGATAAAAGAAATTAGTTTCCTCAAAGAATCTAATGAGACTTTCAAGAGCCATCACCATTTGGGCTTTGCTTTGGCAAGAAATACAAAGGTGTTGGACATACATAAGTATTTAAAGAAAACTTAGATAGACAATATGATTGATTATTACTCTCCAAATCTATGAAAATTATATATTAAGTGGGAAGACAAAGAAGAAGATCAATCATTGCAACATGACAACCTAAAGTGGCTTCATCTTGGAAAGCAATGATAGGCTTACCTCAAGCAACTATTCAACTTGGAAGGTGAGGATGGAGCCCTTGCTAGAGATGAATGAGTTGATGGATATTGTTGTAGATGTGGAAGAGAGACCTTTGGCATCTCAAGAGAAATTGAGTTACGATAAGAGAGCAAATAAAGCTCTTCATGTGATTAAGATGAATGTGACTAATGAACTTCTCAAAGAAGTTAATAAGTGCACTACATCTAGTGAAGCTTGGGAAACCTTGAAAAAGGTTTATGAATCCAAGTTATGTGGAGCTTGTTCAAGTTGTTCTTAATGGCTTATTGGATGATTATACTACCTTGGAACAAAGCTTTGCTAATCAAAAGACATTGTCAAATATGGAGGAGAGAAAATGTAGCTCTTTGGAGAGAACCTCATAGGCTCCCCCCCCCCCCTCACCTAAACGAAGATGATTTAAATCCATGACTCCCAAAGACACGCCCTAGGTTCTTGAAGAAATCTCAGTCCCAGACCTCCAATTTACATCTCACTTCTGCTAGCGGAGCTCTTGCCAAATTTTTCGGTGACCAAAACTTTCCAAATCTTCCATACTGCTTTTTGATATACACTCACGCCAATTACCTTCAGTTTTCGACTTTTTGTCACCATGTCTTCCACTGATACCAATCAGTCTCGACCATATGTCATTCATTGTGATGTTTTGACCAAGACGGACATCATGATACTCCCTAGCACAAGCATGGTGGCTCAATGGATGAATATAAAGACCCTAAAGGATTTCCCCTAAGATGAAAATAGGAAAACACAATAGAAGAGACTATGGAGCCAAACCACCCAACCAATCCTAGATCAAAAGTGGATCTAGCCCCCAAGCCATGCCATGTGAAGCAAGAGGAGAAGAGAGAACCTGGTAACCTAAACCCAATATGTCGATGGGAGAATCCCCACCTCATTGTATAGAGAGTAGAGTCTTGTGCATGAAACCATGCAACCCCCATGCAGGTCAACTATAAATAGACCACATCTCTTCATGCAGTCCTCCTGCTTATATCTGTCACACAGGCATGCAATACTCCTTATGTCTCAATTAGAGTGTCTGGGTCCTCTCAAGGTAATTAATCACAAACAGGCCTTGACATGGAATTAGATCATGACGTGACCAATAATCTCGAGTACTGGAGGGCCAGTCTACCATATTAGGACTATTCTAGGTCCTTAACCGAATATGGCCATAACATTCTCCCCTCCTTAAGCTGCTTCTATCCTTAGAAGCTCCTCAAGACAGGAAAGAATTATAGGAAGAGTTCCTTTAACTTATAATATTAACCGAGGAAAAATATTATTCTTAGTTTGACTTCCATATCAACCATGTACTCAGAGATAAACCTATTTCCAATAGTTAATCTCTGTTCTGGAGTACGACTCAAGTTTGAAAAAAGTATACTAAGTAGGTTACACTCAACACAAGTTAGTAACATCACCTTCATGTAAAACACTTACATGAACCATTGAGTGAAATATTCTCTAACTTAGGAGACTAAAGTTAAAGAAAAGAAATAATAATTACAGTCTGAAATTATCCACAAACTTTGGCAGAAAATTTATAAAAACCTTCCAAGTACAACTATCCTTAGAATCCAATTCAAGATATGCTAATTCATTCAACTAGAATCTCTAGGAAAATCATTAAGATATAGAATGATTAAAACTCAAATCTGAGTATCCCAAATACTCTTTTGAGTTAAATGCTCCTCTTTCTAGCACCAAATACAAGAAAATAACATTCATTCATCTTAATAGACTTGTCTATCTCCTAAGATAACTGGAGATCTAATCAAAAGAAAAAAAGGTACTCAAGCATCTGCAGACTATAAACTGTAGTAGAATAGCATCCATTAGATAAACTAAATTCTCCACAAATAAGATAACTTATCTTGTAAGAATATCTGTGAGATCCATAGGCTCTCAATAAGATACTGGAGTAGAGAGATTCAAAATACTGATATGAATTCTTACTCAAATAATAGATCAAGAATTAACCATCAACACTTAAGGATCATCACAATTCCTTATAATCCTTTGACAATAATTAGGTATCTATTTATGATCCGTCCGTCAATCATAAATATTTAGATTCGTATGATTCGTTAATCATAATTTCAGGAATCCAAAACCATAATCCTTTACAAGATACTAGAGTATATGTCCAACATAACTCAAGAAAAGTAAGAATCATTCCAAAATCTTTCCACCAAGAAAATATTGGATCTAGAAATATTCTTCAAACATGATTCTTTAACTGAAGTGCAAGATTCAAGGTTTATTAACCACTGGTAATTAAAAATTGAATCTGGATACCCAAAGTCCTGCTGAATATCAATTCAGATATTTTTCTTGGATTCATTATGATTTGTTATCCAATTGAGCGCTCTGAAATACAATCACTAATGAGCTGAGTCTATTCCTTAACTAAGGAATACTCTATCCCAAGAATACTGTATATCCAATGCACATATTCTAACTGATGAACCCAAATGATTCACTAATCGTGTGTCTTACAAGCAATATAATTCACAAACCATCAGTTCCTGGTAATCCACATCACACTGATCGGTTTACCAATTAACTTCATTCTGAGCGGCTGTTTTTTCATAGACGCTGATGGTTTCTTTAGCCTTTGCCAACTCAGTTGAAGTTGCTCCTTTGAACCTATCAAAGCGGTCTTGGAATCCCTGAAGGGCCACTTTGTACGTTTCCACTTTCTTGAACAAATATGCGATCTCCGTCGGAGTGACCGGATGAGCTAGTATTTGTGTCTGAAGATACGCATCACGCTCAAGGGTAGTTGCATCCAATTCACCTTGGAGATGTGTGCGATCTTGCTCTGCCATCTGCAGTTGACCTTGTAGCAGCTACACTTGTTGCTTTGCATCCTGCATGGCCTTGTCCACCTGATCATGTGCGATTTTCAGGGCATTTTGTAGGGAGCTGACGTATCCTTTGAGACGATCAATGTGTTGCTATGCCATCTTCTTTTCAGCTTCAGATTTGTCTTCATGATGCTTGGCGATCTTCAATTCTCGATCCAGCTGGACAACCTTCTGGCTGATGAGAGTGTTTTCCAATCCCAAATCTGAAATTCTTTGTTCCATTTATTTTTCCTTGTCAAGCATAGACTGGATCACTTGCGCAAGCCTTGAGACCAAACTGAGAGCATCACCAAAATCTACTATTGTGGAGGTGGCAGTAGCAGGAGGACCTGATGGTACTATCCTTGGTTGTCGTGAAATAGGTACCAGTAATTCTTCTTCTTCAAAAAGATCTTCTTCTACAAAGCCCTCAAGCATGGTGGCGTCGAACTACTTCGATGATTTCACAGCTTGGTCAACTCGCAGTGTGGCTAGTGCGGTTTCATCTTGAAGTCGCTGGTATGAATCTTCAACACCAATAGTAGTATCATGGATTTGTTCGAATCCTCTTCCAGGGGATTGGAGTTCAAAGGGTGCAGGGCTCTAGGGCATTTCAAAAACTTCAGAGTCTCCAAGGGGGTCAGAATCATTGAACATATCCATGAAATACTGCGTGTTTGGTGATATAGCTTCGATGTTTGGGGGTGAGGCGGCCTGGGCAGCTATGATGGAAATGGTAGCCCCAATAGTCACAAACTATCCTTGTGTGGAAGCAGAGGCGAGGGAAGTATCAGAGGCGGGGGGAATAGGAAGTTCAGTGCGAACAACAGTAGGGGTTGGAAGCGCAGCTGACGATGTATGCCTAATACGATGTCATGACGCGGAAGGTGAGTCAGATTGAGGATCTCGCTATGTGGACGATGTCGACTATGTGAATTGAAGCAGTAGCTACGTCAAACTATCTTCATAATCGAATTCTGAAATCTAGAATGCTGGATAAAACTCTTCATGAATTATGGTGGAAGTCGAAGCCAAATCTGGCTCATGTTCGGACATTTGGATGTGTAATTTATGTGCACATACCAGACAAATTGAGGAAGAAAATCGCTGAAAAGACAGAACAAGATTTTCTGGTAGGATTCGAGCTACATTCTTTATATTATCGAGTTTACATACCCGAAATTGGAAAAGTAAAGGTTGTACAAGATGTAAAATTCGATGAGTCAAAGTACATAGCAGACAGTGACTTAGTCGGCTATGAAATTCTCAAGAGTTATTATGAGTTACCAACTATAGAAGTAAAGCAAGCAGATGATAAACAAGAATTACCATCCAGACACAGTAGTGATTCAAAGGGAGTTCAATTTCGAGAACCTGAAAGACTCGGAACACCAGATCAAATTCAAGCAGAATAGGTCGATTCTGAAGATGTGGATTTGAATTCGAAACCTATACAGACTGTGAAAAGATTTGAAAGGCAGCGCAAACTACTAGTAAGGTTTGGTCATGATTGATTTTGTGGCTTCACAGACGAACCTTAAACATTCGAAGAAGCTATTGACGGACCAAATAAAGATTGTTGGAGTCAAGCAATGGTGGACAAAATGTCATCCATGTATAAGAACAATGTATGGACACTTGCACCTGTACCTGATGGAAGGAGACCGGTCAAATGCAAGTGGATCTACAAGATCAAAACAGGTCCTGATGGAGAAAACATCATATACAAAACAAGGCTGGTGGCGACAGGTTTTTACAGAAATATGGGATTGACTACACTGATACATTCTCGCCAATAGTCAAACACACATCAATTTGCTTGTTGTTCACTTATGCAATGGCTCATGATCTCAAAATCCATATTGTGGATGAAAACTACTTTCTTGCATGCAGAATTCGAGGAAGACTTATTCATGGATCAACCACTTGGTCTTGTAAGCCAAGAATATCCAGAATACAGATGTCACATGAATAAAAGTATCTATGGTCTGAAACAAACAACCAGACAATGGTATAGAAAGAAGGATGAAGCACTACATTTTTTAGGCTTCAAACCTTTATTCACTAAATCGAATGTCTATATCAAACATGTTAAACATGAAATTATCATTCTAGCTATTTATGTTGACGATAATCTAATCTTCTCAAGAAAAGATAAATTAATTTTAGATGTCAAAAGAGACATTTCTGGAATATTTGAGATCATTGAACTAGGAGAAGAGAGAATCTATCTAGGTTTACAAATCAAAAGAGACTTTGAAGGTGGTAAGTTGTATCTTCACCAACAAAAGTATACTCTGAAAATTATTGAAGATTTCAACATGCTCAAATGCAAAGGCGTGCATACTCCCATGATACCTGGAACAATACTGAGCAAGGTAGATTGTTCACAAACTCTCGAAGAAGAGAAACAAATGGCAATAACACCTATCGTAGGCTAATTGGATCATTGTTGTATCTTGCAGACAACACCAGACCTAATATAGCATTTGCACTATATAGGCTGAGCCAATTTAATCAAAACTCAGGATCATTACATTGGAAGTTATCAAAAGAAGTAGTGCAATATCTCCAAGAATCCAGAGACTATGGACTGTGTTATTCAAAGGAAGCTGGATTTCAGATCAAATCTTACAGTGATGCAAGCTGGGCATCCATAAAGGATGATAGCAGAAGTATTTCAGGTTGTACTCTAGCATCTGGCGTAGCCATACTCTAGATAAGCAAGAAACAAACAACAGTAGCTCAATCTTCCTGTGAGGCCGAATATGTAGTAGCAGCTAAGATGGCAAACGAGCTGATCTAGATTAAATAGATGTTGGAAGGATTTCATGAAACTGTTTCTAAACCTTATGTCTTACAAATGGATAACACTTCAACTATCTATCTTACAAAAGATCTTGTGTTTCATTCAAAAACAAAACATATAGCTATCAAGTATCATGCTATTCAAAACTGAGTTGAGAAGAAGAAAATACTGAAGACAGTCTTATGCACTTGCGCACTTACGTACTCCTTGTAAGAGATACCACAAGGCAGGAAAAAATGTGTACTGTTTCAAATTCAAAATTATAAAAATCCATTTTTCATCAAAGTTCAGTTGTTTATAAGATTATCTAAATTGTCTATCACACTCGTGCATATATTTCCAGTTTTCACACCCATATTTTCGTACGTATAATTTAATCATAATAGAACTGCTCTATCAGTACATAGATCAGATTCAGACATGATTAAAAACGCTGATATTGGTTTGATTTATTTGACCTCTAATCGCATTCTCTGAGGAAGAATTCGCAAAACTTTTCCTACAGGATGGATGGAGATGTGGGAGGTGTGAGGTTGAGGAAATTCATCCACGAGAGGGTTTTGGGTGATATTTGGGAATCTTGTGGGTTAATGATGAGAGGTGGACTGGAAATGGAAGAGGTAAGGGTGGCAGGAGAGATGGAAGATGCAATGTTGAGGAGGGTGAAGAAGAAGAAGTAAGAATGGCGGTAGGAGGTGGAGGAATGAGAGCAATGGGAATAGAAGCAGTGGTAGCGTGGATGGTGGGATGGAAGTGGATGTAGGACATGGAGGTGCGGTGCATTGTTGGGTGGCAGGGACTTGCAGAAGAGGAGGCAACGCCACACATACGTTTGTTGGGCCGGTGGGTTAGTCGGAGCAGTAGGAGAGATAAGGCTGGTGGATGCAATGATGGTGGAGAGAATGTCAGAATGATCAAAATTCCAAACTTTCTGGTCAAGGAGAGTAATAGTGAGAGAGCAGAAAAGGGAACTGCGACGATCCAATCGCGCACATTCGGTTTTATGGCATGCTTCAACTCATTGATAACAAAGGAGTGCCAATCATAGGGCACAACCGAGGGCTAGAGAGTTTGTTGTAGGATTCCACAATTTGGCTGAGGAGGTTGGATTGAATGTGATCCTTTCGCAAACTTGCCACAACTAGGAAATTGCTCAATAGATGAGCGGCAACTTGGACGGTGGGGTTGTTGAATATTTCTATCGGATAGCCATTGTTCATATGGAGAATGGATCAGGAGAGGTCAGGTAGGGTCTGATGAGGTTAGGAGCATAGCGGTGGGTTGGCTTGGGTCTATCACCGAAAATAATTCCTATGGTAGCCAAGGAGTGGGTATTCACACACACATGGTGCATGGTACCAAGGTACTCGATGTAAAAATGATGTTTCTTCTCATCCCACATGGTGTAGGCCATGAGGACAAAGTCCATGTTAAGGGCAAAGGTAAAGAGCATAGGGTGAATTCCCTTTGCTTCGAGGAGAGGGCCAGCAGTTTGGACCCATGGTGTGATCTGAGACTCTATAGGAAGATCTCAGATTTGGGTAGCAGAAGGGATTTCATGTTTAGACACTTGTTCGGTGCAGTCTTTGGGTTTATTCAAAGACACTTAGACACTTGTTTGGTGTCGGTTTCATCAGAAGGACTGGAGGGTTGGTTATCGAGGTTTGAGGAGGATGCCATGATGATGGGGTTGGTTGAGGGCCTTGTAGAAGTAAGGTAAGAAATGGGCATGATGCGGTAATGACTGGGGATGGAAAAAGGAGGAAAATGCTTAGAAAAAAAAAAAGACTCAAAAAGATGAAAATGATAGATTATGAGTGAATGGGGGTGGAACAGGTGGAGAAGAGGGTGAAGCAGGTGGTTATGAGTACTAGGGCAAGTATGTGTAAATTTTGGTCGCAAACAGAGATAGTTGAAAATTGCTTGTAAAATTGGCAAGAGCTTTGCTGCATGAAGTGCCAAATGACTCGAATTTCCTACTTATATAGAGGAGAATTAGAGTGCATAATAGGGGAAGTGCACTTTTCACTGCTCAATTCCACACCACTTTTTGCAGGGACCTTCTTCACATAATTCCAATACTCCAGAGAAGTCTGCGAGAGTTCATAAGGTGTTTTGGCTACCCTCTATGAAGGTTCTGCGCTGAAGGTGCTGCGAGGGATGAACTCTCTCAAGGAGAGAACTCTCGCACAACTGCTCAATATTGGTGATTTTCAAGATCTGACTATATAGACAGGTCAATTTCATTATCTTGATTCCATTTTTGTTGTCTGCAAGAGTTGGTATGATGATCTTGATGGCATGTGAGAGTTTCTTAGATTTAGATTGCCTGAACTCTCATAGAGAATTTTTTTTTTACTAATTTTTCACAAGTAACTCTCGCAAAGATGATCCATGTATGTGCTATTTGTCATCACCAAGCTGGATCTATGTTAGTATGGTGGCCAATACTTGTGAAGTCGGCTACTGTGGATGGGTGTATCAAATGGAGTCCCATCTAGTTGTTCCAAGTTCACGGCTCTATGGCTAAGGATCTCCTTGACATGATACGGGCTTTGCCTATGAACTTCATCTTTCTCTTGATCACCTTGGTTTTATACATGAGAACCAGGTCTCCATAATGTAGATCTTTCTTGTGTAACCGACAATTATGCCATGCTTTACATCGTGCTTTCTCAGCTTCCAATGCATGCATATCCAATAGGCATGTCTCATAAAGTTTAAGGCATCATGGCACAATTGTAGAGATTTGGACTCATCAAGACATTGTACAGTGGCAACTCTTAATGATGGTACCAAAAACTCCACTGGCATTATGGCATCCTGACCATAAACCAGTTGGAATGGCATTTGATCAATGCTTCTCTTGTATGTTGTCCTGAATGTCCACAGAGTAGCATGTAGTTTGTGTTCCCAATCAGATCTGCTAGCTTCAACTATTTTCGTGATAACGCTACACAGGATCTTGTTGGATCACTCTGGATGCCCATTACCATGAGGATAATATGGTGTGCTGAATCAATGGATCATGAAGAGTTTGTCCAATAGGACTTTGATGGTCTCATTGATGAAATGGCTTTCGTGATCGGTGACTAGCACCACCGGCCATCCGAAGTGCACAATGATGTTTTTGTATAGAAATTTAGCAGTGGATTGTGCATTAGTTGTACGCACTAACTTTGCTTCTACCCATTTGGTGATATAATCTGTGGCCAAGATGATATATCGAGCCTATGAGCTTCTTGTACCTGGGTGGATAGGATCGATGTAGTCCAGTTCCTACTTTTTGAATAGTGCTTGAGCTAGAACTGGATTTAATAGATAATAATTCAATTTTGTCGGTCTCCTTGCTCATTGGCATAGATCGCATTTCCTCAAGTACTCTTCTGTATCTTTATGAATTGTCAGCCACCATCATCCTGATTGCAAGATCTTGTGAACTACAATGTTAGATGCAAAGTGACCACCACCCATGCTTCATGGGATAATGATATGATCTGAGTGGCTTCATGTGGAAGAATACATCTTTGAAGGATACAATCTGATCCTCGTCGATAAAGTTTGCTAGCAATTAACTGATAAGGTCTAGTCTTAAGTATCAACTTCTGTTGTTTTGCCTTGGGTAATGATTTATCTAGTTGGCCCCACATTAGATATTCAACTATGTTTACAACACATTATGATACCGTATCAATATAAAATAAGGCTGCATCTGGTAATTCATCATCAAGTTGGGTTGTAGTCTTCTTCCCCTTAATTCGTGACACGTGATCCACTATATAATGTTGCTTTTCCTTGCGCACCACTATCCGAATAGCAAACTCCAACAATAGTAGTAATTAATGAGTTATTAGCCCTGTGTTGCAAGACTTATTAACTAGATAGAGCAAGGGTTGATGGTTCGTATAAAATGCGAAATGTGTGGCCATCAAATAATGCCTAAACTTCTTAAACACATAAATCTTGGCCAATGCTTCCTACTCTGTGGATGAGTTGTTCATTTCTGAGTCACTAAGTTGTCGGTTGGCAAATAAGATTGGAAAGGCCTTTTTGCACTCTCCTGGCTGGGTTAAGACGGCTCCCACTGCATACTTTGATGCATCAATATGCACATGAAACTCTATGGTCCAATTGGGCGGTTGTAACATTAGAGGAGTTCCAAAATAAAAAAAAGACCCTTTGTAAAGATGCTTTTTATTTTTTTTCTTAATTTTGTCCGCCATGTGGCCCAATGAAAATGCATATATTTGAAATCTACGTAATGTAGATGGAAATAATAAAGTTGTAAAATTAACTTTTAAAAATTTTAAGTTTGCCGCCGGGTAGGATGGGAGAATGCTATTGATGGACAGTGTCTGTCCCAAACGTGTGAATCTGCCTGATGACATTGTCTCTAGTTAAATATTTAACCACATTGGTTAATATGTTTGTAAATTTCAAACTACACAGGTTTGCCAACAGTAAGTAATCACATGCATTGGAATTGGTGACATGCATCACAGTTAGATAGTAAGCATAGTTACCACATGTTGTTACTATGGTCCAGTTTCCCATTCACATTTAATAAGTATCATATAAATTTGAGTCGATCTGACATTTCATAGATTTGAGAATTTGGCACTAAACTTTGGAAGCAATCACTATAGCCAAGAGAAAAAGATCTAAAATTGAATCGATGATTCTTCACAATGGGAAGGATGAAGCTGGATTTTGGAAACCAACAAGATATATAAAAAACTCATGGGTTCTACTGCATCCATCCTCAAAAGGCATATTTAGACCAAGGAAGAAGGCAAAGATGACATTCAAATCCTATTGGAAAGCAAAGATCCTTGATTTTAGGACTTCTCCAGGAGGGAAATCAATCTCAGAAGTCTTGGTTCAGCATGTCTATATGCATTCAAAACTATATCTACAAGATTTCAATATTCATGATCGCCAAAAATGCAACTATAAGTTCAAAAAAATTTGGGATCTATATTTAACATTCATGCTTTTGAAACCTGCTGAAATCATATCAGTTATCATATATGTATTGCATTCTTGTAGATTTTTATCCATCTAGCATAAGTGAATGGGAGCCAACACAATCCCTATGTGATTCATTCGGATATTGGAAAATCACAATACATAGGAAAAACTTCTAAGGAGCTTGCAGATAGTGGTATATTTTTCTATGAGTCCAAGTACATTCCAAATATGCATGGAGGTTTTGGAAAACTTGAAGTTATACCACTATTACATTTTGGAAGTGATGAATGGCTTGCACCTCATAGTATTGTGTCTTTTAGATACAAATTACTGTGCACTGAATCAAAATTCAATAGATTAAGTTGGTTTCTGTCCTTATATGTATTTGTAGATTTCTTTCAAATGCAAATGTTTGTAGAACACCAACATTATTTGTCTGTAAGGATGTGCCAGATGACACTCTTTCAGATTTGTTGGATGTGGGTTGGGAATGCAAGGCAGTTGGAGATATTGAATGTAGAATTAAGAAATCTTCTATGATATTTTGTTATTGCATTGCGAGACAAATGCTTAGTCTTACATTCAGTTACTAGAGATGGAAACGAATAAGTGAGACCTGGATGCCACTCGATCAAGACCTTCAAATGGATGGTCACACAGATCGAAAAGAAGTCCAAATTTTCAACAATGAAGATATGCTAACTACAATTGGGAGGATCATTGGAGCTTGAGTTATATCAGACAAGAGCTAGTCTTAATGCACAATGAAATTCTACTAGAACACTTCAGATTCATTATCAATGGAAAGCTGGTAAGATTTTATTGTGATTTGCAAATCAGTCAATGATTATATATGTAACTTGTTTAGAGAATAAAGAAATTAACAAGTTGCTTATCTTTCATGTAGATACGAAAAAGATAGGAAAACACAACACCTTGCAAGGATCTTCCAACAGATATCAACATTGTAGAACAATGAAAATCCATACAATCAATTGTACAAACTGATATCTTTATTCAATAAAATATCACCCGAATTTGGGGATTTTGTACAACTGTGCAAAATAATTCCTTTTTTGTCTTCACTATATGCCGGTTTTCAATGTATGTCTATATCTCTATATCAGTAAGAAACTATGTCTATTTATTCAGCTTGGGTATTTACAAATTGCCCGGCCTCATTTAAAATCTGAACATCATCTGGCTTAGAAGGCCCAACATTAGTCTTTGGTCCAGCAGTTGACCTAGCCAATAGCCTAAAGATGAGCTCTTGTCAAAATCTGTACACTTCGCCAGCTGTATAATCACCGAGGGTAAACTGCAATAATAATATATTAGATGAATATTAATAAGAGTTAGGATAACATGCGCAAAAAGTACAAAAAGGACCAAGAGTGGATCCTAATCTGATCCTCAAGAGGGATTGGTTGTCAGATTACTTGATCTATCAATCTACTTGAGATTAAGACCAATCTAGATCAATCTAGATCAATTCTAGACACAAAATCCTAACAAGAACAATCATTAATTGAAGGTAGGTGTACTTTCTGGTTTCACACGTGTGAAACACTATTTGAGTACGGAATCCAACCTGAAAATCGAGTACACATTGATAGCACCTCAAAACAATCAAAACAAATGTAGACAATTGGAGAGAATCATTCAAAATTGCTTCCAAAACCAAGATTGGTGTCTCACATTGATTATGGCCAAATGTGGCTCTATATATACAATAAGTGAGAGCTCGTGGTACTGATCATGCATCAGATCTCACACGTGTGAGGATGCCTTGTCACCATCATGCAATTTGACACTTGGATCAAAACTTTCCATTTTGGGCATTTTTGGTCTATTTTTCTACTATATGGAGATCTTCATGGAAATCTTCTAGAAGCAAAAACTCGCCTACTTCAGCTATTTTCACACGTGTGAGCCGTCCTCTACACATGGGATGTGACACCTATTCAAAATATTTGGCTCATGCAATCATTAGATTGGTGCCATGTGTCATATCTCTAGAAGACTAGTTTTTGGCCATTTTAGCCACTAGAACTTGAATTAAATCATATGTACAACATATATGATTATGGTACATGAAAAATACACTAGTTTCACACGTGGGAACAGGCTCCACACATGTGTGTCTATCTTATATACAAGATTTTTGGCCTCTACCAAGCTTATTTTTGCATTTTTCACAAAAGGAACCGCCAAGGCAAAGCTATAGTTATATGCAAAGACCCAGGCACTGAAGGAAACCGCAAGATCACGATTGCAGTCCACATATGGTTGCGGTAAGCATCATTTTCTAATGCTCCTGACGTGGAGTTCAAATCCAAGTGATGTACACTTATACAAATGTCATTGTACACTCCTTCATGACCAAGTATTTTACAAATGAAGTCAAGAAGTCCTCCTAATCCAAAGGTATTGCCTCCAAAGGTCCTCCAAGTAACCTGCAAGCTCCAAGATGCTCCCCAACTCCAAGCTAGGATGCCTCGACCCCTTCAGAGATCTTGCCCTTTATAGTCATCTCACACATGCGAGTCAACGATCAACGGTCCATGTGTCATACTATGATTTGCTTAAATCTGCCACACATGCGAAGCCCTACAATCGCCATGTGTTGCATAGTGATTTGTTGGACTACGGCATGTATTGACGTCTGATTGGTTCACTTTTAACACACGTGTGACCTCCATGTGGCAAACATTGATTGGGTCACTTTGGTCACACTTGTGACCACACGTGCAAAAATTGGATACACATATTTGCAAGCTCGGAGTCAATTTCACTTTTTTTCATCTGATTTTCATTCCATATCGCTTCTCTACACACCATGTGTCCTCCCTTATCATCTCGCCCTTCTGCGTGCGCACAAGAGCGATACTACGACCGTACATATCGCTTCTGTGCACCGTTACCTCTCTCTCTAGTTGTTTTTTTTTGTAGACACTCGCACACGACCGATACATCCGTACATATTGCACCTCTGCGGGACTTGTTATCCTCTTCTCATCATTGTTAGGATCAATACACATTGATTCAATAGGGTTATCAGAGCCTAGTACAAGAGGTTTTGTTGAAATTGATAGGGTTAATCCAAATCAAAGCCAAAATTAGCAGTTTTTTGGAAACTAGTCAAATTTTGTGTAGCGAGTTGGATTTGATAGCTATCCTCAAAATTTTTGGTCCAGATCTTGTTGTGGGCTGTAGGAATCCTTTTCACACATGTGAGGTCATACAGCTCCGATTTTGATTGAGAAATTTCAAAAAATTGTAGAATTTGACTCACATACCCAATTTGAGTGATTTTTGGTGCAAAATCAAGCATTTTCTATAGTGAATCTAATCCTTTGATTCCTTCTTGGATTAGGTCAGCCAAAAAATTAAAATTGAAGCTTGAATTAGGTGCATTAATTGATCTTCTCTGATTTTTTGAGTGTATGTTGAGGTTGAAGAGAGAGATTGCTAAAAATCATAGATTAAGGAGTGATTTTGCAAGTTTGAGACTAGAATCTAAATTTCCATCATTCTAGATTGGTTCATGAGTGATAGGATTGAGTCTATAAGCTTTCTAAATTGCTAGAAGACTTTAGGTTCAGATCTCTTAGAGAAATCATAAGAGTTTCTAATGCTTTTTCACACTCAAAAATGGCATCAATGGGTGGGTTTTTGCTTGAAGCTAGTGAAAGACTTACATCCACTAATTATGCTACTTGGATAGTTCGAATGGAGTCTTTGCTTGCACTTCATGATCCTTATGACATAGTACTTGAGGTGGAAGTAAAACCTCAAGGAGGAGTTGAATTGGCTAAGTACAAAAAGAGATGTAGAGTTGCATTACACTGCATAAAAATGAATGTAAGTAATGAACTTTTGAAAGAAATCTCATCTTGTACCACATCCAAAGAGGCATGGGATTCATTAAAAGCCATTTATGGATCCAAGAACACTTCAAGGATACTCATGTTTAGGAATCAAATCCTTCAAAGCATGAAAGTAATTGGTGAAAGTGCCCAAAATTATGTCTTTAGGATCAAATCTTTGAATAAGGAATTGTCTTCTATAGATGATAAAATCAAAGATGATGAATTAGTTCAAATCATTTTGAATGGATTAGGAGATGATTATTCCAATCTTGTTCAAAACTTTTCTATTCAAGATTCACTTCCTAGTATTGAAAAACTTCAAAGTGTGCTTGTTAGTGAGGAGAGTAGAATGCTTCATATCAAAAGTAGGATGAGTTCCCTATCTTTGAATGATGGGGATGAAAAAGCTAACTTTTCTTTGAAAGGCAAGAAGAAGAAGTTTCCATCCAAGAAGACTCAAGACATGGAGATGGAGAACAAAGATGGAGCATCAAGTTCCAAAGGCAAGATCAAGAAGGACAAGAAGAAGCTAAAGTGTCTCTTTTGTAAAAAAAAAGAGACATTTTGCATCTGAGTGCTACAAGAACAAGAATGCCCAAGAGCAGGACAATCAAGGCAATCTTGTGCTTGAGGAGGAGGAATAAGGCAATCTATCTTTGATGGTATCCTCACCACAAACATCTTTGACTCACATGACTCTCACACGAGTCACCAAAAAGACTACTTTTCTAATCATGAAGATGAAGACCAAGTGGAACCTACTCCAAGTCCAAGGGTGCCAAGAAGATCAACAAGGACAAGGATTGAGCCATCAAGGCTCACTTATAGTGACAAAGGGGAGCAAAGGGAAGATTCTCAACTACTCAACTCTTATACTTTCTTGACTACTATGCTTGAAGAACCAACTAGTTTTGAGGAAGCAAATAAGTCTCAATATTGGAGGAAAGCTATGCAAGTAGAGTTTGATGCATTAATGGAAAATCAAACTTGGAAACTTGTTGATTTACCTTATAGAAAGAAGCCTCTTACTTGTAAATGGATATATAGATTGAAATATAATCAAGATGGTTCCATTCATAAGTACAAAGCTAGACTTGTAGCAAAAGATTTTTGCAAGTCAAAGGCATAGATTATGATGAAACCTTTGCACCTGTTGCAAAGCTTGTGACCATTAGATTAATCATATGTCTTGCAACTTCTTTCAAATGGGAGCTCTTCCAACTTGATGTGACAAATGCTTTCTTGAATGGATTCTTGGAAGAGGAAATCTACATGTGCCAACCCGAGGGCTTCATCAAAGATGGAGAAGAAGACAAGGTGTGTCTCTTGAAGAAGAGTTTTTATGGACTCAAGCAAGCACCAAGAACATGGTACTCTAGGTTGCATTCCTATCTTATTTCCATTGGATTTGTTGTAAGTTCTTATAGTTAGAATTAATGTAGAATCACTGTGTTACTGTATTGTGGGTCCTATCAGTGGATAAGGATCAGTTGGCCTCGCCACGAGGCAAGTCGACGAGACACGCGTCCTACCAACGGCAACCTGGGTCATGCATGGGTTGCCTGAGTGAACAACTATATGTATAGTGTAATTTCATTTTGAGAAATACAGTTGCTATGTGAGCTTGCTGTGGAGAGTGTTTTATGTCTATGTTACTGTGTAGCATGATCTATGTTCCTGTGCAAAGCAGATTCTAAGCTGGTATCAGAGCCGTACAGGGAGTGTACACAGTACAACGTCGCCGTTGAAGAGAGCTTTGGGAGAACTGTCTTCTGAGAGTTCGGGTTTACGGCGGGTTGAAGACGGAAAAAGAAGCACTGTGCACGATTTCTAATTTATAGAGGCTTGCTAAGCTCAGCAGAGGGATTATTAGCCTGTGCATAGCATCAGACAGGGAAAAATTTGGTGAAAATTTGACAATTTTGAAGCCAGCTGAAAATTGAAACCGGGTTTGGGGTTACGATTTTTATACATAACTGATGATTTCTTCGCTGTTTGCGCACCGTTTTGGATGCCGTAAGAACAGGAAGGAAGCTAATCACATTGTCAACCAGCCACGGAGAGATTCTGAGGTTTATGTCAGAGATTTGTCTCCAGACAGTTAACCTAGCGAATTTGCGGTGAAAAGGTGAAAAAAGCCACTTTGTCAAGTTGAGCTAAAATCACTGTTTCTCTACGGAATTTCCTAACTGACACTCTACAGTCTTGGAATTAGTAGGGCGACCCTGCTCCAGGCCTTAGATTGTGCTCAAAATGATCCACAGGCGAGTTAGATCTGACATTTTTCAAAGTGGGGAGGCGCGACCGCAGACAGGGAGGTCGCGGACTGTTCGCACGCCCAACACGATGGACACTGTAGTGTCTCGAAGACCATAGCAACTGTAGGAGTGCGGTTCTATGCCCAAATGCAATTTGGACCTTTCGATGAGGTGTCAAATGATCGACGATCCAAAATTTGTGATGGGAGAGAAACTTGGACTTCAAGATTTGGTTCAACCATTGGATGAGCTTTGAACAGGGCCCTGAAGAAGTGAAGTGCATTCTGGACTTCAACTTCATTAAAAATTTTCATACTGAAAGTTGAGTTGGGTCCCTTCACAAGTGAAGAGTGAAGTTTCTTCAAGGTGAAGAAACAGTTCAAAAACTAGAAAAGTCCCTATTTTTGGGTCCTTTGCCCGTTTTGACCCAAACGAAAGGCTATAACCTCCAAATGAAGGGCACCCGGACTGTACTTGCAAGTACGGTATAGCAAAATAGAGTGATTGCAAGGGAGAAAGCGTTCGGAGTACCCCAGGGGTGATTTCACCATTTCACTGAGCACGTTGTTGGGAGTTGACGACTGAGTGCATTTCGGAAGGTGACACCGATTTGGCTTTCAAATTGGTGGAAAAGCGACAAGTGACCTGGTAAGGGAAAAAGTGCAGGTCATTATTTTCAACTTTTGACATCACTGTTGGCCTCGGCATACTGATAGAAGCTTGATGAGAAAGCTAAACAGGGATTTCTGGTAGATTATGACAACAATTCATCATACTATAGAGTCTACTGTGAAAAATTGTCAACTAGTAGTATTTTCCTAACTTGAGATTTTGTAGGCCTATGGCCAAATAAAAGTTAGAGATAGGTTCATACATGTATGTAGAGGCCCAAAGTATGTGTACACTACTTTTGAGGTCACATTAATTAGAGGAGGTCGAGTGTGGAGCTCTTCTATTGGCTCATAATTTGGTGCATTCCTATTTGACCAAATTTCTAGGTAGATGGGTGAATCCTATTGGACCCCAATTTTAGCCTATCATAAGACAAGTGGTCAAGAGGCACTATGGCTGCTATAAATAGCCATCTCCACGAGTATGTACACATCTCATTTTCATTCTATTGAATGAATGTTATGCTCTTTGAAGATCCATCTTCTTCTCTCTCACTTTTTTGTTCATATCTTGCATTCTAGCCACTAGAATTGTGATTTCTTTGTTGCTATGGCTTCACACGTGTGAAATGCAGGTTGTAGGCTCTGAAGTACGGACAGGGACAGCAAGTTTCTGTTTGTGGAAGCTTATGATCAGATCTTGATGTTTAGTTGATGTTTAGTATGCTTAACATCACAATTTCTATCATTTTTTCAATCTAGATGTGCATAACTTCCATGGCCAAGATCTTTATGAAACTTTAGCATCTTTTGGATCTGAGTTTTTCACATGGTATCAGAGCATTAGGCGGCCAAATGTGCAGGTTTTGCCAGATTTAGAAGAGATTTGTGGGCGAGTTTGCTTTTGTAGCATTCCAATCAAGTTTCTAGCTAAAAATCTTGTTGATTTATGTGTAGAAATTGGATCTTTGTGATCAAAACATCATTTGTATGCATTTCAATTGAAGTAGGGCGAATTCCCTCTGTACTTATCAGAATAAGGAGACAAAATTTGTTTTGGAAAGAGGGAGATGCAAGATCCAACAAGATCCTATTAGTTTTCCATTCTAGCATATAGTTTTTTGATTCAATTTCTTGCTTCTTCATGTCAAAAACTTCAAAATTGATGTAACCCTCTGATTTTCAGTTTGCTGAATGATTCAAGAGTGTATTTCAATCTTAGGAGTGAGGGAAAAGCAAGTATATTGAGGTTTGGTCTTGGTTTGATCAAGAAATCATAAAACTAGTGGCTAAAATTGAGGAAAAAGTGAGGAAAAGAGAGAAAAAGTAAGGTTTTAGGTTCCAAATCTTTGTGATTTCTTCTTGTGTTTCATTTGTTGATTCAAGAGAGTGCTTAGTGCATTGGAACAGGTCAAAGATCAGAGATCAATCATTGCAACATGGCTACAAATGGAGGCTACATGTTGGAAAGCAATGATAGGCTTACCTCCCTCAACTATTCTACTTGGAA
Organism: Diphasiastrum complanatum; assembly: GCA_029204225.1. NCBI lineage: Eukaryota > Viridiplantae > Streptophyta > Lycopodiopsida > Lycopodiales > Lycopodiaceae > Diphasiastrum > Diphasiastrum complanatum. Next base: position 9,151,764 of record CM055110.1, read on the forward strand.
AGTAAGGATGGAGTCTTTGCTTGAGATGAATGAGTTGATGGATATTGTTGTAGGTGTGGAGGAGAGACCTTTGGCACCTCAAGAACAATTGAGGTATGACAAGAGGGCAAAGAAAGCCCTTCACATGATCAAGATGAATGTGACAAATGAGCTTATCAAAGAGGTTGGTAAGTGCACATCATCTAGTGAAGCTTGGGAAGCCTTGAAGAAGGTTTATGAATCCAAGTCTACTTCTAGAGTGTTGACTTTAAGAAGGCAAATCTTTTCTTGTATGCAAAAGAAGAGTGAGAGTGGACATGCTTTTGTTTTGAGAGTTAAAGCATTGAATGATGAGTTAGCATGCATTAATGATGGCATAAATAATGAGGAGCTTGTTCAAGTGATTCTCAATGGCTTGTTGGATGATCATGCTAATCTTGTTCAAAGTTATGCTATCCAAAAATGTTTACCAAGTGTTGGAGACTTGCAAGAGGTCTTGTTGGCTGAAGAATTCAGGTTGCAAGCAAGAGTGGGAGCATCTTCTACATCTCAAGGAGGAGAAGAGGAGGCAATGTTCTCTAAAGGCAAGTTCAAGGGCAAAGGTAAAAGCAATTGGTCTAAAGGGCAAGACCAAGGTGAGCACTCTACTTTTGGCAAAAAGAAGGATAGATCTAAGCTAAAATGTTTCTATTGTGGAGTCAAAGGGCATTTTGCTAGTGATTGTTTCAAGAAAAAGAGGGATCAAGGGGAAAAGCAAACCAATCTAACTATTGATGAGGGTGGGGATGAGCTTCTTTCAAATGATGCTTTTGTTATGTCATCTTGCTTGTTGGCTAATCATGGAGACATTGATCCTTGGTGGATTGATAGTGGAGCCACTTCTCATATGACATATCATAAAGAGTATTTTTCATCTTTAATGGCATTTGATGGTGATAGGAAGGTAATCTATACCGCAAATGATGGTGAGTGTACAATCAAGGGATTGGCACAATTCCTATTTCACTTTCTACAAATAGGAATATAGAATTGAAAGATGTTTTGCTCATTCCATCCATTACCAAGAACTTACTTAGTGTAAGCCAAATGCTTGACAAAGGATTCAAAGTTGAGTTTGATGGTGATGCTTGCTTGATCAAAAAAGGGGTGTAGTATCATTGCAAAAGGGAAAAGGCAAGGGAAATTGTTCAAGCTTGATGCATGTGTTGTTGCTAACCAAGTTGGATGCATGGCAAATGAACAAATGTCAATTCAAGAGGTATGGCATAAAAGGATGGGACATCTCAACTACAAGGCCTTGGAGGTAATAGCCAAAAAGGAGGTAGTAAGGGGACTTCCCAAGTCTCTTACTTGCTTGAATCATGTTTGTGAAGAATGTGCTTTGTCTAAATCACATAGATTGCCATATACTAGATCTATATCTAGATCTAAGATGCCTTTTTCTCTCTTGCATTCGGATATTCATGGTGTTACCTACAATTAGCAATGGAGGTTGCTAAGATGTATGTAACTTTCATGTGATGATTTTAGTAGATTTTTGTTGGGTTTATCTACTAAAGAGCAAGGATGAGGTGTTTGATGTGTTTGTCAAGTTCAAAGTTGCTATTGAGACTCAATTTACAACCAAAATCAAATGCTTGAGGAGCGACAATGGTGGTGAATACATTTTCTAACAAATTCAAAGCCTTTTGCGATGAGCATGGGATCAAGAGGGAGTACACATGTCCAAGAACACCACAACAAAATGGAGTGGCCGAGAGGAAGAATAGAACCCTTGTGGTGAGAGTGCAAAGGCAATGAGATTGAATGCTAATCTTCCTAAACCTTTTTGGAGTGATGCTTTGTTGTGTGCAAATTTCCTATGCAATAGATGGCTCAAGTGTTTGTATTGGAAGGGAAAAACCCCGTTTTGAAGGCTTTGTTTGGTATGAAGCCTAATGTCAAGGTTTCTAAGAACTTTTGGATGCATTTGCTACTTCAACATTACTCTTGATGATAGAACTAAGGAGGATCCATCTTCAAGAAAGGGCATTTTTGTTGGTTATAGTGAAGTAGCAAAGCATATAGGATTTTATGTTCCTTCAATCAAGAAAGTGTTCACAAGTAGGGGATGTCATTTTTGATGAAAATCACATTCCAAAAGTTGTTTCAAGTGATGATGGTGTTGTTGCAACTAATGTGCTTGATGACAATGGAGTTGATGACACATTGGATGTGGATGTTGAAGAAGCCCTCTTCAAGTCAAATTCCCAAGGAGAACTCCAAGGCATAAGTGAACCCTCAAGGCTCACTTATGATGGCCAAAGGTAAGCAAGTGGAGGATGGATCACCTATGCTTTCTAACTTCTTTTGATGTAGCCTTCATGTATGTAGATGAAGCAAGGCAAAAAGAGGAATGGATCCAAGCAATGGATCTTGAGTTTGAAGCACTTATGAGAACAACACATGGAGATTGGTGGAGCCTTCCAAAGGGCAAAAGTGCAATTGGATGCAAATGGATCTTCAAGGTAAAGACAAATCAAGATGGATCTATCAACAAGTTGAAGGCAAGGTTGGTGGCTAAAGGTTATATGCTCAAGAGCATGGCAATTGACTATGAGGAAACCTTTGCACCCGTGGCAAAGATGGTGAGCATAAGAGTAATCATTTCCCTTGCAACTCTTTATGGATGGGATCTTTGCAATTAGACTTTTCTAATGCTTTCTTGAATGGTGATCTTGAAGAGGAAGTCTACATGGAGCAACCCGAGAGCTATTGTTTCTCATAGCAAGCCTAAGCATGTGTGTTTTTCTACAAAATAGTTTTGGTATGGTCTTAAGCAAGCACCAAGGAGTTGGTATGCTAGGCTTAACTCTTTTCTACTTTCTCAAAACTTCACTATGAGTGAGTATGATCATTCACTTTACTTTAGAATTAGTGCTAATGATGTTACAATCCTTCTAATTTATGTGGATGACATTATTTTAAGTGGAGGGAACAAGGAAGATATAGAAGATATCAAGAAAGCACTAAAAAAGGAATTTGAAGTGCATGATCTTGGTCTTTTGAGCTATATCTTAGGAATAGAAGTAATTAGAACTTCTCAAATCACTTTTATTTCACAAGAGAAGTATGCTATTTCTATTCTCAATAGATTTCATATGGTAGATGCAAATCCTATTGATACACCTATGGAATCACATGTAAAGCTAACTATAAGAGATAATGAAAGATCCTTCGAGGACATTACTCTCTATAGGAAGCTAATAGGTTCTCTTATATATCTAACCATCACAAGACCTGATTTATCTTATTGTGTTGGTAGATTAAGCCAATTCATGCAAGATCCTAGCATAGAACATTGGAAACTAGGAAAGAGGATCTTGAGATACATCTCGGGAACAAAAGATTTTGGCATTGTTTATAGAGGCTCATCACCTAACTTATTTGGTTTTTCAGATTCAGATTTTGCAGGAGACCTTATGGATAGAAAATCCATAAATGCACATGCTATTTTCATAGGTGATGGAGCTATCTCATGGATGTCGAAGAAACAAGCAACTATATCACTTTCTTCTAGTGAGGCCGAGTACAAAGCTTTGACATCATGCACAAAGGAGATGGTGTGGATCAAGAGGATGATTATGGAGCTTCATTTGCTGGATTTTTCAGAGAGTCCAATCATCTTTTGTGACAACCTTTCAGCCCAAAGTCTAGCAAGCAATCCGGTTTTCCATGCAAGGAGCAAACATATCGAGGTGGCTTACCATTTTGTGAGAGAACAAGTGTTGGCAAAAGAGATCAAGCTTGAACATGTCCCATCAAAGGAATGTGTGGCTGATATCTTTACCAAAGCATTGGGAAAGGACTTATTTTTCAAGCATAGAACAAGTCTTGGTGTACTTTCTAAATCTATGCTAAAACTAGTTGAAGAGGGAGTGTGAAAAATTGTCAACTAGTAGTATTTTCCTAACTTGAGATTTTGTAGGCCTATGGCCAAATAAAAGTTAGAGATAGGTTCATACATGTATGTAGAGGCCCAAAGTATGTGTACACTACTTTTGAGGTCACATTAATTAGAGGAGGTCGAGTGTGGAGCTCTTCTATTGGCTCATAATTTGGTGCATTCCTATTTGACCAAATTTCTAGGTAGATGGGTGAATCCTATTGGACCCCAATTTTAGCCTATCATAAGACAAGTGGCCAAGAGGCACTATGGCTGCTATAAATAGCCATCTCCACGAGTATGTACACATCTCATTTTCATTCTATTGAATGAATGTTATGCTCTTTGAAGATCCATCTTCTTCTCTCTCACTTTTTTGTTCATATCTTGCATTCTAGCCACTAGAATTGTGATTTCTTTGTTGCTATGGCTTCACACGTGTGAAATGCAGGTTGTAGGCTCTGAAGTACGGACAGGGACAGCAAGTTTCTGTTTGTGGAAGCTTATGATCAGATCTTGATGTTTAGTTGATGTTTAGTATGCTTAACATCACAATTTCTATCATTTTTTCAATCTAGATGTGCATAACTTCCATGGCCAAGATCTTTATGAAACTTTAGCATCTTTTGGATCTGAGTTTTTCACATCTACATGCCAGACACGAACACTGTGAAAATAGTGAGAGATGTCAGATTTGATGAGAGCAGGACAATGACCAATGACGATCCTGTCAGCTACGAAGTTCTGGAGAGACAGTACTATGATTTGCCACCAGTGACAGAGGGAGCAAAAGACGAACACGAAGGCGATGATCTTCGAGTCGCTTCACATTCAAGTGACGAATCAGAAGACAAAAAATTCGAGAGGCAACCTACTGCTACAGTTCCTATAAACCAGAATGGTTCTGGACCTAGCAGAGCAGACAAAGGCAAAATCATTGTTGTCCCAGGAGAATCTCCTAGAAATTTGACAAGACCATGAAGAGTGCCAACAAGATACGTGCCAGACAGCTCTGCTTCTACATCAAAAGAGTTTTGTGGATTCAGTGGCGAACCACAAACTTTCGAAGAAGCGATTTAATGTCTAGAGAAGGACAAATGGATCCAAGCCATGAACGAAGAGATGGAATCCATGAAGAAGAGCTAGGTATGGATGTTGCAGCCATTACCACATAAGCGCAAGAGTGTCAAATGCAAATGGGTTTTCAAACTCAAGTATGGACCAGATGGGAATGTCTCGAAATACAAGGCAAGACTAGTAGCAAAGGGATGTTTTTAGAGATATGGTAGTGACTACTCTGAAACCTTCTCTCCTGTCATCAAACATTCGTCTCTACGTTTATTATTTGCATATGCAGCTGCTTATGACCTCAGGATCCACATTTTGGATGAGAAGACAACCTTTTTGCATGGCAAGCTAGACGAAGAGGTCTATATGGATCAACCCCTAGGTTATGTCTCAAATTCACTTCCTGACTATGCATGCAGAATGCATAGAAGTATCTATCATCTGAAACAGTTAGCTCAACTATGGTACAAAAAGAAGGATGAAGCCATGAGATCATTAGGATTCAAGCCACTGATGGCTAATTTCAATGTGTATGTCAAAGTTACAGATGGGAAGATCATTATTGTGGCTGTATATGTGGACGACACTCTAATACTTTGCAAAAGTGAGAAGCTGATTGCTGAAGTGAAGATAGACATCTCGAAACATTTCAAGATCGTGGATCTGGGAGAAGCCAGGTGTTACCTTGGCTTGCAAATTGACAGGGACTACGAGGGAGGTAAGTTGTACCTTCATTAGTCCAGATACACCCAAAAAATCCTAGAGGATTTTGGGATGTTGAATTGCAAAGGAACGAATACTCTAATGCTCGCAGGAACGGTGCTGACAAATGATGATTGTCCTAGGACTGAAGAAGAGAGAGAACAAATGCAGCTCACACCTTATAGGAAGCTGATAGGTTCGTTGATGTACTTGACGACAACACACATCCTGACATTGCTTATGCAGTGTTCAGGATGAGCTAATTCTGCACAAATCCAAGCTCGACCCACTGGAAGATTACAAAATGAATCTTGCAATATCTTCAATCAATAAGAGACTATGGCTTGTGTTATTGTCGTGATGCAGGGATGAAGATGATTTTCTATAGTGATGTTAGTTGGGCATCCCTAAAGGACGATTGTAAAAGCATCTCAGGAGGATGCACCATCACGTCAGGAGTGGCAGTTCTCTGGGTCAGGAAGAAGCAGACCATTGTGGATCAGTCATCCTACGAAGCAGAGTACCTTGCATCAGTGAAGATGGCCAATGAAATAATTTGACTCATGCAGTTCCTAGATGAATTGGACAAAACAAGAAACGAGCCTCTGGTTTTGCAGATGGATAACACATCTGCAATACATCTAACGAAAGACCCTGTGTTCCACTCAAGAATGAAACACATCGCGATCAAGTACCACTTGATCAGGGATCTAATTGAGAAGAAGATACTACAGACCACCTTCATTGGAACGAAAGATATGGTTGGTGACATTTTCACAGAATCCCTAGACAAAGGACTTTTTGAGAGACAGAGGAGCAGTCTTGGAGTCATCAAGCTATCATGCTTTGAGAGCGAGCTGAAGAAACAAAATGTTTCTATTACCAAATCTTTGCTAGCTTTCAGTCCTCTGCCTAACGAAAATATTCGCAAACACGAAAGTCAAAAGACACAAAGCGAAAATATTCACGAACACAAAAAATTTGCGAAAGAGAATTTTTTGTGGTACAGCAGGAGAAAGTCAGACGACGAGAAAATCAAACGACTTGAAGCGACACGAAAATCGTCGCGATACCTTTTTCTGCCCTCATGCTCCAAAAAAGACCAGCAAGATCATGCAAGTACCCAGAAGTACAAATATCTGATCTGATAGCATGACATCAGCAAATACACTCTAGGTCGTGGCTAATCTGCCACTCTTGTAATTCATGATTAGTTGCAGATATTTAATTACTCTAATCTAGAAGTTACACGACGTGACTATATACTTCTGGATGATACTTGATACATACACATGAAGTCTAATGATAGTAAGCAAGAAGAGGAAAACACAGAATACGAGTCCGCCTACGTGCGAGACAATTCTACATAGGATCTGTAGATCCACAAGTCCACTAGTAAGCGAGACATTACTCGTGGGAGAACTATATTTCTCTCGCGCCAACGCACTACGTGAATCTGCATGCAGTGCTTGAAGAATCAGAAGAATCAATAGATGATTTTGTGGCCGTTGCGCACATATCACTCTCATCTTGTCTGATCTTGAATGTAAATTAGTCTATTGTTATTCGTGTGTCTGATTCACTTGTTCATTTAATTCTACACCTTGGTTTGAATTTTGTTGAATGCTACATTAATCTGTTAATGTAGTGCAGCAGTGTTTGTCTACATTCTAGAAGACTGTAGGAATGATACAGCTGGCAGTGACTAGCAATCATATTTGAAATCCATCCGAATTGAATTGTTGTGTTTGTGCATTCGTGATTGTCATCAACAACAAACTTGCACCATCTGTGAATGCGAGTTTTCCACCATGCCACCTAACTTTCTAACTCCACAAGTAAACTCTCATATATATGCCCCACTTTCCACCAAGCACAAATTCTGTTATATATCGTGTTGGCTGATTCACATTCCCTTGCCTCACCCCACTGCAAGCAAAGTGCTATGTGATTATCATGTGCTTCTTGCTTGATATGTTTTGTTGTGTGCTTGTTCACACTATCCATAAAATGAAACAAACAAGATCTCTCCTTTCCAACCATCAGTATGTCCACACCTTCACTGTAAACAAGATAGACCGCATTCCAATTCGCTTGAGCTTCATCAGCCATGAAGCCTCTGAACATGACCCGTCCCTCCAAGTCTAAAGACATCACCCTGTTCAACAATCTCTAAAAAAGGACTTGTGCTTGTACATCTTCTTGCTTCATATCGCATATCACAATTGTTTGCATGGATTGGTTCCTGGAGGGGTTTTAGTGAGTCATAAAATATTAACAATATTTAGTTTGCATTTAGTAATGATAAATTTAGTTACATAAGAATGGACAAACTGTTTGTCGTAAACATGAGCTGCCATCGTCACCCAATCTTTCACCCTGTGCACAAGATCAACAACACCAAGCCTTTTCAAGGTCACTTTCTGGCTGCATTCTCATCACAAGATCAACACTAGATCCTGGACCCATTGTCTACATTTTGAACACGTGACACCTATTAGGGGTGTGTTTTAATTCCTTAACTTCATGTTCCTAACTACAACAACAGAACCCTCTAATCTAACATGAATCCAATAATAGCAGCAACAATAGCCATATAACCAACAACACAACGCTAATTAAACAGAGATAACCATTGCAAATTACGTTTTATACGATGAACAATTGATATTATGCAATTATCCAACAGTCATGTTCACGACACACAACATATGACAATGTGGTAATCAACTGCAGAAGTAATAGCTGATACATCATATTTAGCATGTACATACTAGTCACTTAAAGGGTCTTAAGCAAGGAAACTTTCTCTTGTTGCTTGTGACTCACACATAGACTACGAACTAAATATGAAAATGCTCGGCTCTCACCCTTTGTCTCTCCAATACTTTACTATCCGAATAGTCCAATATCGAAAGTCCTCCGCCTGGCTTAGGTTGTCCTATTTATTTTTCCCAAAAAATTCCACAGTTCTATATCATTACGACCGCAAAGAGTCGCTTGGGTTACCCGTCAAGTCCCGTAATCATCTGTTTTGCAGTCCTTCACGGTCGGTTTAGCTTTCCGTCATGACCCGTAACATCACTCCTGCAACTACTTCTAATTATTCAGTTCCAGTGACTATGACTTAGCCTAACTTCCTACTTACAGTGACATCACCTACCTTGTATAGCTACGCACTCCCTAATAAACAATTTACAATTGTAATTCTTAATTCACAATTACATTTTTAATATTTCATAATGATATGGGCTCTTGGCCTCCCTCAATACATGTTACAAATAATCTTCTGGGCCTTAAACATATTCCCTGGCTGGAATAAGACGAGTTCCACCGAGTCTACTGTCTTCCCCTTTCCAGTGTTTCCTTTCTCTCATGCATTTGGTATCATTCTCACTGTCACTATAAATAGATGTGTTCATACCATAGAAGTTGCTTTCCAATTGGCCCTTGCCCTGCTCTATGAATGTCGATGCAACTGTTGGCGTTGTTGATATAGAAAATCCTATTGTGCCCACTGCAGCTGATGTGGAACCATGGCATAATGGCTAGAGTAGCAGCCGTTGCTAATTATCAAACATGTTACGAACATCCATGACAATAGCGAACAGTCGAGGAGTCGTTTTCGTCAAGGGTGCTTCTTGCAGCCATGTCATAGTGATCCTCGGTGTCCTGTATCCGTTGTTGAAAATTTTTCTCCCAGTAGCAATACAGCTCCCATAGATCTGGATACGAAAGGTCTATGTGAGGGGCTATGTCTTTATACACCTTTTGAAAGGTTGTATAGTTTCCCATTAACCAAGGTTTGAACTTTCCTTGCTTCTGTACTATGGCATAGTGTATATCATTGTGTGCAGATAATGCAATTTCGATTTGATGTATGTACTCAGCCGCATACAATAAAGTGTTGCCAGTCAAAAATTCCAATCCGTCTCGGCAACATATCTTCAGTTTACCTTGAAGAAAGGCCCATGCTAGTGTTGCTCGGGTCTTCAAATTAGACTCCTCCCAAAAGCCGTATAATTTCCACAAGTCCCATGGCTCATCCCATTCATCCATGGTAATGTCCCTCATCCCTGGCAAGAACAAATAATCAATATGTCATGCATGTTCAACATTCCGTAGAAATATCCAGGGCTTGAGAACTTTGTAGAGAGTAGATATGCACATTCACCAGTTCCTGGCAGTTTGTCAGGTGAATCATGAAGTGGAAGACATTCGGAAATTAGAATTGTTTCCAACCACAACTACAAGAGTTTCAGAACTAGGAGGAATTACAAAGGGCATTCCTGAAAAGGTATTGGAAGGAACATGAAGATGAAGAAATGCTAGATAAATTATAGATGATTAAGCAGAAACAGAAGGAGGATGTGCTATCTTATATTCAACGTTTTAAGGTGCTAGAGAAGAGGTTACAAGAGCCACTCATAGATGCTAAACGCATCAAGTATTTCCGTCATGGATTATATAAGGTACTTTGACTAGGTACCACCACTACATGGTCAAAGCTTAGAGCACATTGTGGATGCTGCAAGACAATTGGAGGAGGAGGAAACCAAGGAAGTACCGACGACAACATCGACATCATCGGCTAGATAGCTCGTCTGATTCTAATTCAAATACGGGTCCGAAATCAGATAGTTCTTCAAGCATGGAAGAGATTTCATCTTCTTCTCGTGATGGGAAATGGTCAAAGAAGCATGAGCAAAAAGGAAAAACCAATGAGCCATTGCCAGCGGTCACAAAAGAGGTTGTTACTACAAAATTTTGCCAAGGAAATGTTTGTTTATGCCAAAATTGCAATCAAGAAGGGCATTATATCAATGAATGTCCTAATGGCACTCGGTACTGTGTAATTTGTAATGCATATAATCACTGGACAAATGACTGCAGAAGACTACAAGCAACGAGATCCGCGAGAGCATTTGCAGTCCAAGCACACCAACCATAGCAAATACAGATGAAGCAACCTCAGTATCAACAACCACCATTACAACCGATGCCGCCACCAATGCAGGCAAGGGAATCAAAGGCAGACACAACATTTCCAACAACAAGTACCTTATCGACCAGATTTATCGGATGATGTTTGCAATTTTTGCAACCAGAGGGGTCACCGTTATTTCAATTGTGTGGCATACCATCGGCAATGTGTTGGAAATCTCGAAAGAGGTGTACCACCACCACGACTTAATAATCGTATCAATGATCAAAACGCGGTGCAAAATCCACCTCAAAATCCTGGTGGCATGAATGTTGGGGGAATGAACACTCCTGAGCAGCAGGCACCTATACAAGTGATCACGGTTGAAGAGTTCATCATTAACTAATTTACAGATAGTCACGCGCCATAAGGGTAAAGGGAAAGTCCTGATTCAGGAAGAGGGTGTAGAGGACATCAGACCAAGTACGAGTCGAGTCATTAACTCTGACATTGATCAGATGGCTAAAGTCACCCAAAATGTACTAGAGCAGTTACACCAATCTTAGGGGCCAAATTTTTCCCGTGAATTGGTAGATGTGGTGGCTGATCAAATTGCGAAATTTGTTTAGAACTACAAATTTCAGGTGATAGTGGGTCAATTGATGCAAATTGCACCCTATTTAGCAGAATCTATACGGGCGAAGTTGCCCGGGTTCAAGATACCGGAAAGACTCCCTCCTATGCCAATAAATGCAATTGTTCGATCCACTAAGCAGGACATTGTTCCAACCTTGGAAATTAAGATTCAAGGATTGAATATCAAAGGAGTCCAAATTTATGGGGGTGTGGGTGTGAATTTCATTTCAGAGAAAACCTACAACAAACTAAAGGAATGTAACACTACATAAAAGTAATTTGACTATATGTATGGCAAACCTTACACGGGACTCTCCAGCCGAGAAAATTTGGAAGGTTCCCGTTTACATCAAGGGACTAAAGTTTCTGTTGAACTTCGTGGTTATGAGGCTACCCATGGGTACAAACGTTTACCCAGTGCTGTTAGGCCGACCCTAGTTGCGAGCTACTAAAGCAGTGCACGATTGGGCAACGGGCATAGTAACGATCCTGTAGAAAGACAAGATCCAACTGCAAACACATCAGGGAAGATTGGATTCTACTGTTCAACCGGTGGGAGTCGAAACAATACAAGAATTACTTCTCAAATCGGTTACGGAAGAGTCCGAAGAGGATTTGTATTTAACAAGTCTATACCTGGATTGCATGCCGGTAGGAGAGGCTCATCTATCTATGCTTATCAACTTATTTGCTGCGGATGGAGTAAAGACGGATTCCGGGGAATTACTGTAGAAAGATGAGCAATGAATAGTGGAGAATCTAAATGGTGATCAACTTTCATGGAGGTTTGCAGATGCATCGAAGAAATTCGAACATTAAAGGAAGAGACTACACGGTTGCACCCTACTCAGGTTGCCAGGGAAAAATTGACCAAGATCAATTTGGGGACAGAGGATAACCCAAGGATTATTTCAATTGGTAGTAATAACGATTCAGGGTTTATCCAGCGAGCAACGAAGCTATTTAAAAAGTACAAGACTGTGTTTGCATGGTCCCATGATGAACTCCATGGTGTGCCAAAGGAAATTTACCAGCACACCATTGATGTTACCATTGATGCATGGCCTGTACGACAACAGCGTTACAGGATGAATTCTAAGCATGCAAAACGGGTTCGAGCCAAAATAGAGAAGCTGGTGAAAGTCGGGCTTATATATGCCATTGATTATAAACCATGGCTAAGTCCCATTGTGATTGTGCCTAAGAAAAATGGTAACCTATAGGTGTGTGTGGATTACTGTAAACTCAACTCATTTACGGTCAAAGACCATTTCCCTCTACCTTTGACAGAACAGATCTTGGATGAGGTCGCGGGCCATGAATTATATAGTGTTCTAGATGGCTTTAGTGGATATAATCAATTTTTCCAGATTGCTGAGAAGGATAGGGAGAAAACTGCTTTCATCACGGAATGGGGAGTGTATGCATATAAATTTATGCCGTTCAACCTTAAAAATTCACTAGCTGCTTTCCAAATGGTTATGACAAAAGCATTCTATGACTACTTGGACAAATTTATGAAAAAATTTTTGGATGATTTTGTTTGTATAATGATGTTGAGGAGCATTTGGATTATCTCAAAAAATGTTTCCAGCGGTGTTATGAGTTCGGGATTAGTTTAAACTTGGACAAATGTACTTGTTGTGTGAGACGCGGAGTGTTGCTTGGACAAATAATCTCGAAGGAGGGATTGTCAATTGATCCTGCCAAGATTTACATGATTAAAAATATGCAGGTTCCTAAGTCTCCGAAAGAGATGTAGACCTTTTTGGGTATGACGGGGTATCATCACCGTTATGTCTACGCGTATTCGAATAGAACCCACATGCTATATGAAGTTCTGAAAAAAGGAGCTGTATACAAATCACTATCAAACGTTATAAGGCGTTTAAAGATTTGATCAACGCATTAGTGAATACACCTATTCTTCGACCACCTGACTGGAGCAAACCATGCCATGTGCATTGTGATGCTTCACAAGTAGCCGTTGGTTGCATATTAGCACAACTAGGGGAAGAGAAATTTTATGATCATCTAGTATACTACACGAGCAAGCAACTAATGCCAACAGAGAAAAATTATTGTTAGAGGGTTTTTGGATCCCAAGGCAATCCTCACCCTAGTTAATAAGTGAGAGGGATTTGGCACCCTACGTGTGTAAGTCCAACCCGATGATCACATAGTTATTTGATTAGTTACAAGTCAATAAAAGGACTTTAGGCCTTTTTGCGGGACTTTTAATGTCGCAGAGCCTAAATGTCAAGTTAGTGAATAAAGTTGGGTTTCCCTCCAATTTGGATGATTCCCACTCTTTTTTAAATTTGAATAATTAGGGAGGCAGAAATGGACCAATAGGATTCAGAGGCCAGGGTCCTCCTCTCTACTATAAAAAGAGACCAACTCGAGTTCCTACACATGTTCATTTCCTCATTTCAATAAAGTAGATTGGTTCTCTTCATAAATGGATTGATGAATGTCCTTGCTCTCTATCACTTTTCCTCCATCTCTCATGCTTTATTTGGATTTGCTAATTGTTGGATCTGATCGTTATTGGGATTGCATGTTGTTATACTTTTTTTGAGAGAGAAAGGGAGTGAGAGAAAGAGTAAGATATCTTTGTTGTGGATGTGTAGTGTTAATGGATCGTAGGGTTAATGGATGTTAGAGTTGGATGCGAATCCTCCTTTCATGTTGAAATCTGAACTATACTATCGCTCTCATGGGAACGAATCTATGCGTGACAACTAACTTTGTCTCTTCGATGCTAGATTGATTAGATCTTGGATTCAAGTTAGGCAAGGAGAGAAAACCACTACAATTTTGTCATTTCCGGGGAGCTACGCCTATTTTTCAGTTTGCAGCATGTTTGTTGGATGGTTAGCTTACATTAGGCATCTTGTCATTGCATGAATAGTGTTAGATCTGCATTTAGGGTTAGTTTGGGAGTCATTTTGCTTGATTTGAGTGGATTTGCATATTTGAAATCTAATCTGATTGTAAAATAGGGAAAGCTATTCAGATCACAAATCTTAAGATCCATTTGGATCTGAGATATAAGAAAAAACAACAAAAATTGGTCAAATCTACCAGATTTTGGTTAAAAAGAGACAAAAATCATCATCAGAGCTGATAACCTTTTGTCTTCTTTTTGGATACCTTCACCGAGTTGCAGACACTTTTGGTTTTGATCACAAAACCCTCAGTTTGAAGGGCGAAGATTAATCCCTAGCAGATTTCTAGAAACATCAGAAAAATCGTCAAAAAACACCAAAAAATTGTCAAAACCCTAAAAATATAGAAATAGAATCTTCGTCCGATTCACTGTGCATAGGTGTGATTTAGATCTATCTACTGCCAAGTCGGTGAAGAATGATACCAAAAATAGAAGGATTTTTAGAGGATCAGTTGTCATATTGCCATATTTTTTCCAAAAAGTCACTTTTTTGCAAAAATATCAGTATTACTCTTGATCCTTTGCCAAAACCTTCACCAAGTTCTCAGAACATTCTATTTATAGTAGAATACTATTTCTGAGTTCGGCCAAGATTCGTCTTGTCCGGATCATAGAAAATCTTGATGTTTACCCTCGCCAAACTACAAAAACTATATTTTCTTGTGTCAAAAACCTTCGTCGGGTTTACCCTAGTTTTATCTGTGTCAAATCTTGCATCTGAGAGTTTGGCAATGGTTATTTCTCTAAAAATTATCAAAAAAGTTGATCAGAGAGTTATTTTTCCAAAATAGCATTATTGAACCTTCGTTGAGCCAATCTTTGTCTAGTGAACCTTCGTCAGTACTATTTTTAGATTCTGATTTTCCAGATCAAGTCTCTGTCAAAATTTGGGTCAAATCTGATACATTTTGATTTGGGTTTTGAGAAATTTTTTATTTTTTGAGAAGTATCAATTGATTGAATTTCGAAATATTTTTCATGATATAGAAATCAGATTCTTGAAAAGTGGAATAGATCTAGCAGATCTGATCTGAGATAGGTTTGATTGAAAAATCTAGATCCAGTCTCATTCTTTGCTTGATCTGAATTTGTAAAGATGGCTGCCCTTGGAGCTGTTCCGGGAGGTGCTCCTTAAGAAGTCAATCCAATTATTGTTAGAAGATCACCCCGTTTAGATCTACCCAAATACAATGGATTAACAGATCTAGTTAGATTTCTTCAGATCTATGTTGAATCTTGTGAAGTCTATGTCAAAATTTTCCCTCAAGATAAACTTACGCTGTTTCATATGGCCTTAACAGACGCAGCACAATATTGGTACTATAATCAAGATGAGACTGAGCGTGCAGATTGGGAGGTTGTTAGCTGATTAACGAAAATGCCATGATTATATGGTTTTTGTCAAGTTTACCTAAACGAATCAGACATGAGCTAAAGCGCCATAACGAGTATGCAGTCTTGCAAAATGCTATGGACGATGCAATTTGGGAGGAGGATGAAGATTCAGATGATGAGCCAAATATTAGTATGTTGCCTTATACAGCAGGACAGACTACTATGACATCCACCACTATTGCACCCACGAATGTCAACGCTACTGCAGAAATGATGCTCAACGAGTTCGAAAAACTCGAGAAGAACCAGCAGAAACAGATGGAGAAGTTGTAGCCACAATTTGATGAGAAGATCAAAGCATTGGAAGATTTCCACAAAAAATTGAACAAACAACCTAAGTTTGCAAAGAGTTTTCCTACCAGAAAAAATGTCTATTGTTCTATTTGTACAGGAAATCACACAGTGAATGAGAGTCCTCAATTGAAAAAATGAATGGAAATCAATATATGCCATTTGTGTAATTCGCCTGATCATGAGACTGCTTTTTGTTGCAACTTCAATCCTCGGATAATTCAGCAACGGTATGCCCAAATGGGATATCGAGAACCACAGTATGGAGGAAATCCAGCAGCTAGACCTCGACAATCTGTTCTTGGATACCCGAAACGTTTGGCCTTACCTACCCCACCAAAGCACTCCACTCCTCTTGCCAATTTGATGGAACCAGAACCGTACAGAAGTGTTGAGCAATGGAACTATGGTAATGATCAAGAAGGTGGATCTTCAGAACAATATGCTATTTATACTGCCGCGCAACAACAAGCCTCTAGAAACTGGACCAGAGCACCGCTTGGTTGCTTTGCCTGTGGAGAAAATAACAGAGTTGCAGAATGTTCAAATAAAGGAGAATTTATACCATTATGTCGTGACTGTGGTTATGGGCATTGCTATAAAGACTGTCCAGCAAGACCAAAGCCACCACCAACTATAGCTCCTGTAAATTTGATAACTATCAAGCAAAGACCAGTAGCTCAGAATAAATCAAGTGTACCCTTGATGGCGGTCACTAGAGCACAGAAGTAGAAAGAACCCATCTTCATGCAGAAAAAAGAAGATATCAGGATATGAGCTAGTGGATTAAACATCTGCAAGAAGAAGAGGAGCTGGAAGCTGCTAAAGCAACAACCGAAGTTTGTTCTTCACCATTGCAGCCACCAAGAAATTCACGTACATATATGAATGATCAATTGCATCATCATGAAGAACCCTTCATAATGACTGAACCTGAAGCGCCGCAAACAGAACTGCTTATGATATTTTATCTAGTAAGATTAATATTTCATTGGGAGAGTTTCTGAAGTTGGTGCCAAAAGCAAAAGAAGTCTTAGCGCAAAAATTAGCTCAAGCAGAACCAAAAGTCCATCAGGAGCCACTTTTTTGTGCTGGATTTGAAGAATCCAATGAAGTACTCCATGTCGGAGCCGCTTGGGAAAGTGAACAAAAGAATATCACTCTGCCGATATAGCATAGACAATCTCCTAAAGAAGCAGCTATGATAGATGGCGGTTCAGGAGTTAACCTGATTTCTACAAAGATTTGTGCAAAATGGGGCCTTACAAAAATAAAGCCTACGACTTTTGCAATTAAGCTAGCTGATCAAACGACAGTTCGTTTGCGAGAGGAATGGTTGAAGATATACTTGTCAGAATTGCGGGAGTACAGTTCGTCATTACTTTTGTAGTAATGGACCTACCAGAAGCACCAAATGTCTACCGAGTCCTATTGGGACGTCCATGGTTACGAGTTGAGCAAGTAGTTCATAATTGGGTTACCGGAAAAATCACTTTTGAAAATCATGAACGTGTAGTCGAAGTTGATCCTACAACTTGGACTATCAAACCAGTGGTTCAAAAAGAGGATGATGATTCATCAACAACGGATCATATTTATGATCGACTAGACAAAAATTTGGGAGTTCATTACGATTCTCAAACGGTTACTGTTAACTGGAATGAAGCTCTTGCAATAATTGATTGTACAGTAGGATATATGTGTCAAAAAGATAATCAGTCAGAATTGAGTGAGATTTCATTATTGGATCGAATCTTGGATACACTGACCACTTTTCCATTGAATGTGCTGAATGTAGTTTGGATATCAACGGAACCTATACCAGATCCGATTGAAGATGACCTCATACCTATGAGTCATGCCTTGACTTATGATGACAATGCAAAACTTACCGATGAGCAGATTCTCAATCATATGGATCCGACCAGATTTGGAATGCGGAATGTTCCTGATGAACCAACAATAAAACCGTATAAAGTAGTTATATTGAAGGAAGACTGTTTGGAAATTTCGTCACTACCTCATGGAAACGCACTTTGTATTTTATACGGATCATCAGCCATTATTTTAATTGGTAAACAAGACATGCAATACTGGATGTATTGCAAAATGGTTATTGTTATTGACTGAATTTGACTTTCAAATTGTGGTTTGAAAGGGGAAGCAACATTATCTAGCCGATCACGTTTTGCGAATCGAATCCGCACCAGTTAATACTGAAGTGGATGATGAATTACCAAATGCTGCATTGTTCTATGTAGAAGCAGTTACTGAGTGGGCAGCGAATATTGTTGAGTACCTGATGTTAGGACAACCGAATGACTCCTTGACAAAAGTACAAAAGAGAAAATTGATTCATAAGGCTCAACCTTATCAATTGATTGTAGGACAATTGTATCGTCGTGGATCAGACTATATTCTACGTAGATGTGTTTTACCGCATGAAATACCAGATTAATCATGTTTTCACATGATGGCATGGGCGGAGGACACTTCTCTACAAATATTACTGTTCGCAAACTTTTGCAATCAAGTTGTTGGTGGCCTACACTTCATAAGGACACAGAAAATTTTATTCAGACATGTAATGTTTGCCAACGAGCACGATGACCTACTCGACAGAATTATGAACCCTTGCATCCGATTTCATCGCAAGCACCATTTGAAAAATGGGGACTGGATTATGTTGGTCCTATTCATCCTGCCATGCAAGGATCTCAGGCCAGATACATTATCGTAGCAACTGATTATATGACCAAGTGGGTTGAAGCCAAAGCTGTCAAAGTTGCTGATGCGATATCTACGGCCAAGCTTCTCTATGAAACTATTATAATCAGATTTGGATGTCCGATCGAGATTGTTAGTGACCAGGGTACACACTTTGTTAATCAAACAATAAAGTGTTTACTGGAAGATTTTTTTGTTATACACAGATTTAGCACTCCTTACTATCATAGAGAGAATGGCCAAGATGAATCTTCCAATAAGATTCTCTGCACTATTATGACAAAGACAGTTGAAGCGAGTTGGTCTGATTGGGAACATAAACTGTATGTAGCATTATGGGCATTCAGAACCGCTTACAAAAATAGTACAAATCAAACACCCTTTCAACTGGTTTATGGTCAAGATGTTGTCATGTCGATTGAATTTTTAATTCCATCTTTACGCATAGCGACAACAGAACGGTTAAATGATGATAAGTGTTTACAACTATGTCATGAAGCGTTGCACAAATTATGTAAAACACGATTGATGGTAGTTCATGCATTAGTAGCAGAGAAATCCTGCCGCAAGGCGACACATGATCGTCGATTGCACAAAAAGGATATGAAAGCAGAAGATCTTGCATTGATGTACAAAACCAAGCTGATCAAGAAAAAATTGAAGTTTACTAGTGAAGGCCCGTATAGAGTGAAGGAAATCCTGAACTATGGCGCAATAATTCTTGAGCACTTGGATGGAAAACGATTTGATATTCCGG
This sequence comes from Diphasiastrum complanatum, assembly GCA_029204225.1. Classification (NCBI taxonomy): domain Eukaryota; kingdom Viridiplantae; phylum Streptophyta; class Lycopodiopsida; order Lycopodiales; family Lycopodiaceae; genus Diphasiastrum; species Diphasiastrum complanatum. Next base: position 9,171,121 of record CM055110.1, read on the forward strand.
TGAATGGTAGCCGATTACGCAAGTTTTGGTAGCCTGCTCCGCCAGTTCAGCAAGCCTGATCTCAATGATTTTTAATTTTATAAGTTTTTCAATTTTTTGTTTTCAATATTTAATTGTTGAGTTTTTTTGGAAAAGATATCATATGTTGCCTATACAGTTCAAAAACCTTCGCTGAGCCTCCAGACTGTACATCCACTTCAGATTTATTTAATTTGAGTTGGGCGAAGGTTCTTGGCCAAGAAAAATCCATTTTTTGAGCTAGGCGAATGATCAGCAATATGCCATTTTGAGAACCTTCGCCGAGCACCTTACTCTCATTATGAACCTTCATAGACATGTGAGATGGTCTTAAAATGTCAAAATTAGACTGGCCATAGTCTCAGATCTTGGAAAAATACATTTATGACAGTACTTGGGCGAAGGTTCAACCTTCGCCAGCCTTGGAAAACGTTCGCCTAATAGGTTCAAATCCCCAGAAACCTTCGCTGAGATTTTTATAGCCTAATTTTACAATACTGTACATGCCTGCAAATTTTGGTTCAAAACTGATCAACCAAACTAGTATTCAATGTAATGGACTCACCAAATTCACCTATAAGTTGGCTGAATTTGATTCATTCCTCACTTGTGCTAGCGAAGCTCTTGTGAATTATTCCAGCTATTAGACTTAATCTAAGAGATAACTATCTACATAGTTTGATTGAGAAGTAATAATTTTTTGATGAAAAAATTGGAATTTGAAATTTTTTCAAGGGTTGCCCATCCGACGCGGCGGATGAACCCCTTGTTTTCTCACAAATTGATTTTTAATGGTTTTTCTTAGAAAAAAAGTCTGTTTGAGAAATAATAAATACTTCTTAAAAAAACAGTTTTACATTGAAATTTTTTGAGGGGGGTCCATCCGCCGCGGCGGATGGACCTTCCTCCAATTTTTTTTTTTTATGAATTTTTTTTTTTAGATTTTTCTTAGAAATAATATTTGATTCATCATAAATTTCATTCATCCACTGATGTTCACCCTTTACAAAATCGTAAGAAGTTTCAATTTTACATTTAAAAAAAAAAGATTTTTTAAGAAAAAACAAAAAAAAATTATGGAGAAAGTTGTCCGCCCTCTCTCTCTCTCTCTCTCTCTCTCTCTCTCTCTCTCTCTCTCTCTCTCTCTCTCTCTCTCTCTCTCTCTCTCTCTCTCTCTCTCTCTCTCTCTCTCTCTCTCTCTCTCTCTCTCTCTCTCTCTCTCTCTCTCTCTCTCTCTCTCTCTCTCTCTCTCTCTCTCTCTCTCTCTCTCTCTTCCAAGCTTATTCCAGCTATCAAAGTTTATCTAAGAGGGGGGTTCCATCTGCCGTGGCGGATGGACCTCCATCCAAAATGTAAAAATTACAGCAAATAAGGATCCTTAAACACTTGAAATGATGAGGGAAACAATAGATTATGATTTCATAAGATTAGCACAAGTTGAACCATCAAAATCCATCAAAAATCTATGCTTGAACCTCACTAAATGGCCCAAATCCTTGAAGAAGGCTTCACACGTGTGAAAGTACGGCCTCCCACAGTCTGAGTACTGTACACCAGACGTACATTCAATCCTATAATCATTATTAATCACAAGTACTCAAACAATTATGAACATAGAGAGCAATTGCACCATTATGAGAGAAAAAACATGAAATTGCTTGATTGATTTTGGTGAGATATCATCACCTATATATACATGATCCATCACGGTTTTGGGCAGGTATGAGTAGCCCTAAACCTATCCCTAATGCTAATTTTGGTGGATCTTTCATCCCTACCAAGTTAGGGTTGGAATCTTGGAGATCTCTCAACAATGCAAAAATTACCAAAAATAGCTCCTATTTTTTATCCCTTGTATCTAAGCATAATTTGGACTCATTCCAAAGGTTCTAACACTTAGGTCTACTTGAGAACATCCTTATGAATGGAATCCTATGCTATTTGGCACGTGTGACAAGCCACATCATGACCATCTAACTATTTACAAGTCATATGACCAAAACTAGTCAAGCTAGAATTGTGAATTTTTAACACTCCTCCTCACTATCTAGCTTGGTTCAATCATTGCTTTACTAATCACTCCAAGTGATGATCTGAACTTCATAAAAGGTGTCTTTTGAAGTGGTTTAGTAAGTAGATCAGCTACACATTCATTGCTTGGAACATGCTCCAAAGCAATCTCCTTGGCTTGCACCATTTCTCTCACAAAGTGATGGCATATCTCAATGTGCTTAGATCTTGCATGGAAGATTGGGTTAGATGCAAGGTGTTGGGCTGATATATTGTCATTGTAGATGATTGGTGCCTCCTCTGAATCCATGATCTTTAGTTCCACCAATAATCTCTTGATCCAAAGTACCTCCTTTGTAGTGGTTGTCAAAGCTTTGTACTCGGCCTCGGTTGAAGATAGAGATATAGTTTCTTGCTTTTTTGAAAGCCATAAAACCACACCTTCTCCTATGAAAGTTGAATATGCACTTGTTGATTTCCTATCCCTCTTGTCCCCTACAAAATCTGAATCACTAAATGCATGAAGGTTAATCACATCTCCTCTATATAGAATCCCAAAATCCAATGTACTCGAGATGTATCTTAGAATCCTCTTAGCCTTTCTCCAATGGATATTCAATGGCTTTTGCATGGATTGGCTCAACCTACATACACTAAAGCTAAGATCTGGTCTAGTTATAGTGATCCACATTAAGGAACCTATAAGTTGCCTAAACAAAGTGATGTCCATGAAGGATCTTTCATCATCTTCATTTGGCACTTTTACATCTTGCTCCATTGGTGTGTCAACACTTTTGCATACTTCCATCTTAAACTTCTTCAAAAGACTTTGAGCATAGTTTTCTTGACTTATAAAGATAAAATCAGACCCTCTAAGTACTTCTATGCCTAAGATGAAGTGAAGACACCCTAGATCTACCATCTTGAACTCTAAGGATAGATCTATCTTGATTTTTTCAATACCATCAACACTATTTCCACTAATGATGATGTCATCTACATAAATGAGTAAAAGTACAATACCAACATCATAAAACTTAATGTAAAGAGTAGGATCATATTCACTTTGAACAAAAAAAAGTGAAATAAGATAGCAATGTAGTCTTGAATTCCAAGATCTCGAGGCTTGCTTCAAGCCATAGATGCTTCTTTGGAGATGGCATACTTTGTTCTCCATTCCATGCTTGATGAACCCTTGTGGCTGCTCCATATAGATATCCTCTTCCAAAAAACCATTCAAGAAAGCATTAGAGACATCCATTTGACATAGAATCCATCCAAAATGTGATGCAAGTGCAATGATTAGTCTTATTGTGACCATCTTGGCCACGGGTGCAAAAGTTTCCTCATAATCTATCCCTCTCTTGAGCATAACCTTTTGCAACTAATCTTGCTTTATGTTTGTTGACACTCCCATTTGCATTCAACTTAAGCTTGAAGACCCACTTGCATCCTATTACATTCCTTTGAGGTCTCTCAACAAGCAACCAAGTTTCATTCTCAATCAAGGCATCATACTCATCCAACATAGCTTTATACCATTCTTTGGAGTTCAATGCATCTTCAACATTAGACGGTTCTTCAAAACTAGATAAAGCATAAGAAGTGGATGAGATACCCTCAACTTGCTGTCCTTTGCCTTGATATGTGAGCCTTGATGGCTCCACTTTTGCCCTTGAAGATCTCCTTGGTGTGATAGGTGGGTTTGGTGCTTGCTCCTCCATGAGCTCCTCCTCAAAACCAAGATCTTGCTCCTCGGCCATCTTCTTCTTGATTGTTGGAGCACTTGAGCCTTCTTCAAGCATATGCATATGATGTTCATCAAAGATGACATCCCTTGAAACAACAAATTTGTTCAAGGATGGGAGATAGACTTTGTAGCCCTTGCTTGAGCTTGCATATCCAAGCATGATCCCTCTTGTGGAAGATGGATCCTCCTTGGTTCTTGTTTCTAATGGCACATGCACATAACATATACACCCAGAAACTTTCAAGTGATTAAGATTGGGTTTCTTTCCATACAACATCTCATAAGGAGTTTTGCCTTCAATTGCTTTGCAAGACACCCTATTCATCAAGTAGTTTGCACATACAAGAGACTCACCCCAAAAGGATTTGGGAAAACAAGCATCTAATCTTAAAGCCTTAGAACATTCACATAATGTTCTATTCCTTCTTTCAGCAACTCCATTTTGTTGAGGAGTGTAAGGACAAGAAGTCTCTTTCTTGATCCCTTCCTCCTCACAAAAGGCCTTGAACTCATTGGAGATGAATTCTCCACCATTGTCACTTCTAAGAATCTTGATGCTATGATTATGATGCTTTTCCACAAACAACTTGAACTTTACAAAAGTATCAAATACTTGAGACTTGAAGGAAAGTAAGAACACCCAACAATATCTTGAGTAGTCATCAATGAAGGTTAAAAACATGGATGAACCTCCATTAGATTTGGTGCTAGCAATGTGCACATCCGAGTGTATGAGTTCAAGAGGATGAGATGACTTTGTGATGGAGTTAGGAAACACCTTCTTATGTGCCTTGGATAAGGCACAAGCTTCACAAACCTTGTCTTCCTTCCCAATAGACCTTGGTAGGCCTAAAGCATACTCCTCCTTGATCATAGCCTCCATGGAACCTGAGCTGACATGTCCAAGTCTTTTGTGCCATAAAGTAAAGGTAGATATCTTGCTCTTCTCGGCCAACATGACAACATTAGTATCCACAAATGCATCCAGCTTATAAAGTTTGCCAAGTCTAGTGCCCTTAGCCACTATCTTACCCTTCTTCTTGATGAAACATTCATTTGAAGCAAAGTCAACATTGAAACCATTGTCTACCATTTGGCCAACACTTAGTAGATTCTTTGTTATTGTAGGAATGTACAAAACACCTTCTATGTTGATCTTTTTGGAAGATCCTAAGCAAAGGGGAATGCTACCAACTCCTTCAATCTTACAAGCTTCATCATTTGTTGTATAGATAGACTTTATAGGTCCATCATAAGATAAGAGAGAAGAGAGAAAAACTCCCTTTTACTAGTCATGTGTGAACTAGCACCCGAGTCAATCCACCAAGGATCTTCTCCTTTGAAGTTTGTTGAAGAAAATATGGACATCATGAGAGAGTCCTCATGTGAACTCTCCTCCTCCTCCTCCTCTTTGCTCATGTTGGCTTGGCTTTGATCTTGCTTCCTCTTGAAGCATTCCGAGGCATAATGCCCCATCTTGCTACAATAGTAGCACTTCACCTTTGATTTGTCCTTCTTGACTTTGGTGGTTGATGGAGATGCCTTTGGGGGTCCTTCTTGATCCTCAAGCTTTGTAGACTTCTTGAATGTTGATCCTTTGCCTTTGGACTTGCCTTTGCCTTTGGTGAAGAGAGCTTGGTCATCTCCACCTTGGATGGAAAGCCTATCCATCCTCTCCTGTATTTGGCTCCTTCTTGATTCCTCGGCCATGAGTGTGCCTTGGAGTTCTTCAAGTATGGGTAGCTTACCCATAATTGCATATCCCTGAACCAAATTGTCAAATTCAAAGCTTAGTCCATTCAATATGAGTTGAACAAGCTCTTCATCCTTGATAGGGTCACCTATAAAGGCTAGCTCTTTGTTCAATTCCTTTACTCTTAGGACAAAAGTATGTGCACTCTCTCCTTTCTTTTGATAGCTTCTATAGATTTGATTCTTCAAAGCTAACATTCCAGTTTGGTTCTTGGATTCATAGACCTTTTTCAAAGTCTCCCAAGCATCTTGATCTGAAGTGCAATCTCCTACCTCTCTTAAGAGTTCATTTGCAACATTCATTTTTATGCAATGTAGTGCAACATTGCACCTCTTGATGTATTTGGCTTTTTCTTGAGGATGAATAGGTTCACCCTCCTTACCATTTACGATTTCCATCAGATCTTGCATAATCATGATAGATTCCATTCTAACTTTCCATATGGAATAGTTAGTTTTGTTGAGCCTTTCATTAGTATCCAAAAGATATGCATTTATAGATGCCATCTAGTCTCCTAATCAAGGACTTGACACAAATGAAGGTTACTTCTATTGATTTGATTGAAGGTCTACCTTATCCCACTTCTTAGGGACCTGAAAAGATCAGTATTAGACTTCCTATAAATATCTAAGAATGATCTCTAACAAAATCAAATCATAGAATACTAGAAACAATGCACTTGCTTGATTGAAGTAGACAATACTAGTAGAATTGCCCCTCTTTCTATAAAGAACATTAAAGCTTCCAAATGATCTGATCAAGAGTGAATTTCAGCAACCTAATATACTTCCAAAATCACTTGTAAAAGATCTAAATGGAGCTTAATGAGGATGCAACACAATCTACTATCCAATCACAAGCAAAAAATGATCAAAATTGATGAAAAATTGATCTAATTTGGTGCATAAGTCAAGCAATGGTTGGACTGAAACTAAATCACTTTAGGAGGTGTATACTACACCTTAGAACAGCCTTGAAGATTCCCCAAAACTCTGATCTTCCCTCTCCTTGAATCCTAGAAAGCCTCCTCTATGAAATCACCTCCAAAACTTGCTTAGAAATCAATGCTTGGAGCAAGCAAAACTTGCTATCTTGGTAATGTGAATTGAATTCAACTTTGCCTCTGGTTTTAGACACCTAAACACCTGCAAATGAAGTCACACAACACCAATCTCCAATGTATTTGACTCACTTTGAGTTCTAGAATCAATACTAGATGCTAAGATCCAATCTACACAAGATTTAGATCAAAAATTGTGATCAATTTGAATGAAAACCAAGGATTTAGCTCATTTCAGCCTTTAGGCTCTGATACCATGTAAAAATTACACAAAATAAGGATCCTAAAACACTTGAAATGATGAGGGAAACAGTAGATTATGATTTCATAAGATTAGCACAAGTTGAACCATCAAAATCCATCAAAAATCTATGCTTGAACCTCACTAAATGGCCCAAATCCTTGAAGAAGGCTTCACACGTGTGAAAGTACGGCCTCCCACAGTCTGAGTATTGTACACCAGACCTACATTCAATCCTATAATCATTAGTAATCACAAGTACTCAAACAATTATGAACATAGAGAGCAATTGCACCATTATGAGAGAAAAAACATGAAATTGCTTGATTGATTTTGGTGAGATATCATCACCTATATATACATGATCCATCACGGTTTTGGGCAGGTATGAGTAGCCCTAAACCTATCCCTAATGCTAATTTTGGTGGATCTTTCATCCCTACCAAGTTAGGGTTGGAATCTTGGAGATCTCTCAACAATGCAAAAATTACCAAAAATAGCTCCTATTTTTTCTCCCTTGTATCTAAGCATAATTTGGACTCATTCCAAAGGTTCTAACACTTAGGTTTACTTGAGAACATCCTTATGAATGGAATCCTATGCTATTTGGCACGTGTGACAAGCCACATCATGACCATCTAACTATTTACAAGTTATATGACCAAAACTAGTCAAGCTAGAATTGTGAATTTTTAACACAAAATATTTTTTAATAGATTTTGTTTCAGAACTAGTGAAAGTTAGAAACTAATTCTGTTGAAAAACTAATTAAGGTTAAAAATTTAAATGAAACTTTTTTCTGAAAAGTTGTCAAAGGCTTTCGACCTTTTTTTTGAAGATTCTAAAATCTCCTTCCTAAGTTGCCATTATTGGAGGGTCTGAAAGTCTTTGGGGGGGTTGAATCCCCCTCCAAGCTGCCCTAACCTCATGGCTACTCCTTCCTCACACATTTTCAAAAATACATATACATCAGGTAAACGAGAATAAAAAATGATCTCTAAAAAAGATCTGTAACTACTTGAACAAAAGCCTCTCAAATACAAGTTTGGATTAAAATAACATAGATTGAAATGGCTCAGCTTATATACTATTCCTAAGTTGTGTACAACTCATCAATCCATGACTACGTTTCTCACTTCTATATAGCTCAGCAAGCCATGCTACATTTTTCATTTTTCTCTTGTTTGTGTATAGCTCATCAATCCTTGCCTGCAATTCTCAGTTTGTGACAGCTCATCAATCCACGACTGCGTTTCTCAGTTCTGTACAACTTATCAAGCCATGCTACGTTTTTCATTTTTCTCTTCTTTGTGTACAACTCATCAATCTTTGCCTGCGATTCTCAGTTTGAGACAGCTCATCAATCCATGTCTTCATTTCTTATTTCAATACAGTTCACAAAGCCAAGCTACGTTTTTCATTTTTCTCTTGTTTGTGTACAACTCATCAATCCTTGCCTGCGATTCTCAGTTTGTGTACAACTCATCAATCCATGCCATAGGTTTCTCATTTGTTTCATTGTTTAAGTCCTATTGTTATTCTGAATAAACTCCATAAATACTGCATGGTTGCATAGCTCTTGTTTTGAACTTTGTATTTTAGAAGTGCTAGACTCAATTGTCTTAATTCTCTGAAGACCTCTTGGTTTTTTAGCCTCCCTTTTTGTCTGATAGAAAAGGGGGTCAAGGCACTTTTGTTGATTGCAAATGGCATCGTCAACTGTTGCTATTGTGAGAAGATTATTTTGTGCTCCTCAACTCAAGTGACAATGGCCATCATACCGTATTCTTCAACATGGAAGCTGATGATCTCTCCAAGGAGCAACAACGACATTTGATGCACTGAAATACTACACCAAATAGTGATAAACGAGCAAGCAATTTATTTCCTTCCAGAGCAGCTTGATAGACAATCTTTGTGGATTTTTGGGATTTTTTTGGGGATTTTCAAGAAGCCATCCACCGCGGATGGCTTCCTCCAGAATTTTCGAGATCTTCGTAGTCTTCACGGAGTTTTTCAGGATCTTCGCAGATTTTCGGGATCTTCGCGGTCTTCGTGGATTTTTGAGATTTTTTCGGGGATTTTCGAGAAGCCATCCATCGCGGCGGATGGCTTCCTCCAGAATTTTCAAGATGGCCCCTCTCAAACTTGTGTTTTCCATGCAAGCTATTGTGAAATGATTTGTTGTCCGTGGGCTCCATTGTTATAGAATATTCTGTGCATTAGCCCTGTCATCTTCAGGTTTTAGTGTTTGGCCATGAATGTGCACAATCTTTTTTGTTTCTAGGGTCCTTCAACTTCTTCTGCAAAATTATTTTGTTGCAAAAGAGGAAATGTCTTAACTAATTGTTCATTCTCTCTTTTCTTCTTGTATCAGTTGTTTTGCTCTTCTGCAAATTTATTGTGGTGCTGACATATCCGTTTTTGCTAATTTCATCACATGAGGCTGTAATTGAGGGTTGCCATCATATCATGACAACTTTCTAAAGACTGTGTGTCATTTAACCATGTGTAATAGGGATGTGATTAATTAAAAATCAGCCCAATTCGATAATATTTCATTGCCTAATAGCTCAGACTTCACCTATTTAGTGTCTTTTGCAGAGTCAAGATAGTAGTGATGCCTTAGCTTACTGGCTAACGAGTACTCAACGACGATGCCCTAGTTTAGTTACTCTTTTCGGAAGAATGACTCAAGTGTGTGTCTACTTTCTTTTAAAGCTTGTGGGGCTAGGCTGATAAATGAAAAAGCAATTTATTTCCGTCCAGAGTAGCTTGATAGGCAGTCCTCGCATATACTAAAAAAGTTTGATAAACAGTCCCCGGATATATTTGGGGTTTTTTCGGGATATATTTGGGATTTTTTCGAGGATTTTTTCGGGATCTTCGCGGATTTTTTGGATCTTTTCGGCATCTTCGTGGTCTTCGCAGTGGATGGCTTTTTCGGAATTTTTTAAGCTGTTTTTGGGATCTTCTTAGGATCTTCGTGGCGGATGATCTTTTCGGGATCTTTTCAGGATCTTCGCGGCAGATGGCTTTTTCGGAATCTTTCTCGGATTTGCGAAATCTTTTTGGGATCTTTGCGGTAGGTGGCTTTTTTGTGAATCTTTTGGGATTTTTGGGATCTTTTTGAAATCTTTTTTGGAAAAGATCTCAAAGATCCCAAAAAGATCTCGAAAAAGATCCTGAAAAGATTCCGCAAAAGATCTCAAAAAGATCTCAAAAATCTCGAAAGATTCGCGAATAAATTTGAAAAATTCTGAGGGAAGCCATCTGCCGCGGCGGATGGCTTCCCGAAAAGATCTCGAAAAGATTTCGAACATTCCCAAAAAAGCCATTTCAGGATCTTTTCGAGATCTTCGACATCTTCTTGAAATCTTTTCGGGATCTTCGGGATCTTTTCGATATCTTCGAGATCTTTTCAAGATCTATGGGATCTTTTCAGAATCTTCGCGGCAGATGGCTTTTTCGACATCTTTTCGGATTTTCGGCATTTTTGTGGGGATTTTCGGGATGCCATCCGCTGCGGCGGATGGCTGTCTCCAAAATTTTTGTTTCTAAAAAAAAAAACAGGTTTAGGAATTCTTTCGAATTTTCAGGATTTTTGAGATTTTCAGAATTTTACTTCGAGATTTTATTTTCCATTTTTTTTTGGGATATTCGAGGACTTTCATGGATTTTTCGAGGATTTTACGGGGATTTTTGGAAAGCCATCCGCCGCGAACTCACTTTTGGGACTCATTTTAAAGCGTTTGTGGTGGTTTCAAAAACTTCCATTGGTGATCCCACGTTCAGTATGGACGATGATTTTCAGTTCCTTGGCTTAATTCGAGGGATCTATTTTCACGATGAGATCGCTTTCAATTGCGTAGAGTTTATGACACGAACTCGACATGGGACTGAGCATCATGTTGTTCTTTCATGTGAAGACGTCATGCATTTCACTAGCCCGCCTAAAACTCAAGATGAAAACATGGTCTATTTGAGTTTTGAAGGACAGCTGGCAAGTGGCATGTTTTTTCTAGCTAGCAAATATGAGAGCTTGAACCATACAAATGGAGAAATCTTTATGGAGGCTAGCACAATGGTCTTTTCAATTCTCTCAACTTTGGGTACGTCACCGAGATTACATGATAGATTGGAGGATCCTTCATTGGATGGAGACAAGGAAGTCGTCAAGGACACTGGCCTTGAAGTTGGTCCATTGGAAGAAGACATGGAAGTCTATTGTAAAGCTACCTTTATAAGCTTTACTTCCGGCGCCACTGGCACCAGCATTGTCCCCGACGACAGCAGCGCCCCTGCTGCTCCCGGCGCCACCGGCGCCGGCGCCGCTCCCGGCACCACTGTGACCAGAATCCAGCCGGCGCCAAGTTCCTATGGCTGAAAGTCTTTGATCAGTTCTAGCAAAGTCCAGAGAGCTCAGATCGATGTGCAATCACCTCACACGATCTAGGCATGATTAAAAGAAGCCTGGGGATCAATAAATTCTAGAGAGAGAAAACGTGCTTTAGCAGCCTGGGTAGAGTACTTGGTATGAGAGGAGGTGGCAAATCCCACCAATACTATAGGGGAGTGCGGGTTGCGAATTAGGACGAGCTCCAACCAAGTCTCAGCCTCCCTTGCTGGAATGTTGTCCTAGCACTTGCCTTGGCATGCCAGCACCCCAGAGATTAGGGTCGGTCACACACTTGAAATGTAACCTTCTCATATTTATCAATAAAGTGGGATTTTTTTCAAACTGATTCTGATTACCTTCTGGGTTTCAGTGTTCGGTAGAAGCGCCAGTTGTAAGGCCACTTCAAACTTTTTAATTTGGCACGCCAGCGGTATGCCGTCGGGACCATTCGGTCTGTGGCGCCAGCGGTATGATGTCGTGACCATTTGGTCCAGGAACTGGTTGTTTCCATATCTGTCACGACTTGTGGTTCTGAGTATTCCTTGCATGAACGTGAATGGGTGAAGCTCTTGGGGAACGGGCTCTAACCTGTCGGCTGAGTTCGATGGCTTGCTTGGGTGGAAGTTACCTGTTTATGGCTGTCCAGTCTGGCGTGGCGCCAGGTTGGCTTCCAGTGCTCATGACGAAGCTTTCAGTTGGTTAAGTCTGATGTAAGTCAGACCGCTTGCTTGGAATGGATGTTACTCGTTTGTAACGAAGCTTCGAGTTGGTTAACTTTTGATGTATGTCAGGCAACTGGCTCGGAGGGAAGTCACCCACATCGGGACCCCCGATCTGGCATGGCACCAGGTTGGATCTCAATGTTGGTTTTTGAACTTCCAGTTGGTGAGTTCTGATCGTTGTTGGCGAGTTGGCTACTTGTATGTCAAGTGGGTTTGGACGGCAAGAGTTAAAGGTTGGAAAGCTAAGTCGTGGTTCCCGGCTCCCTTTGGGATGCCTATGCTACATGTGGTATCAGAGCCGATTGGCCGGTCAGCTATGCGGATCTCACGAAAATGGCCATGATTTGGGGTTCATCAGGACAACTGTTGTGCAAGGTGCTACCCACAGTGTAAGCACGAGTGCGTCCACGATCAGAGTGGTCGGCAGAACAGAGGACTTGATGAGTCAAGGTGCTGCCCTTGAGGTGTAAGCACGGTCAGTTCTCGCGGTTCGGGCCTGGCACTGTCAGCACGTAGGACAGATGAGGCAGTGTGCTGCCATTAGGTTGGTGTAAGCACGGTCTGTGCCTTGTGGGGTGACATATTCAAACTGTACAGTTTAACTATTGATACAGAGATGCTGTTCAAATTCGGGTGTAAAGCACGGGTGGTTAGCTGCCGGTGCAGGATAGCTGCCGATCGTTTAACTATAAGGGCTATCGACCAAAAAGTGGTGGGGCGTGATTGAGGCAATGTGTTGCTTAATGGTGAAAGCACGGATAGTTGGAGGGGTGTTTTATGTGGGCTGATTTTGTGATCGATCTGTATGGGTGCGGCCAAGCAAAGGTCCGTTGGCAGGACCATCTCAAAGGGGACCTTGTCTTTGTTACCTGTTAGTAAACATGTCTGAGTGTCTTGCTTGCATGTATTTGTGGTGAGTCTTAGTACTCGTGCTTTGTCTGGTTTGCATGATTGCTTGTGATACAAGGAGCTGATTGCTCGAGAAGGAACCTTTCTTTTGAAGGCTGACACCATCAAACAAAGAGGACTACAAAATCTGTGGGATGGATTCGCAGTTCAAGTACTCGCATGTGAACGATAACGAAATGACTCGATGTTTGCAAAGGATGGATGGCTAGCCTTTTTCTTGGGTTAGTTTCATTTGCGACAACGCCCACCAGACGCAAGCAGGAAGTCTAAAGCTGGAAAGGGCAATTTCAGGGGAGATCTTCTATAGAGAAGTTGGTCTTCATTTGGGATGGCCACATTCGGAATTGAAACTCACTGAGCATGGGTGATATCCAGTATAAGTTGGGTTTTTCCTCAAAGGGGAAAGACTAGGATCCTCTTCAGATATTGGCAACAAGTTGGATCGAGCCATAATCCTAGGAGATGGGAAGCAAAATGTTGGAAAGGCTTTGTATCCAAAGAACTCTACTCTAAGTCCGATCAGCTGATTTTATAAGCAAGAGGGGAACTATCACACACGCCTCTCTCTTGGGACAAATTTTGAATGAAAGTTGATCAAAACGGGGGCAAATTCAAGGTGACCTAGCCATACTCACACGAGGAGACCGGCGAACTTTGGACCTAATAAGTTGACAAATTTTTGTTGCGGAAAAGAAAGTCTGTTATAGGCTTTCTCTGGACTAACAATGATGAGGAAACATATGAGTACGCTGGCTTGTGTTACGTGTAAGGCAGTTGATCAATGAAGGAACTGTGAAAGTTGAGTCTTGCATGAGAGACTTGGTACTTCGAACGGACGCTAAGGGATAGTTCGTGTTGAGATCGGACTAGTGCAAACTCTGGGTGCATGTTTCTGATTCAAAGAGAGCTACTTGAAGCCAAGATCGATGTACACTTCTTGTTTTTACTGTGAGGCAACTGACCAGTGATGGAATTGTGAAAGTCAAGTTTTGCGTGACGGACATGGTGCTTCAAACAAATGCAAATAGATAGTTCGTATGCAGATCAAACTGGTGTGACCTTTTGGCTCTCCACGAGGTCAATGACTACATTTGGGCTGATTCAAAGAGCTACTTCAAGCTAAGTGAGAGGTGCATTGCGGAGTACTCAATCTTTGCCTACCTTAAAGAGCCAAGAAGAAAAAGTATCAAGATCAGGCTGGGATAAGGAGAGAAATCCAGGCACGAAAGCAACAAGGCACAGAGTGGACCATAAAGTGGGCAATCAAACGATAAATCCTTTGGCTCAGGGAGCCTTGATACCTGTGCGGAACTGATCAAATATGGAGCTCAGGGAGCTCAACACAAAGTGCATCAAGGACAAATCAGGAGCTCAAAGGAGTTCCAAAGTCAAAAGTCAGAAGCGACAGGGGCGTACATTTCACAAAAAGGCCTCTGTCACCAGTTAATAAGGTTCTTGGGTTTTACGTAAGCGATATAAAATCTACACTTTTCCCAGACAAAGAGATATTTTCAAGTTATGTAATTTTTCATTATAACGAGCTGAGCCTCCGACTTGTGGTGTGCCAACTTCAATGTTAATAAAAAGTGGCCAGTAAATTGAGTACTGTGCGACGTAGCTTAAATGTATAGTTATGTTCTATTGGGAGACACCTTTACTTTAATCTGACATCTGATGAGGACATCAGATTTTATAAAGGTGAGGTGGATGTTGTAAAGCTACCTTTATAAGCTTTACTTCCGGCGCCACTGGCGCCAGCATTGTCCCCGGTGCCAGCAGCACCCCTGCTGCTCCCGGTGCCACCGGTGCCGGCGTCGCTCCCGGTGCCATTGTGACCAGAATCTAGCCGGCGGCAAGTTCCTATGGCTGAAAATCTTTGATCGGTTCTAGCGAAGTCCAGAGAGCTCGGATCGATGTGCAATCACCTTGCTTGGAATGGATGTTACTCGTTTGTAATGAAGCTTCGAGTTGGTTAAGTTTGATGTATGTCGGGCTACTGTCTCGGAGGGAAGTCACCCACATCGGCACTCCCGATCTGGCATGGCGCCAGGTTGGATCTCAATGTTGGTTTATGAACTTCTAGTTGGTTAAGTCTGATCGGAGTTGGCGAGTTGGCTGCTTTTATGTCAAGTGGGTTTGGACGGTAAGAGTTGAAGGCTGGGAAGCTAAGTCGTGGTTCTCGGCTCCCTTTGGGATGCCTGCGAAGTCGAACAAGTCGCTTGCCTCAATATTGTTCCTTTTGTGTCAGAACAGAATCCATGCTCATCAAGGAGAAAAGTCAAGGTTACAAAAAAAAGACCATTTGTACGCAGGAAAAGCAGGGATATTCAACATCGGCGGAAAGCAGCAAGACCTATTGGAAGGGTAGGGAAGCAACTGTTGGAGCCCCATGTTATAGTGTTTCCGAGGACGGGTGATGTAAGCTCTGAATTAGATCAGGAACATATCGACATGGACAAATTTGAAGGTGGCACGAATGTCAACTTAGACTGCTTTTCTACAGATGATATTGGATATGTTTGGGGTAGACATTAGTTTCATGTGGAGACAAAAAACATTCACCGAGCCTTGCTCTTCACAAACCAATGTGCATTGGATTATAATATTGCTGAACAACTTTTCCAATTTATGAGTACACCTCAAGGTCCACCACCAGCCTCCATCGACATTACTTTGAGGCCCATATATTACCGGGAAAGTGCCGAAACAACCGTTCAATTTGACAATCCTGAAGATTTTGAGAAGGCCTTTAAAACTTTTTAAACATGGGATATGGAGAATAATAAAAAGGCATATGCTGATAGATATCCTAAGGAAGATGATTTAGCACCAGGCTCGAAGTACATATATTTTGAAAACTATCTTTGCACATTTCTTATTTGATTAAGCAACATTGATTCGAATATATGATATGTATATGTGATGTTTGATGGCATTTTGTGAATCCTTCATCTATGTAGAGTGGTTGTTAAAGTTTTTAGTCATTTTTTTTATTAAATTCTATTTTGAAATTCTCTTCTCCAATTTTAAAAATGGAATTTGAGAAAGTCCAAAATTAATTGAGACAATGTTTTCTGAATGTAATGAGTGATCCACCACAAGTTGTTTGCCATTTGCACTTTTCCTAGTGAAACGTTGTCGTGGTACGACATTGCATTCCTGATTATCATTGTCCTTCAATCTAGTCTCCAAGGTCTCATTCATCTCAACTTCTGCAGTATCTACAGGAATATCAAAAGTAGTTATTCGCACTGCGCCTTTCTTAAAGAGATTGTACAAATCAGCCTCCTCATCTGGATAAGATCCCGTCCGACAAGTCAAGCCACCATGGGTTGTTCCGAATTTCTCATTCGAACAAACCTCATTGTGCGTTCAAGTGGTAGGCTTCACCGTCCATGCATGAGTCATTTATTTTTCACCATAACTTGAAATAGGATGGCATGGTCATTTATCTTGTTCCTCACAAGACGTGCAATATACCTATATTCAATAAAAATCAAATCGAAACACACACCAAAAATTAATGTATACATCTCTATAGAACCCAAGAGCTTAAAGCGGAACTAGGGAATAGTTTTGAGAATATTAGCAATTGACTTTACCTCCACACAACCCGCTTTGCACTCCCCATGATGTTTGGCTGCTCGATGGTACCCTTTGAGAGGTCCATATTAGGCTCTATATTTACAAACATATTTTTGCGATACTGCAACTTGAAGTCACCGAAGTAGTTTTTCAAAGACTCAGCACCCTCGACCGGCAAGGGCCCTATCAAGAAATATACAGAGCTAGATTTCAATCACAATATGAGAACAAATAGAGCGTTCAATATTTGTCAAGACAAGAAACTTACTAAGCGAGAGACTTCCTCAGACCAAAATGGTTGTGTCCATAAGCCAGGTCTCCTTTGCGACCCAAGTCCGAAAATCTTTATCACTTTTCGGAATTCCAAATTGTTCGAACAAAGGACTAGTGCACCACATAAGCCACATACACTTTAACTCATTCGACACTGTAGAGCACTGAAGGTGATGTAGCTTCTCAAGATTCATGGATATTCCATGTTTCGTATAATCGGTGCTACCGACCATCTCAAACCAATCATCACCCAACCTTGGATTCACCACACCTAACATCTTACCCATTCTCCTGGCCCAACAAGAGTGCACCATATACTCTTGGCATCTTTATGGGTTTTGTGGCTTTTGTCAAGGCTAAAGGAAAACTTTGTTCTTGCTTCATCCAGCATGCAGCATTAATATCGTTTAGCAATATTTGCTATAGGTGCTTTACAACTAAGATTTCCAAAAAAAGTATCTTATGGTTATAAATACTTTATCATTGCAGTCAATATCTTGTACAAGACCCGTGCCAAGAAGAAACGTGTAAGGGGGTACTACTTACCGTTTCCCCGCTTCAATTTGATGGCCCTAATTCGTTCCACGTCTGCAAGCTCCACATCAGTAAATGTTTTCTTAGAACAGTCCATGTCACACGGATTTGAGCTACAATGGACCAATTTGTGGACCTGACAATTTTGACATCTAGCGACGATGAAAGTTCCTCTTTCTTGGAAGTAAATAAAATGGAAGGTGCCGATTTGCAAACACCTTTAATGATGTAGTTGTTTTGTAGATTACATGTTGCAAGCAAGCTAATTAGAAAGATAGTAGAGAGATGCAGCATGCCAACGGTAGTAACCGAAATGCCGCAAGAATATAATGGGAACCACATGTTCGAATTTCCACGCTCAAAATTATCAGCAATGGCTGGGATGCAAAGCTCTCTAGACTACCATCATTGGATTCAATATGCAACTTCAACCATGCAAGGATTTCCTGGTGTGGTGCGTCTTTCCTCATGCGGAGGTGCATTCCAATGTCAGAGTTCAAGCTGTAGTTACTTCATGTCATTTGGGAAGAAGAACACAATACAATTCACTAAATACCAGATGTCCACTGGGCCTTGTTTGTAAGGGAGCTGGGAGCATTCAGTGTTGACATTGCAGCCAAGCTGCATTCTGCATCAAGCATGGGCTTGCAAAATTGTACTACTGCATCCCGACATACACGAGCTACACGAGAATGGCAATACACATAGGTTATCATGATCATGATTTTGGTGTTGGCAAGTCATATAATGACATTGAGAACTAGATGAAACTAGATGAGTTGTTGGCAACAATGGAGCCTGCCACCAACAATCGCAGGTACTCACAAAACCTCGTTAACATTTCCGCTATTCAGTTTGTTTTGATCTAGTGTTCATTGATGAGAACGTTCCCTGTAGGCTGAAGAGGTGGATTACCAAGGCAAGAAAGGAGTTGCAACCCGTCGATTTGTCTCACGAAATAACTGCCCTCTTATACTTGAAAGAACATTGTGCATATGATTTCTTTCATAGCTCATTGTTCCCTGGCCTGCTACATGACAGTGACGATAGGTGTCACTGGTTCAAGATGTCGACAAATGGACCAGTGTCTGGGATTGATCTGGTAAAACATATGCAACCAAGAAATGATTTGGAGAAAGCTTGGTGTTGCTTCGACCATGTCCATAGAATTAGGCACTGGGTGACAATGGCAGCCCATGTTTATAACATTCAGTAAGTGTCTTGTCTACTATATACAATGTACATATAGTAATGTAATTTGGTTGAGATCATGTTTGATTAATTTTTTCACAACTGCGCCGCCCGCGCGTGCGGGAGAGAGAGAGAGAGAAAGGGCGTGCGGGAGAGAGAGAGAGAGCGCGCAAATGACATGAAGTGAAAAATGAAGTATGTCATGTGTGTACGAATAGAGGACGAGGTTATTCACATTTTATGACATGAAGTTAAAAATGATGTCATGTGTGTACAAATAGAGGACGGGTTCTTCACATTTTGTTTTTTCATTCATGCATTTACTTATTTCTAAGCTATTGCTTTTGCTTTTGTGGCACATGCAAAGAAAGAAGCCCTTCTTTGCCATTAACCAAATGTCTTTTACTATTTTCATGCATGATTACTTGCATGTGGGATAGTTCAACCTTTAATTAAGGTTTAAACTTAAAACATTTGACTCACCATCACAAAGTGTCTTTAACATTGACTATATTTCAAACTTCATTGACTGACCTTAACACATAGTATTGCCTTTGCAAGATAAGGTCAAAATGCTTATTTTTAGTTTTGAAGAGCTACGCTGTAGCCAGACCTACCCAACCAAACCTAGATAAGTCCAAAGCTCCTCTTCAACTAGGAGTGAACTGTGACATCTCACAACTAGAACCTAATTGGGCCACCTCTTCCCCTATGAGTCACTTTTAGTTCCATACCAATCCACCATCTAATGTTGCACGCCTATAACCATTAATTATGATTTTAATCTCATGAGGGCCCCAATCCTCATTATCGTAATTAATTTATGGGTCGAGGTAGGCCTATTGACCTCTTTACGAGATACTTAATCTGAGATCACTCCAAACAGGGGCATGACAATGACCCACTAATAAAAATTTTATTTTGATTTTCTTGAAAATTGTCAAGCCAAGACCATTTGATTTTTATTTTCTCTGGCAGTATTATCAAGTTGCAAGTAGATATTGGTCAAGGTTGATAATTTTGAACGCTGGAATCATTTTGAGAGGTATGCCTATTTTTCCTTTGTGGATAAATGAAAAAACTCCAATTCAAATAAATTGGGACATGTCAATATCATGTGAAACCATCTTTAGTAGTCAATATGCTAGGTCCTAGTGAGTGGCCCTACGCGCATGCGATTCATCCATTTCATGAGTGCTACATAGTACATACTATACTAAGTTTTTACATAAATAAAGTGATCAAACAAAAGAATCTTTCTCTTGGAGGCTTTTCAATGACACTTCTATCCATCAACTAATAATCTCTCTCTCTCTCTCTCTCTCTCTCTCTCTCTCTCTCTCTCTCTCTCTCTCTCTCCCCTCCTAGAATCAACTAGATATCTTCCTTTCACTCATATCTTAATTCAAGGGTGAATTGTGTAGCTTTTTAAAGCTCTCTAATCTCTACAATGGCATATGCAGATCCATCGAGTAAGCAATAATCTCACTTTCTGAATCCTCATTTGGGGTCAATGTGAGTCGTTAGGTGCTAAGTATGCATTAGGATATGTGTGGGGTAGCCCTTACATATGCATATTTGGCCATAGGTAAACAAAGCATTGAAATCACTTTTGAAAATTTATTTATGTGCTCAGTATGTGGTTATTGCTAAATAAGCATTTATAGTATATGTATGAGGCAAATAATATTGTAGCTTAAAAATTGGTAGTTTGGAAGTTGCGCTTGAGTATGTTGTTTTTTGCCATCCACAACCAAATTGCTTTAAGTACTACTCCACTCGACTACTCTGTTGGATTGGAGGATTCAAGCCACGCACAGTGTGGGTGTCTCTATGAAAGCACCATAAGAGTGCATTGTCCGATAAGCAATTGGGGGGGGGGGGGGGGGGGGCCCCAAAAAATTGACTCCATATTATAATCTCATAGTAGACAACATTCCCTTGTCCCTTGGCTCCAACCCTTTTGGGGTCAGAGGAACCCTTTTGGGGTCAGGAAATGCAGGTGACTATGCTTTGGGGATGAGGTCCCATGCGCAGTCCATAGGTGCGGGTTTCTAGTGTAGAGATCCCACACCATCCAACTTGGATGGTGAGAGATACATTTTTTTTCCTTTAGTCCCAACCATCATCTAAATGGACAGATACATTTTTTCTCCCCCCAACCATCACACTGGGATGGAGTGGGGCCAGCACTCTGCAGTGCCCTCGTGTACTGGACCTGAACCATTCAGATGCTTTTTTTTTTCCACTGCTGACAGACTCACTCTGACATACTCTACTTCCTATCGCCTGTCTTCGATCTCTCGTTGGCATTGGAGCATATATATTGATGTTCTATCGCTCGTTGGCATTGACAGATATTGTAGATAGCCCTTGCAAATCCGTGATAGGCCTCAGTTGTTTGTAACTAGATATTGATAATGACTGCAATATTTGCACAACGTAACTCGGGGAGCATTTCAATGTTCCCTTTCACAATTTTGGTCCATCTTGCGGGCATTTTGTGTGTAACCCTTGTGATGGTTTGGATGATATACTTTCAAGGTGGTCTGGCTTGGTCCACTTCAAAAAACAAGCGTTTAATCTTCAACGTAAGTGGGTTTGCGACTTCCTTAAGGCTCGTTCTTAAGGTTTATATTGTGTGATTTTTTGTTTGATCAGATTATTGTATAATGACTTCTGTTCTGTTGCTACATGAATCGTTGTGGATCACTTTCGTATGCGTGAGTTCATTTCCTTTGAGCACCAGCTAAAAACTATGATCCACTGGAGATGATGCATATCTTCTTGTTCGAAAAGGCTCAAGCAAGCGCTCATAATGTGCAAAAGATGTGCCACTAGAAGTGAAAATACGTAAGAAGAACAGGAAAAACAGAAGCCATATTCCAGCTGCCATTATAAATTACAGTAGCTTCGTGAACAAGAAAAATTCCGGGCTCTATATCTTATAATATGCAACCACGGCATGTGTATCGCGCTTTGTTCTCTGGCCGAAGTATTCCCGCTTTGAACTTAGAGAAGCTTTAACGTTCAAAAGTCTAAGTTTCCAACTACGCTTCAAAAAGCGTTGGTTATCTGTTTTCGTCAATCTAGCAACCCCAGTATGCACCATTCTGCAATTTAAAATCCCAAAGATTATAATTGAAAAAAAATCATGCTCTTTGAGATTCTGTCCTGCCAGTCAAAGACTCTACAAGAATTAATCTCCCTTCGGTTATTGTGATACAAAAAGCATGTCGTTGAAACCCATAATAAATGTAATCTAAGAATAGGACAGGCTTTTTTATTAGGCAGAAGTTGGAACGGATTCGAGCAGTAAACGCTAGGTGTAATTGCCAAGGATGTTTGTGCCTAGGTGGTCAAGTCATATGGACTGCCGAATGTTCAGCGATGGATGCAGACGGCACGTAATCGCTTTGATAACTCAACAGTTGGAAACTGAAGCACATTGACTTGGTTGCAGATGCATCCGGTGTTAATGATCGTGTTCTACATTTTCCTTTCCAGTGAAGGTGACAACTCTTCCAAAGCTCTCAATATTGTCGAAAGTGGTTTTAAAAAGACAAGCTGAGATTGCTTTAAATATACTCCAATCTTAAACGAATCTCTACAAGTAATTGATATTTGTACATGTGTGCACTGTGATTATATGCAATTTCAAACCTTCTGATCTATTGCTGATCTAAATAGTGTCGCACTTTCTGTCTTAAGCTGTTTTTTTTGTAGTCTAATAACTGTTTTGTAATTAACTTTCAGATGAAAGAATGTTTCTTTGGAAGAAAATCACTTATAATGTGAGGGAGGCTATAGACTTATAGAGGAACTTTTTCTACCTCTTGAATCGTTGTAGAGAGATTATTGGAAAATTGTTGACGGAAGCTCCCTTCTAAAAGTATGATGCCGTTTCAACCATTATAATAATCTCTCAGAAACATAGCCACTAATAGTTTTTCTGACTAGCTCGGATGTATTTTCGTGGTAATCACCAGCTATTGTACACTTTAAGAGCTGTATACCTGGGACGAGATCTTATAAGAAAATGGTGCACACCGCTCTGCATTCTGTAGCGTCGACGGGGGCAATCGTTGGCGTAGCAGCTGTTTTAAAGTTTCATAACGAAGTGGGTACTGACAATTTCTATAGCTCCCTGCACTCATGGTTGGGATTGACGACGATTATATTCTTCGGGCTTCAGGTACCATATTCTTCTGCAATTCATTCACAATACGTATACCCTTACCCAAGTTCGATACAAAAGTTCAAGTTACGATCTACCTGACCTTTCTCTCTTGACACAAGAAAATCATAATGTTCATTGTTCATAGTTAAACGCTTCAAATAATTGGTTTGAGCATAGCTAAAACAAAAAGGTAGACTTCCATATTACAAAACGAACGCTAAATATGGATTCAATCACTGATCACTAATATCTGTTAGCTTTCCATTGACGTTACTACTTGATTGTTATCTTTGGAATTTTAAGAGAACCCATTTCACAAATTGTATGATTACTGTACTGAACTGATCTTCAGGTGTGACTGTAACTGTAAATAGAAACATCTGTATGTCACAACGAACGCCTTATACAGTTCCGATCATGAGACAAAAACATATGCTAACTTTGCGTCGACGTCACTGCTCGATTGTTGTCCTGGAATTTTGAGAAAAACCATTTTCCTCATAACTAATGATTACTGACCTAAATCTAATGGAGGTGAGACTGTAACTGTAGATCTGAATAACTATATCTCCAAATGATATGGTATGCATTCTGACATAAAAGGGTTCATTGATCCGTGAAATCCATGTACATTATATTTCCAGTGGACGAGTGGCATTCTGGTGTTTTTCTGCCCGCGGCTTCACAATTACATCAGATCTCGAGGGCTGCCATGGCACGTCTTCATCGGATTGTTGGTCTATGTAGCAGCATTGGCGAGTGCAGAATCAGGGATCGTGGAGCTGGTGGCATTGTTGCAAGGCAGAAATTTGATGGGCAGGTTCAGTCTAGAAGCAAGAGTAGCCCGTTGTCTGGGACTATCTCTCCTTGTGCTGGGCGCCTTGGTGGTCCGCTCTGCTGTACTTCCCTCACCCTCGTCCACGTCTGTATGCCCAAAAACGGAAAGCCACACTACATGCTCCTAAATAATTCATAAATACAAACAACTCAATGGTTAGATTTGGCATACGTTTATGAATTTGGCTAAATTTAAGGTCAACAAATTTTTCTAATTGTTAGTAGATATTATGTAAGCTTTTGGCCTTGAGTTGCAAAGTCAATAGTATGTGTTGAGGTTGGTCAATGGAATAAAGTCATGCATCCATGCAGAATAGGAATCGACATTTGGTGCATGGAAAAAAAGTGACTTGCATGGCACACTTTGCTTTTGATTTTCTTTTAAGTGGTATGCAATCGATCTATAGCAATCATGCATCTAAATGACTATTGCATGACTAATGTATATTACGGTTCAACCATCTGGTATCTCTAGGAGATCCATCAAGACTTATATAATTCTAGCTCAATTATGAGTACCCCATATACTCTCATGAGTTAAATGCCCCATTTCTAATCAGCAACCATCTAAGTCTTAATAGACTTGACTACTTAATAACCAGAGATCTAGGTAAAAACCATACATAAGTACTTATGGAATACAATTTGTACCAAAACATCGACCACTAAGACAAGCAAAATATCCTCAAGAAGAAATAATCTTTCGAATGAAAATGCCCATGAGATAAAAATGTTCTCAATATATCCACTAGAAAGAGAATTTGATTATATACATTGATCTAATCATCTTC
Source organism: Diphasiastrum complanatum (assembly GCA_029204225.1). NCBI lineage: Eukaryota > Viridiplantae > Streptophyta > Lycopodiopsida > Lycopodiales > Lycopodiaceae > Diphasiastrum > Diphasiastrum complanatum. The sequence continues at coordinate 9,195,374 of CM055110.1, forward strand.
AGATAATCCTCTAATAAAAATTAAGTACCAATTTATGACCTATCAACCATGAATACTTAGAGCCTTAGGATTCATGAATTATAATTTATTGGATTTCGAATCCATAGGTAATCATTAAAGAATACTTGTCAATGAGAAATTTATATCCAAAACACACAACTGAGGGAAAAAAAATTTGATTCTAAGGACATTTTTGAAACCAGATTTTTAACAAAAATATGAGTTACTTAAATTCTGGAACCATAAAAAACCTTCAAATACTATCTAGAGCTGAATTTTAGATATCACTAAGTTTTGCCAAATTCCATCTAAACTCAATTGTCATGATTTGGATCATTAGGACCTATCATCCATTTGAGCTCTTTGGGATACAATACTAAGTCTATTTCTCAATTGCGAAATAGACTCACTTACCAAGAATCTCATATATTATATGCACATAATTCCTTTGACCATAGTGACTCACAAAATATGTCTTACAAGTAATATATGCCTAGATAAAACAATTCTTGGTGAATTCTCTTCACACTACTCATTTAGATAATTAATTTTTTTTTAACAATAGTTCAGTTACTCAAGCTAATTGCTAGTGATCAAAAT